>JACCEG010000168.1:60753-91698 GCA_014065205.1 Tuber brumale
GAGGAGGGAGATGGCCGTCACTCCTAGGCCAAAGCCATCGTGGGAGGAGAGGGGGGGTGGATGGTTCGTGAATACCTAGCGTTTGAGGGTTGATTTCAATCGCCGGGTGTGTAGAGGAGACGGAGGATGACCTATCTACTCTGACCTAATGTCCTCCTTATATAGTTGACCTTCACGCCCTTGTGACTCCTCCTTCCAGTCACACGTCCCATATGACTCACAACTGTGAGTCATACAAAAACATCATTAACTAGTCATATGACCAAAACTGTCACATGCGCGAAACCCATGACCTCTAATGAGGTCATGTGCGAAACATAACATATCATCATAACTCAATCATATAACCGAAATGGTTATATGTGCGAAACCCATGACCTCTAATGAGGTCATGTGCGAAACACAACATACCTATGACTCATAACTATGAGTCATGTGAAAACCTTTCCCTGCTAAGCCACGTTCGTGACACTCTTGTTCTGTACCGATAGTGGTAACTAGTGAAGCGAAGTCCGAAGACCTTAACTGAGGTTATTGAATAGATATCTTACTGTATCGCAACTACTGAAGTCGTTGAGACAGTTGGTAGATCTCAAACTAAAGATTCTTGAAGCGAACTGAAGAAAGTAACTGTTCAACAAAGTATATTGAAAACTCTGTTTGTCAAAGTCTGCTTCTTCTAGCTTGAAGAATAGGAGACTTAAATACACTTCTTAGGCTACTCGGAGCCTTACTTCTCATAACATATGAGACTCCTGAATGGTAGCCTTAAAACCCAACTTAAAATATATAGAGTATCAAATTGATACATGAAACTAAACATAAAACATATAGAGTATCTAAACAAGACTTGAAACCAAACTAAAACATATAGAGTATCAAACTAATACTCGAAACCAATATCATTAGGCTAGAGGCATACCTCGTTTCCTGAAACTTCTTTCAAAACACAACAAGTATCAACTAATACTCGAATTTCTAACCAGTAACCAGTACCGGTTACACCCTGAAAACAAAGTAAAACCCTTATTTCAAAAACATAACCGTGAAATCCTTAACCCTCACTGTTATAATCAGAATTCAAATAAGGATCCCAAAATTCTTTATCAACCGTAGGTGTAACTGCTTCTCAGGAGATGCGGTAAATGTAGTGTTAACAGGCTTTGTTCTTTACTGAAGATAGTAACTAGTAAAGCAAAGTCTGGAGGCTTTAACTGAGGTTTTTGAATAGATGTCATACTGTATTGTGACTACTGAAGTTTCTGAGACGTTTGGTAGATCTCAAACTAAACATTCTCGAAGTGAACTGAAGAAAGTAACTGTTCAACCAAGTATATTGAAAACTCTGTCTGTCGAAGTCTGCTTCTTCTAATGTGAAGAATAGCAGTTCTTAAATATACTAGTTAGACTACCCTGAGCCTTGTATCACAAAACATATAAGGCTCTGAAAGTGGTAGCCTTAAAACCAAGTATAAAACATATAGAGTATCAAGCTAATACTCGAAACCAAACATAAAACATATAGAGTATCAAACTGATACTTGAAACCAAATATAAGACATGTAAAGTTTCAAATCAATACTATCTGGCTAAAGGCACACCTCGTTTCTAGAAACCTTTTTTGAAACACAACAGGTATCAACTAATACTTGAATTTCTAACCAGTGACCAGTATTGGTTACACCCTGAAAACAAAATAAAATTCTTATTTCAAAGTATAACAAGAAATTCCCTAATCCTCGCTATCGTAATAAGAATTCAAATAAGAATCCCAAAAACCTTTATCAACTGGGTGTACATTCAAATAGCTCTCAAAACCATTCTTAGTAGGGGGATAACATATAGGAATAAACCCAGAAAAAACTGTAGGAAACTTATCTCCTGGCATGTTATCTGTCCACCATACCTGAACCAAATCCATTGCATGTTCTGACCCTTCCACCGGTTCCTAACTATTCTCGTGTGCCAGGTATCTTTTCCAACTAACCAAGAACTGTCCTTTGCCATATTGTTCCCTATTATTATGAACAGATTGAACTTCCCATTCCTGTTCTTCGTTGATAAAGATAGGTGCTGGTTTCGCAAATGCTCATTCTGAGAACCGAAAATCATCGTTAGGGTAGTAAGGCTTTACTACTGAACAATGGAATACTTTTTTCTTCCTTCGGTATATCCACGCATCTATGCTAACAGTGTAGTTTTGTGTATGTTCATCAAATTCGAGTACTGTAAATGGGCCACGCCAGCGCGGCTATAGTTTTACAAATCTGCCAAATCCCATCGCAAATTGGTCTCTGAAAACCATAACCCTTTCTCCAATCTTAACAAGTTTGTACGGATTCCTCCTCTTTACTGCCACTCTATTTGATCTGGCTCTAGCCAAGTGTAATACTTGATATGCTACATTCCTGATCTCCTGATATCTATTGTAGTAATCATCGGATGCAGGTACTATCATAGGGTAGACTTTGTAGGTGTTGAGGAGTTGGTATTTTCGTCCATAGACAGCCTAGTATGGAGACATTCCAATGATATCAGAGTGGCCTGAATTGGAGTAAGCTGTCACCTCAGGAAGGGAAGTAGGCTAGTTCATTTGGCGAGCATTAACAACATTCCTCAGTGCTGTTTTAAGTTCACTGATCTTTTTCTCCACCTGTCCATTGGTCTGGTGGTAGCCAGGTGCAGCCATGATGTGTTCAACTCTCATTGTTTTTAGTGTCTGCCTCTACAACTGGGAGGTAAATCAGGAATCAGCATCGCTGACAAGTGACGTAGGTACTCCATGAGGTGTAAAAATATGATACCGAAGTAACTGCATCGGCGATATTTCAGTATTGTTTACTGATGTCAGTATCAGTCAGCTGAAACCGACCGCTCTGTCCACCACTACCAACACTGCATCATGTCCTCTTTACTTGGTGAAGGAGCCCATGAAATCAATAGCATAGCCCAAGAATATCTCGGAGGGAAAGGGGAGTGAAAGAGTATTACCTGTGGGCAATGTGGTCTGTTCTCGATTCAGCTGGCATATCTCGCACTGCTGAATATAATCCTTGAAGTCCTTCCTCATTTCTGGCCAGTAGATGTATTCTGTTGCATACCGGAGGTTTCAATCGGCGCCATGGTGTCCTTTATTGTGTATCTTCCCTATCATTAATTATCTTAACATTTCCCCATTCACTCTATGACCTTTCGGGATATATAGGCAATCTTCTCCTCCTCTTGTGATGGTGTAGAGGAGTTCGTTACGCATATTGTAATGTTGTATCATTCCATTTCGTGAAGTGTGGTTGGAATCCTTCGCTAACTGGTAGACAAAGTCCCTATATCCTTTGATTCTCTGTTCTTTCCAAATGTTTTTTATATCATCTACTCTTTGGATGATATCCCTTTCATCTACAACACTTTCTAATACCATTACCTCCTCCTCATCAGATATTTCATACACTATATAGAGTTCTAGTTTTTCGTGAGGTAAGATAGGTGGTTCCACTACTGGAACCTCATTCAGGTATGTGAGAGACCCTGCATAGAGGGGTTCATTATGGGGGTCCTCTGGCCACTCAGCTTCGTGACATTTGGTGGTGGAGGTGCCACAGCCTAATACTTTTTTCACACGTTCTTTGATAGCTTGGATATCGAGGTGGGGGCGTAGTGGATAGGTATCTCTGTCACTGTGATCATCGTTGGTATTACATGGAGTTTTGATACATCAGCAAAAGAAACAGCGAGGTCTGATGCACAGGTGTCGCGTCCGGACAGCTGATAGAGGTCAATTGCGTTTTGTGCATCCTGTACGTCAGGAGATTCAATGTGCGTCCTCAGTATGTCAGGTGTGTCGTGTGAGTACTGGGAATGCTACCTATATCTGGTGGTAACATGGGATGTCAGGGGCGTCTAGTAGTAACATGGGATGTCTGGAGCATCTAGTGGTAACATGGGATGTCTGGAGCATCTAGTGGTAACAGGAGATATCTGGGACGTCAGGAAGACATTTTAAGTAAGGAGACCCACTTGGTAAGCCCGATTTCTGGATCTGGTTACTCACACCCAGGGGTGATACTTGTACAGCTAGTAAAATGAGGATCAGATACTACTAGTACGCTAGCCCCAATAAGTACTAGAACCAGCCTCTCAGCAACAGAGTTAAACTTTATGTAGGAGTAAAAATAGGAAATGTAGCAGGAAATCTATTTCAGATTCTAGAAGAATTGTTGAGCGAGAAGGCTCCAAGTTCTGACTGAAAAACTGAGTGATAGAGTTCTACTGGTAGTAGCCTGAGCCTGACCTCGTCGGGCAAGGTGTGGATCATTTTCCTGCCAGTGGCACATGTCAGGCAACTATACAACATCCTCCCTTATCTTCACTAACAGCTAAGGGCTAATCTTAACGCCAGATTCTATCAGAGTCCTTTGGCCGGAGTATGCAATTCTTTAGCACCTAGATGTACTCGACGTCGGCTTTCCAATGGTGTAAAGGACGTCTACTTGACACCAATATCTATGGAGGTACAGCCTGGTGAGCCTTTGATTAAGAGCTGAGTTTGACACCAGATTCCTTCAGAGTCCTTTGAGTAGAGCATGCGAGGCTTTGGCAACCAGGCCTACTGGACGCCAGCCTTCCAACGGTGTAAAGAACGTCTACTTGGCGCCAATAGCCATGGAGTTACAGGTTGTTATACAAGTGGTATTTCCTGGCAAGGCTATAGTTAAGTGCTAACTTTAACATCAGGTTCCTTCGGTGTCCTTTGGATGCAGCTTTCAATACTTTGGCACCTAAACTCACTCAATGCCAGCTTTCCAATGGTGTAAGGAACGTCTACTCGATGCCAATATCCATGAAGTCAGAGGCTATAATGGAAGTGGTATTTTGTGACGAGGCTAGAGCTAAGTGCTGACCTTGACGCCAGATTCCTTCAGCGTCCTTTGGATGCAGTATTCAGCACTTTGGCACCTAGACCTACTCGACGCCAGCTTTCCAGCAGTGCAAGGAATGTCTACTCGACGCCAATATCCATGGAGGTACAGGCTGTAATAGAAGTGGTATTCCCGAGCGAGGTTTTGACTAAGTACTGACGTTGATGGCAGATTTCTTCTGAGCCCTTTGGATGCAGTATTCAATGCTTTGGCATCAGAACCTACTCAACGCCAGCTTTCCAATGGTGCAAGGAACGTCTACTCGATGCCAATATCCATAGAGTTACAGGCTATTATAGAAGTGGTCTTTTCTAGTATAATTGTACTCACTGCTTCTGTATATTAGCTTTAATAATAAATACAATTTTAGAATATGCAGTTTTTGTGACCCAGGTCAGTAATAGTGTGAGTTCCACTCTAGTGTCTGAGTCCGATAAATCAGGTAGTTTGGTAGATGTCTCCAGACGCCGGTGCGACGTCAGGAGATGTCCTGCACCTTTGTTTGTGACATCTGGTTGCGGCCCGTGCGTTTTGTTGCTATGTCTGGTTGCATCCTTTGTATTTGGTTGCTACATCCAATTGCGTTTTTTGTATGTTGTTGCTACGTCTAGTTGCGTCCTGTGCATCCAGGGCTTGGGTGGCTGCATCCTGACACCGCTTGCTACACCTGCTTGTGTCCAGTATCGCGATTCATGTTCTGGTGTTCTGTGCGTCAGATGCACAGAACACCAAGGATGTGAGCGTTTATTTTTACTGACATAGCCACTAAGCTGCTGTGTGGTGAACCAGTGTAGGTTTTTGTTTTAGGTTTCAGTTCTTCATGGTCAGGAAAAGAAAGGTATGTCGCAAAATGTCCAATGCACTAATGTATGGTCAAGTTCCTCCTCATTCCGACAACTGGTATAGCTTCGACGATCTTCCCAATCATTTAGGGGTTTACGATTTCTTTAATCGTCTATGTCTTGGTGTCTTTGCTCCAGGCTGCTGTTGCTTCCACATTCTGAATACGTACCAGCATGCTAAACTGTGAGGGCTTTGAGTCATGATATTTCGTCTTCGGTAATAGGGTTTTCGCATATTTTAGAGAAGAGATAAGACAGGTGAAGGAATAGATGGATTTTCTTCTTGTCTACAATCATTTGCACTATGTGGGTAATCATCATTCTCATGGTAGAAATGGAATAATACCTCTGCTAAATAGTTACATCATCCTGGTCTGGACACTATTGCGGTGTCGTATTTCCCAATGAACTCTCTTCACTGCAGTTGCTTTTTGGTGGGTGTGGTGCTCATCTTGAGGTATGTCAGAGGCAAATGATTGGTGATAATAGTAAACTTGCTTCTTGCAAGTATGTGATGAAATGCGATCAGTGCATCAACTATCGCTAGAGCATCCTTGTCAGTTGTGCCATAATTAATTTGGCCATTTGAGAATTGCCTGCTATAAAGCGAAGCAGGTCTGGCATTCTGTGGTATTTCTCCTTTTCCTACCCATGCTCCAACACCTGTATTGGACGCATTAGTTATTAGCCATATTGGAAGTGACGAATCATATTATAGTGGTTTGATAACCTTGTACTTTAAAACAATTAGCTTAATATTTTCCATTGCTTAGTCATGGGTGCCGGTCCAAACTAATTCT
Source organism: Tuber brumale (assembly GCA_014065205.1). NCBI lineage: Eukaryota > Fungi > Ascomycota > Pezizomycetes > Pezizales > Tuberaceae > Tuber > Tuber brumale. The sequence continues at coordinate 67,312 of JACCEG010000168.1, forward strand.
GCAGTACCTGTAAGTTCCATTATGGGTGATGCAATAATTGCAATATGTGGTATAAACTAGCTGATGTAGTTTACCGTTCCTAGAAATTCGCCTATTTATTTCTTGATCTGTAGCGTTGTCCAATCTTCAATTTTCGCTACTTTTTTCAGGTACTGGTGAGAATACTTCATCACTGATAACATGACCTAACACTTCAATCATCAGTAAAAATGAAGGCTCATGTCCAGTACGTTCTGTGTGTCAGACACACAGAACGACGGAACGTTAATTGTGATCCAGGATGCAAGCAGGTGTGGCAACTGGTGTTAGGGTACAGCCACCCAAGCCCAGGATGCACATGACACAACCAGACATAGCAACCAAATACACAGGACACAACCAGACGTTGCAACCAAACACACAGGATGCAACCAGATGTAGCAACCAAACGGGCAGGATGCAACCAGATGTAGCAACCAAACGGGCAGGATGCAACCAGATGTCACAAGCAAAGGTGCAGGAGGTCTCCTGACATCGCACAGGCATCTGTCGACATCTACCAAACTACCTGATTTATCGGACTCAGACACAAGAGTGGAACTCACACTACTACTTACCTGGGTCATAAAAACTGAATATACTAAAATTGTTTCGATTATTAAAGCTAATATACAGAAGCAATAAGTATAACTACACTAGGAAAGACCACTTACATAACAGCCTGTAACTCTATGAATATTGGTATCGAGTAGACATTCCATACATCATTGGAAGACTGGCGCCGAGTGGGTCTAGGTGCCAAAGCATTGAATACTATGTCTAAAGGGCTCAGAAGGAATCTGGCATCAAAGTCAGTACTTAGTCAAACCCTCACTAGAGAATACCACTTCTATATCAGCTTGTAATACCATGGATATTGGCGTCGAGTAGACCTCTCTTATGCCATGGGAAAGCTGGCGTCGAGTAGGCCTAGGTGCCAAAGCGTTGAATGCTGCGTCCAAAGGACTCTGAAGGGATCTGATGTCAAAGTCAGCACTTAGGTATAGCCTCTTCAGGAAATACCACTTTTATAACAACCTGTAACTTCATAGATACTGGCATTGAGTAGACGTTCCTTGCACCATTGGAGAACTGGTATCGGGTAGATCTAGTTGCCAAAGCATTGAATGCTGTATCTAAAGGACTCTGAAGGGATCTGGTGTCAAAGTCAGCACTTAGCTATAGACTCACCAGGAAATACCACTTCCATAACAACCTGTAACGTCATGGATATTGGAGTCAAGTAGACATTCCTTCCACCATTGGAAGACTGGCATCGAGTAGGCCTAGCTACCAAAGTGTTGAATGCTGTGTCCAAAGGACCCTGAAGGAATCTGGCGTCAAGGACAGCACTTAACTATGACCTCGCTAGGAAATACTACTTCTATAACAGCCTGTATCTCCATGGATATTGGTGTCGTGTAGACGTTCCTTACACCGTTGGAAAGCTGACATCAGGTAGGCCTATGTTAGGCATATGGAAATCCGAGACATATGCACAGACCCCATGGTAGGGTAACTGCGCACAGACACTCGATTTACCGGAGCCAACACCCCCCTCCGGCCCCCTTATGGGGCCCGCAGGTCATGAGCGAGATTTCGAGAGTTGCGTCCCATAACTAAAATGTCACATCAATGAAACCCACTTCATAACACCATATACGTTGCCGCCGTCCGTCCGACTGCATGCTGTTCGCAGGATATATGAGAGGGGGCCTTTGGCAACATCTGGGAAGTGGAACGGAGGAGATCCGTGGGAGGCGCATTGAGATAGTAGGCTGCAGAGTTAGGAATCCTGACTACGGGCCGAACGTGACAGGACGTTTTTGGCGAAATACTCTAAGAGGATATCCCAGTAGTGGAAGCTATAAGGGGTATACCAAATCCACCCATACCCTTCTGAGATCAGCGGTAGGTTGGTTGGTCCTAGTAAATAGGACCGCTCTGTGGAGGCCGACAGACCAAGGGGAAGCATGCTCAGAATGGAAGACCTAGATAAGTTGGAGCCCCCTAAGACGCTGACACGTCGGGCTCGGACTTGCGATTGGCACTTGGTGGCCTGGCATGAACCTGATCACTTCATGACCGAAGAGACTACTGGAACAATAGTCAACAAGACTAAAGTAATATAATGGTCTATGTGGACATCTAAGTTGGAGACCGTTGTTTGGTATAACAAGTAGCGCAGTCATCTCAATGGAGGAATACTATTCCGTGTCCACAAAAGGGTGTGATAAGTTTCAGGGTCAAACGGTATTCGCACTTATAAGATTCTGGACGTTTGCATATTTAAACCAGAGGAGTACTTCGGAGGCATAGTAGTTAGAAGTAGTCCGCAAACACTCAGACGCGGGATATAAATATTGAAGTGCCTACCGAGCTTTACCAACATCATCAAGCAACGGAGAAGAGATCTTATCAATATAATATTGTTTACACTTTAAATCTTTAGCTTACCTTACTTTATCGAGACGAGCCTTCCTCGACAGATTCTCCAATCAAAGATTTCGGGCCTAGTTCCCTCAGTTATATACTGGAGTTTGGCGTCCGCCTAACAGTATATTGATAGTTCTCCTGTTACCAAGGCTCACTATATGAACTACAAGTTCACCTCAAACTCCACCCTCACCTCAGACTTCGACTATATTTTCAAAGCACCTCATTGTCCTATCTATATTCATTCCTTCGAAGAAATATTCGAGACCGAGCTGTTGGAAATCGAAGAATAATATACGCAAGAACCCTCGTGGTTCACAGTACCTTTCGGGATCCCAATGAGGGATCAATTCAATAGCATATATCGCACCTGGCACGGTTCGGACTTTGAGTGGAATTCGACCGCGTCAGAAAACCTAGTTGACTGGAGCACCCAGTACTCTTTGAAAACAGAAGAGAAAGAAAAGGAAAACCCAGGGACAGTCATCCGGGGACCAGACATCCCCTCAGCCTGGGCCTGACACACCTTTATATGTACTATAAGTACATCCTAAACCTCGAAAAAAGGAGATTCAGTTTTTGAGTCCAGAATCGGACCAACCGAACCCTTTTATACCTGCACCTCTAGAGTATCTCAAACGTTGGATACCTTACATACGATTCCTTAAACATTTTAAAGGATATCAAGAACTCTGGTACGAAGTACCAGTAATCACTCATCTAGGGCTATTAGAGCAATTAGCATACCTGGAAAGCATTATGATGGCTGAAATTCCGGAAGATCCGAGGAAAAGAATAACGGCAGGTGAACCTATGGATACCCGACCCAATACGATGGAAAAAACTGATGATTTGGCCATATGGAGTCCCTCCCCGTCAACACCTCATGAGCCCGCATTTCAGAGAGGAAATTTACCCTCTCACCGATCCACTAGTGCTGCAAGCACCCATCGGATATCAAGGGCCTCTGCGCCTAAAGGAGGAGGAGACCACATTGCAAACTTAGCCAGATTGGCTGTCCGTCTCGGTATAACCTTGGGCCGAATAAGGCAAGACATAGACACCTCTCTCGACCAAGCTAACATTGCCTTCAAACATTTGAAGGGAGCTACCCAGGACAATACCTTAAACTTAATTAAGGTACAGCAGCAGATCGCAGAAGGACAAGATGTCCATGATAGCGAGATTGGGCTCCTGCTGATGCAACTGGCTGGAGTGGAAACGGAGGTTAAGGAGATACAAGAAGAAATGCTACGGGAAGTAGCACAAAAAATAGATGCCCAGGAGAGGCGTCAACAAGGACATGAAGAAGTAACCACGAGGTTACATGAAAGCCTCGGGCAAGAAAGCCAAGTCGCATTAGTCCGAGATCAGACTCTGGAACAGAGGGTCATTAGTCTACGAGGGGAATTCGTAGAATTCCGCGCTCAAAGCATCACTCGAGAAAGAGAGGTCAACCGTACTCTAGGACAAATACGCCTAGATCAGACAACTTGGCAAGCGGAGATCCGCAGGTCTCAGGACCAGCAGCAGCAGCAAAATAATAAGACATACAATACCCTAGAAGGGTTAATGGCAGCCATACATAAGATATTAGCGACCCCGCCTGGTGCCGAAGCTGCCGGACCCGCACCCTTACCCGCAGTCCAGGAAACTGATGATGAGGAGTATTATGCTCCACCTACATGCAGGGACAAGGGCAAAGGCCGAGAAATCGCTGATGCATTTGCCTCAGGTGCCCAGGAAGGTAACCCAGGAGATCCCAGTGACGACGACGAAGATGATGATGATGATGAAAGAGGAAGGAGGAGAGGAGGTCCTAGCCGAGGCAGGCAAGGACAAACACTAGAACAGTCTGGTATGGCAGAGGCACTTGCCAACGCGATAGCGCTGAATATTAAGCGACCATCAGAGCCGCCCCCATTCTTTGAGGATAAACCTGCTCAAGACATATATGTCTGGATCCTTCAATGTACCGACTATTTTGAGCGAAATCCACGAATTTGGACGACGCCCGGGAACGAATAATTTATGCACTCAGCCGTACGAAAGGAGACATAGTCATTCCTTATACCATATGGTACCGGAAGGCTATGGACGGACTTCAAGGGGAAACCCAGCAGCCAGAACTGGCAATATTAACTCACTTTGAGCATGATATAATCAAGCGATTCACCCCAGTAGAAGCTGAAAGACTAGCCCTTCGAGCAATGAGACTAGTCGAGTACGATGGTAGCATTGAACATTACCTAACGATCATGGACAACTATAACATTCGTGCACGCATGACCGGTGAGTCCTGGAGGGAGGAAGTCGAAAATCAACTTCCCAAGCAGATTGTCTGCAGATTGTCAGCTCTGCAATATACAACGGATCAAGAATAGGAGGATGGGCTAAGACTGTGCAGTCGGTCGGAAGAAGGACTTCTGGCCAAAGAAAAAATTGGGCATGACAAACCGTCAAAGCCTAAGTTAGTCCAAAAGGTCAAAAGAGAAGACCGACGGGACTCTAAACCGAGGCGATAAAGGGAAACTAAACCTTTTGTCAAGGGAGGTGGAGCCCCACCACGAAAACGAAAAAGAGAGGATGAACTGGAAAGGCCACAAAAGAAGTTGGGAGGTGCACCAAAGACCGCTCATACAAACTTCGCTCAGGCCCATACTGGTATCCCGCAGAGTATGATAGACACTCGAAGGAAAGAAGGAGATTGCACACGTTGTGGGAAGAAAAACCACACCTATCAAACATGTTGGGGAGATGCCCATATATCGGCGGCAACGGTCAGCTCAAGACCGATAAAAATGGGAATTCGACGAGCAAGATCGGCTATTGTAAAGCCCAAATTGGCTCGCAAAGTCACAACTGTGCAGCACCCAGCCCAAGAGAATAAAATCTGGGAACTGGCAGACGACGAGGAACTGACCTAGGTGAGCTCGCTGGTACCAACGGCGACGGCGTTTGGGTATTCAGTATCCTAAGAGGGCTGGAATCGAAATTGGGAACCCCCTTTGGCTGGGGTGTATTGGGTACCGACCACGACAGGGATCGGGTAGTCCAAGGGCAACTACGGGAAACGAAACTCAAAATGATCAAAGTGGCCGGAAGCAAGTCTCTCCTTTCAGAATCAACGCAAGTAGGCTCTGAGTGAAGGGACCCCACAAGGGACTTATGAGCTCGAACATAAGAATCAATATATGGAGAGTCTTGATCGAAAGAGAGGATAGTTAACATGCCCACATGGCCCGTGAGCCAACAGTACGAAGTTCCTCGAGTCACCTGGTGGTTGCCTGCTACCCATGTGCAAGCAAGTTACTACACCGAAGAAGTTGGGACATAGCAATGTAAGATCTACCTGATAACAATATACGACAGGAGGACAACCGACGCGGGCCATTCCACCTACCACACGAGTCTGAGTCGTATTATACGTACATACTATCTTGCCTTCTGGCCAGAGTGTGGGATAGGAATGTACCGCTTTGGTGCGCAAGGCCCCTCTGAGGGAGCTGGACGGATAACCGAAACCCTAAGGGAAAGGGTTCAGTGAAAGCGGGAACCCCACACCAGGGGAGTAAAATAGTTAATAACTGCCCAAAAATCTGCTATGAGCCTAGGTCTGGCATGTCGGGAGAAGGCATCCAGCCTGAAAACTGGTCATGCGCAATAGCGTATCAGTGAAATGCCGCTTTAGTATGTAGACCCAGATTGTTAGAGCTAAAGAGATACTAGTTTGTCTGAGGAGACCTCAATGGTCGAAACTACGCAGGCGTAGTAACAAACATCTTGTTACCTACACCCAATACCAACGATGCCTAAACGAAAGAACCAAGAAAGTCTTATCCGCGCCAAGCGCGTAGAACTAGCCGCTCCAAAACCAAAACGATACAACTGTCCGGAGGGGATCGCTTACCTCCATATACACGACAAGCGATACAAAATCACAGTCCTATTAGACTCGGAATCCAACGTGTTCCTTATTAACAAGGACCTAGTTGAAGACCTTCGCGTTCCCTCTGTAAAACGCGATAATGCAGTTGATATCTTATGCTTTGACGGATCGTCCGCTGCCTCTGGAGGAAAGTGTTACGCTCTTCCAATAAAATTGGAAATAGGAAAAAACCGACACATCTCTGCAGTGTCGTGTCAAGTGGCGAAAGCAGGTCACCACGGAATGATAATTCCTTTTGGTTGGTGGCATCATGAACACCCAGTGTCTCACATAGATGATGCAGAAAATTGGACCTTCTCCGCAAAATGTTGCAAAAACTGTGTGGAAGAAGATGAAGGAATAGCGGATATGTTCGAATATGACGAATCGGTTGCTTGGGACCGAAATGCATGCTACGTCGCAAGAATCAGAGCCATCGAGAACACGGTGGAACTCGAATCTTTACTGAAAGAATACTGGCATTACAAACATTTGTTTGAAGCCCAGACGGCAGAAATATTGGCACCAAGAAGAATGTTCGATCACGAAATTAAGTTGATTCCATGATCAACACCCCCCTGGGGACCGATATACCCACTATCCGAAAAACAACTTAAGGCTTTATGAGAATACCTGGAGACAATGATCAAACAAGGAAAAATCACCAGGAGTCAATCGCCAGCCGGAGCACCCAGATTATTCGTACCTAAACCTGATGGCAGACTACGCCTAGTCGTGGATTACTGGAATTTAAATAAGATTACGATCCTCAACAAACATCCTCTTCCACTAATGTCCGAACTCAGAGATAGAGTAGACGGCGCTAAGATCTTTACCAAGCTAGATCTTAAAGATGGTTACCAACTGATTAGGATTAAGGAAGAAGATGAATGGAAGACAGCGTTCCGTACGAGATACGGACACTAAGAATATAAGGTTATGCCTTTTGGATTGGTCAATACTCCCGCAACCTTCCAAGATATGATGAACCAAGTTCTACAAGAATACTTGAACGTCGGAGTCGTATGTTACATTGATGATATTCTCATCTACTCAAAGGATGAAAAGGAACACATCGAAGCTGTTAAGAAAGTTTTACAAAGTCTATCAGACTTTCAATTAGCGGTATCGCTAAAAAAATCGACTTTCCATGCCACAGAGGTAGAATTCCTCTGCTATATGGTGGCGGTCGATGGGGTGTCTATGAGTACCTGAAAGGTGGAATCCTTAATGGTCTGGAAAGCGCCTAAGTCGGTCAGAGAAGTACAAGTCTTTATGGGGTTTGCTAACTTCTACCGACGATTCATGAAAAACCTGTCGGCTATTTGCAAGCCAATAACCAAGACATTACAAGGAAACCCTAACAATTTTAAATAGGGAGTTGAACAGGACACTGCTTTCGAAGAGCTAAAGCACCGATTTACCACAGCCCCCACACTCCACCACTTTTTCCCAGAAAGAGAAACGGTGGTAGAAACAGACGCTAGCGATTTTTCACTTGGCTGCGTCCTTTCTCAATACTTTGCGAAAAGATTACATCCAGTAGCTTTCCATTCCGGAAAATTAAACTCAGCAGAGCGCAACTACGAGATTCATGATAAAGAACTTCTTGCGATCCTGGAAACTTTTAAAGAATGGAGACACTACTTAATCGGAACAGAGAAACCGATCACAGTCTTTACCGACCATCAGAACCTACAATACTTCCACACCTCAAAAGTCTGGAGTGGCCGTCAAATTCGATAGACTCAAAAGTTAGTAGAATACAATTTTCGCATCATATACCGACCAGGCACAAGGGGTGGAAAGCCTGATGCATTAAGCAGACGGCCTGAGTACCGTCCTGAGGAGGGAGCTACGCATTGCGAACAAAGTTTTTTGAAAGAAGAAAATTTCTTGGTGTCACTAGTAGTGAGGGTAGGCGATGAAGGTGAAGACTGGGATGGAGGTAAAGATTTGGATCTGGAACCTCGAAGAGGTGGAAAGGAACCCGTAATTAGGGTCAAGAGATTGAGCAAGAAGGCATACTTGCCTACAAAGTGCTCAAGAATGGTGGCAGGACATGACTTGTACGCCATAGAAGATGACATTGTCCCTAAATATGGACAGGCATTAATTAGGACGGGTATAGCTGTGGGGCTACCTGAAAGAACCTACGGAAGAATTGCTCCAAGAAGTGGATTAGCAGTCTGAAGCGGAATCTCTACCGCCGCAGGAGTAATCGATGCTGATTACACCGGCGAACTCAAAGTCGTACTTTTCAACCATAAAGAGGTGGATTGCCAAATAAGAATGGGCAATCGCATAGCTCAACTAGTGGTAGAAAAGGTCAACACCTCAGACATGATGGAAGTCGACGACTTGGAAGAAACGGAACGAGGAACTGCGGGATTGGGAAGCACCAATATAGCGACAAGATCCTTGATCGTCAAGGAACAGGAACCTAGCATCAGTTACCTACAGGCATCGGCTAAAGACAATGAACATTGGTACGATATTTCAAAAGTACCCCAAAAGGTTCTAATGTCAAATGCTATTATCCTGCAGAAAGGTATGAAGCAGTTCAATCCTGAATTCTTAAACGAGATACAGGCAGCAATCGAAATGGATGCAGCATGGAAGCAACGAAGGGAAGAACTCATCAGATTACGAGACAAAGGAAAAGATTTCCCCAAAGACTGGTCCTTAACCGACGATCTACTATACTATAAGCAAAGATTATTTGTACCAAATAATCAGGCGCTATATACTAAGATCGCAGAAGCATGTCACGATGCGAAGGTTGCAGGACATTACGGACAAGAAAAGACTTTGGAAATAATCAGGAGAGACTTTTACTAGAAAGGGCTTACGGCATGGGTCAACAATTACGTACGATCCTGCGATGAATGCCAACATAATAAGTCCCCTAGACATGCTAAGTACAGGTTACTGCAACCGTTGCAAATACCCTACGCAGCATGGGCATCTATCTCGGTGGACTTTATCACTCAACTACCAGAGTCACAAGGGTGTACTCAGATAATGGTATTAGTTGATCGATTTACAAAGATGGCACATTTCAACGGACTACAGACCTCAGCTACGGCCAAGGATGTCGCAAATGCAGGCCTGAAAGATGTATAAAGGCTGCACGGCCTGCCAACCGAAATCGTCGCGGACATGGATTCAAAGTTCGCAGGAGAATTTTGGAAATCCCTTTGCAAAGCGTGGGAAATTAAGCGAAGAATGTCAACGGCATACCATCCTCAGACTGACGGACAAACCGAACGTACCAACCAAGTGCTGGAAGGCTACCTTAGAAGTTTTGTCAACTACGATCAGGACAACTGGTATCAGCTACTACCGCTAGCTGAACATGCCTATAACAACCCCAACCAATGCTCATAGGATGTTGCCATTCTATGCAAACTACGGATTCCATCTACAGACAGAGTGGATGAAGGAGTGCGAAGCTCAAAATCCAGGAGCGAGACTTTATGCGAACTGGATTAAGACAATACATGAACAAGCAAGAGGGTCACTAGAAAAGACACGAGAAGGGAGGGCGAAATATTACGACCGGAAAGCTTGGCAACAGCCAGATTTCAAGATCGGGGATAAAGTAATGTTAACTGCGAAAAACATCCGCACCCGACGAAAATCCAAGAAGCGAAGTCCAAAGCTATACGGCCCCTTCGAAATTATGGAAATGCGGAGATCCCGAGCATTCAATCTCAACATATCCAATCGGTGGAACATTCATCCCGTATTCCATATCGCACTATTGGAACCCTACCACGAGTCAGTTCATGACAATCGCCAACAACCCCATAGAGAACCGGAGGATATTGACGGTGATCTGCAATGGGAGGTTGGAAAAATCATAAGAAGCAAGATTTGTTCTTACAGGAAACGAGTACGTGGCCGCTATCAAGAGAAGCGGGAACTGTGGTACTTCGTTAAATTGCAAGGGTGCTGGGAAGATGAGAACACCTGGGAGCCTGCTACCGGTATGGAAAATGCGGAGGAAGTTGTGGAGAATTTTCATAATGAAAATCCAGACATGCCAGGAAGGGCAGAAGTAAGATAGTGAGGAAAAAGGTTTTTCACCCAGACCACACTGAGTCTTAAAATGTATTTAGAAGAAATTATAAAATGGTTATCAAGGCATGCGAGGCGAAGCCTGGTAGGAGGGAGCTCATGTTAGGCATATGGAAATCTGAGACATATGCACAGACCCACGGTAGGGTAACTGCGCACAGACCCTCGATTTGGCGGAGCCAACACCCCACTCCGGCCTCCTTATGGGGCCCGCACGTCATTAGCGAGATTTCGAGAGTTGCGTCCCATAACTAAAATGTCACATCAATGATGCCCACTACAAAACACCATATACATCGCTGCCGTCCAACAGACCGCATGCTGTTCACAGGATATATGGGAGGGGGCCTTTGGCGACATCTGGGAAGTGCAACGGAGGAAATCCGTCGCAGGTGCATTGAGATAGTAGGCTTCAAAGTTAGGAATCCTAACTACGGGCCGAACGTGACGGGACGTTTTTGGCGAAATACTCTAAGAGGATATCCCTGTAGTGGAAGCTATTAGGGGTATACCGAATCTACCCATACCCTTCTGAGATCAGCTGTAGGTTGGTTGGTCCTAGTAAATAGGACCGCTCTGCGGAGGCCGGCAGACCAAGGGGAAGCATGCTCAGAATAGTAGACCTAGATAAGTTGGAGCCCCCTAAGGCGCTGACAGGTCGGGCTCGCACTTGCAATTGGCACTAGGTGGCCCGGCATGAGCCTAATCACTTCATGACCGAAGAGACTACTGGAACGATAGTCAACAAGACTAAAGTAATATAATAGTCTATGTGGACATCTAAGTTGGAGACCGTTGTTTGGTATAACAAGTAGCGCAGTCATCTCAACGGAGGAATACTATTCCATGTCCACAAAAGGGTATGATAAGTTTCAGGGTCAAACGGTGTTCGCACTTATAAGATTCTGGACGTTTGCGTATTTAAACCAGAGGGGTACTTCTGAGGCATAGTAGTTAGAAGTAGTCCGCGAACACTCAGACGCGGGATATAAATATTGAAGTGCCTCCCGAGCTTTACAGACATCATCAAGCAACGGAGAAGAGATCTTATCAATATATTATTGTTTACACTTTAAATCCTTACCTTACCTTACTTTATCGAGACGAGCCTTCCTCGACAGATTCTCCAATGAAAGATTCCGGGCCTACGTCCCTCAGTTATATACTTGAGTTTGGCATCCGCCTAACAGCCTAGGTGCCAAAGCATTGAATACTGTGTCCCTAGGCCTCTGAATGGATCTGGCATCAAAGTCAGTACTTAGTCAAAACCTCGCTAGAGAATACCACTTCTATCACAGCCTGTACCACACTGGATATTAGCGTCGAGTAGATGTCCCTTCCACTGATGGGAAACTGGCGTCGAGTAGGTCTAGGTGGCAAAGCACCGAATGCTGCATCCAAAGGACCCTGTAGGAATCTGGCATCAAAGTCAGCACTTAACTATAGCCTCACCAGGAAATACTACTTCCATAACAGCCTCTGACTCCATGGACATTGGTATCGAGCAGACATTCCGTGCACTGTTGCAAGGCTGGCATCGAGTAGGTCTAGGTGCCAAAGCATTGAATACTGCGTTCTAAGGGCTCTGAAGGAATCTGGCGTCAAAGAGAGTACTTAGTCAAAACCTCCCTAAAGGATACCACTTCTATAACAGCCTGTCACTCTATGGATACTGGCGTCAAGTAGGCATTCTTTGCACCATTAGAAGGCTGGCATCGAGTACGACTAGGTACCAAAGTATGGCATGCTGCATCCAGAGGACCATGAAAGAATCTGGCGTCAAGCTCAGTACTTATTCAAGCCCTCACCAGGGAATACCATCCTTATAACAACCTGTACCTCTATGGATATTGGCATCGAGTAGGCATTCTTTGCGCCGTTGGAATTCTGGCGTCTAGTACATTTAGGCTCTAAAGTATGGCATGGTGTATCCAAAGGACCCAGAAGCAATCTGTCATCAAAATCTGGACTCAGTCAAAACCAAGCCAGGGAATACCACCTTTACAATAGCCTCTAACTCTATGGATATTGGCATCGTGTAGACGTTCCTTGCACCATTGGAAAGCTGGCGGCGAGTAGGTTTGCGTGCCAAAGTATCGTGCGCTGTACTCAACGTACTCGGAAGGAATCTGACGTCAAATCAGCACTTAATCAAAGGCTCACCAGGTTGTTACTCAATGGATATTGGTGTCAAGTCGACGTCCTTTGCACTATTGGAAGGCCGACATCGAGTAGGTCTAGGTGCCAAAGCATTTCATACTCAGGCCAAAGAGCTCGGAAAGAATCTGCTGTCAAAGTTATCCGTTAGCTGTTAGTGAAGGTAAGGGAAGACTCGAATATGATATGGTTGCCTGACCTGTGCCACTGACAGGAAAATGATCCACACCTGGCCCACTGGGGTCAGGCTTCGGCATAACCAGTAGAACTCTACCACATGGCTTTCCAGTCAGAACTTGGAGCATTTTCACTCAACAATTCTTCTACAACCTAAAATAGATTTCCTGCCCAGTCTCTTATTTTTGCTGCTACATAAATGTTAGCTCTGTTACCTTGAGGCTAGTTCTAGTACTCACTAGGGCTAGTGTACTAGTAGTGTCTGATCCTTGTTTTTCTAGCCATACATGTATCACCCCCGAGTGAGAGTAACCAGATCCAAAAATGGGGCTCACCAAGTGGGGCTCCATACTTATAACATCAGCAAAAGAAAATGCTGCGCCTGATGTGCAGGTGTCGCATCCAGACAGCTGGTAGATGTCAATTGCGTCCTGTGCCTCCTGTACGTCATGAGATTCAATATGCGTTCCTGGTATGTCAAGTGCATCTTGTAAGTACGTGGGACGCTACCTACATCTGGTGGTAACATAGAATATCAGGGGCATCTAGTTGTAACCTGGGATGTCTCGGGTGTCTAGTGGTAACAGCAGATATCTGGGGCATCTAGTGGTAACAGAGGATATCTGGGGCGTCAGGAAGATATCCTCGGTAAGGAGCCCCACTTGGCAAGCTTCATTTCTGGATCTGGTTACTCTCACCCAGGGGTGATACTGGCACAGCTAGAAAAACAAGGATCAGACACTACAAGTACGCTAGCTCTAGTAAGTACTAGAACCAGCCTCTCAGCAACTGTGCTAACCATTATGTAGCAGCAAAAATAAGAGACGCGGTAGGAAATCTATTTTAGATTCCAGAAGAATTGTTCAGCGAAAATGCTCCAAGTTTTGACAGGAACACCAAGTGATAGAGTTCTACTGGTTAAGCCTGAGCCTGACACCTGTGGGCCATGTGTGGATAATTTTCCTGCCAGTGGCACAGGTCAGGCAACCATACAACATCCAAGTCCTCCCTTATTTTCACTAACAGCTAAGGGCTAACTTTGACGCCAGATTCCTTCAGAGCCCTTTGGCCAGAGTATGCAATGCTTTGGCACCTAGACCTAGTCGACGTCGGCTTTCCAACAGTGCAAAGGACGTCCACTTAACACCAATATCCATAGCGTTACAGCTGGGCGAGCCTTTGATTAAGTACTAGCTTTGACGCCAGATTCCTTCAGAGTCCTTTTGGTAAAGCATGCTATACTTTGGCACCCAGACCTACTCGACGCCAGCCCTCCAACGGTGCAAAGACCGTCTACTTAACCCCAATATCCATGGAGGTACAGGCTGTTATAAAGGTGGAATTCCCTGGTGAGGTTTTGACTGAGTACTGATGTTGATGCCAGATTCCTTCATGGACCTTTGGATGCAGCATGCGATACTTTGGTCCCTAGACGTACCCGATGCCAGCTTCCCAACGGTGCAAAGAATATCTACCCAACGCTAGTTACCATAGAGTTACAGGCTGTTATAAAGGCGGAATCTTTGGGTGAGGTTTTGACTAAGTACTGGATTTGACACCAGATTCCTTCAGGGTCCTTTGGATGCAGCATGCAATACTTTGGTGCCTAGGTGTACCTGATGCCAGCTTTTCAACGGTGCAAAGAACGCCTACTCGACGCCGGTATCCATGGAGCTACAGGCTGTTATAGAAGTGGTATTCTCCGGCGAGGTTTGGACTAAGTACTGACTTTGACACCACATTCATTCAGGGCCCTTTGGGTGCAGTATTCAATGCTTTGGCACCCAGACCTACTGGATGCCAGCTTTCCAATGGTGAAAGGAATGTCTACTCGACGCCAATATCCATGGAGCTACCAGCTATTATAGAGGTTGTATTTCATGGTGAGGTTTTGACTAAATACTGACTTTGACGCCAAACCCCTTCTGAGTCCTTTGGACGCAGTATTCAGTGCTTTGGCATCCAGGCCTACTCGCTGCCAGCTTTCCAATAGTCCAAGGAACGTCTACTCGATGCCTATATCCATGGAGTCACCGGTAGTTACAGAGGTGGTATTTTCTGGTAAGGCTATAGTTAAGTGCTAAGCTTGATGCCAGATTCCTTCAGGGTCCTTTGGATGCAGCATTTACTGCTTTGGCATCTAGACCCAGTCGATGCCAGCTTTCAAATGGCATATGGAACGTCTACTCGACGCCAATATCTATAGAGGTACAGTCAGTTATGGAAGTGGTATTTCCTGACGAGGCTATAGTTAAGCACTGGCTTTGACGCCAGATTCCTTCAGAGCCCTTTGGACGCAGCATTCAATGCTTTGGCACCTAGACCTACTCGACGCCAGCGTTCCAACGGTGCAAGCAACACCTACTCAACACCAATATCGATGGGGTTACTGCCTATTATGGAAGTGTTATTTCCTGGCAATGCTATAGTTAAGTGCTGACTTTCATGCCAGATTCCTTCAGAGTCCTTTGGATGCAGTATTCAATGCTTTGGCACCTAGACCTACTCGATGCCACCCTTCCAACGGTGTAAGGAACGTCTACTCGATGACAATATCCATGGAGTTACTGGCTGTTATGGAAGTGGTCTTTCCTAGTGTAGTTGTACTTACTGCTTCTGTATATTAGCTTTAATAATAATACAAATTTAGTTTATACAGTTTTTGTGACACAGGTCAGTACCAGTATGAGTTCCACTCTTGTGTCTGAGTCCGATAAATCTGGTAGTTTGGTAGATGTCTCCTGATGCCAGTGCAACGTCCCGCGATGTTTTGCCTCTTTGCTTGTGACATCTGGTTGTGCCCTGTGTGTTTAGTTGCTACGTCTGGTTGTGTCCTGTCTGTTTGGTTGCTATATCTGGTTGCATCCTATGTGTTTGGTTGCTACGTCTGGTTGCATCCGGTGCATCCAGGGCTGGGGTGGCTATGTCCTGATACTGGTTGCCACGCCAGCTTGGGCCCTGGATTGCGATTCACGTGCCAGCTTTCTGTGCATCTGACGCACAGAACGCACATGCTGTGAGCCTTTATTTTTACTGATGAATGTCTTCCTGACACCCCAGACATCCCCTGTTACCTCTAGATGTCCCAGCCATCCCATGTTACCACTAGAGGCTCCTGACATCTCATGTTACCATCAGATGTAGGTAGCGTCCATGGTACTCACACGATGCACCTGACTTACTGGGGACGCACATTGAATCTCCTAATACACAAGATGCACAGGACACAATTGACATCTACCAGCTGTCCGGATGCGACAACTGCGCATCAAATGTAGCTTTTCTTTTCACTGTTGATGCTGGTGGCTGAAAAATTCTGATTTCTTCCCACTTGCATAGAATTGAGCTATCTTGAGTTTGTCGGAAATCAAGGATATGTGTTTCCAGTGTTCGGATTCTGTATTGGAAAAAATGGAGTATATTGTTAATATATACGCAAATGAAATATCCTCTATAGTCGGTTAGTAAGTCAGACATTATGCGCACGCAAGTTCAAGGCGTATTCTTATCCCCTTGAAGCATAACCTTGCAAATGAAATATCCAAATGGTGTTTGGAAGGTGTTCTTGCTGACATCTCTGAGTTCCACCCTTGTTTGGAAATATGCATCGCCAAGATCAATTTTGCTTCGGTATCTTGCTCTTTTTAGGGCATTTAGGATTAATGTTTAGTTTAGAATGGTTTTAACATCCTTGATTGTTATTTCATTCCTGGCAGTGAGGTCTGCCCACAGTCTCATGCGTTTCTTATCTTTTTTCTCCTGTGCACACATGAATGCTGCCGATGAAACTGCTTGTCACACTAATATCCTAGCTGTCCCTTTTTCTATTAGGCACATGGTTATATCTGTTGCCCATTGTTCTTGTATCGAGTAAGTAGGTAAAGAGCACTACTCCTTTCCTGGCTAGACATTTCTCTTGTAGTTTATCTTCCTCGGTGGTGGTAAATCTTCTAGTATTTCCTCAGTAAATACTTCCAGGTATTGGTCGATGATGTCTTCAGTGCTAATCACTGCTACTCAGATCATGCCACTGGTGGGTGTGCAAACACTTAAAGGTTTTGTTTTGGAAACAGGATACCTGTTAGGCATATGGAAATTTGAGACAAAGTGCACAGATCTCACGGTAGGGCAACTGTGCATAGACCCTCAATTTACCGAAGCCAAACATGTGCTTCCAGCTACCTTATAGGGCGCAGACGTCATTAGCAAGATTTCGAAAGTTGCATCTAATAACGAAAATGTCACATCAATGAAGCCTACTTCATAATACCATATACACTACTACCATCTATCCAACCGCATGCTGTTCGCAGATTATATGAGAGGAGACCTTAGGCAATATCTGAGAAGTGGAAGACAAAATATCCGTGGCAGGTGCACTGAGATAATAAGCTTCAAAGTTAGGTTTCCTAATTGTGGGCCGAAAATGACGGGACATTTTCGGCAAAATTCTCCAAGAGAATGTCCCAGTAGTGGAGGCTATTGAGGATATACTGAATCCACCCATACCCTTTTGAGATCAGGTGGCGGAGGGTTGGTCTGAGCAATAGGACCCCTCTACGGAGGCAGGCGGACTATGGGAAAGCACGCTTAGACAGGAAGACCTAGATAAGCTGCAGACCCTTCAGACGTTGACATATTGGGTTCGGACTTGTGATTGGCACTAGGTGGCGTAGCATGAAACTAATCACTTCAGAACTGAAGAGACTATTGAAACGATAGTCAATAAGACTAACGTAATATAATAGTCTATGTGGAGAACTAAGTTAAGGACCGCCATTTGGTATAATGGATAGTGCAGTCATCTCAATGGAGGAAAACAATTCTGTAACCGTAAATGGGTATGAGAAGTTTCAAGGTCAATTGGTGCTCACACTTATAAGATTCTAGATGTTTGCCTATTAAAACCAGAGCGGTACTTCAAAAGCGTAGTAGTTAGAAGTAGTCCACAAACACTCAGATGTGGGATATAAATATCAAAGTACTTCCCGAGCTTTACAGATATCATCAAGCAATGGAGAAGAGATCTTATCAATATAATATTGTTTCACACTTTGGATCTTTACCTTACCTATTTTATCGAGATGAGCCTTCCTTGACAGATTCTCTGATCAAAGGTTTGACCTACGTCTCTCAGTTATACTAGAGTTTGGCATCCGCCTAACAGTATATTGATAGTTCTCCTGTTACCAAGGGTCACTATATGAACTATGAGTTCACTTCAAACTCCACCCTACGTTCTCACTCAATTTACATCTTCAAAGTAACTCAATGTCAGATTTATATTCATACATTTGAAGAAATATTCGACACTAAGCTATTCGAAATTGAAGACATCTAGTTTATACAAGAACCCTAGTGGTTCACAATACCTTTCAAGATCCCAATGAGGGATTAATTCATTCTCATATATCATGCCTGGTACGGTTCGAACTTCCAGTGGAGTTCAAGTGAGTCAGAAGACCTTGTCGAGTGGAGTACCCAGTACTCCAAAAACCAGACACTAGGCGTGATTAGCCAAAAACAGAGCAGTCCTTTACCTTGGGCCAAAAAACTCATATATGTACTACAAGTACATTTTAAATCTTCAGAAAAAGAAAATCTAGATTTTAAACTCAGAATTGGATCGCCCTAACCCTTCCATACCATTTCTAAACGAATACCTATTGTGCCACATACGATTCATCTAATTCCTCTAGCCTTTTAGAGGAGACAGAGAATATTAGTACGAGGTACTAGACCCAAAACCCAAACACACAATATTAGGATTGAAGCTATCAGATAAACTCTACAACGGGATGGCAGAAAGAGTGCAGCACCCTACGAGGAGAATCACAGGAGGTGAACCACTGGAAACTCGACTAGATCAATCCGCAACCGATAATACAATACAGATGAGTCAACCTACAACAATACCAGTTGATCCAGAATTCCACAGAGCAATCGTATCATCTTTTCTACGATCTTCCAGTATAGCTAGAACCCGCCAAATATCACTGGCATCAACCCCAAAGCCCACAGAACATGCTGCAAACCTAGCTAAGTTGGCTAGATATCTGGGAATAACCTTAGGTCGAATTAGACAAGATATCGATATATCTCTCAACCAGGCCAATATCGCTTTCAAACATTTGAAGGGGGTCACTCAAGACAATACCTCAATGTTAATTAAGGTACAAGAACAGCTTGCTGATGGTCAAGACATACATGATAATGACATCGCGATATTGTTAATATGGCTGGTAGGTGTGGAACAAGAGGTAAAGGATATCCAACGGGAAATACTACAAGAAGTAGCAGAAAAAATTGATGCCCAAGATTGGTATCAACAGGAACACGAGGAACTAACTACAAGGTTACATGGAATGCTGGAGCAACAAAGCCAGGATGCTTTAGCCTATGACCAAACACTAGAACAAATGTTTACCAGCCTGCAAACAGAACTCCTAGAATTCCGTACTCAAAGTATCAGTTGTGAAAAGGATGTCGACTAGGTGATAAACGTGTAGAGGTTGGATCAAATAATTCACCAAAAAGAAATTTGTGAACTCAGAACTCTCTAGCATCAGTAGAGGGAAGAGGCAAATAATACCGGAAGAGCATTAACGGCCTCACTAAACAGGATACTAGTAGCAGTATCAGAACAAGGTGCTTCAAGACCAACACCCTTACCTGTGGTTGAGGAAGAAAATGATGACGACTATTACTCCCCACCAATCTGCAGGGAAAAGGAGAAAGGTGAGGAAGTCACTAATACATCCCCCTCAGGGGCACAAGGAGATTCTGATGATCCTAGCAATGATGACAACGATAAAGGAGAGAGAGGTAAAAGAAGAGGAAGTTCTAGCCGCAGTCAGCGAGTACAAACACCAGAACAGTCTAGTATAGCAGAAACACTTGCCAATGTAATGGTGCTTAATATTTGGTGACCATTGGAACTGCCCCCATTCTTTGAGGCCAAACTCACGCAAGAAATATATGTTTAGATTATACAATGTAATGACTATTTTGAAAGAAACAGGCAGATTTGGGACAATGCGCGAGAGCGAGTTATCTACACGCTCAATTGTACTAAAAGAGACATGGTCCTTCCTTATACCCTCTGGTACAGAAAGGCTATGGACAGACTTCTGGGGAAAGCCCAACAGCTAGAGTAGGCTATGTGGACCCAGTTTGAACATGATATAATCAAAGGTTTCATTCCGGTAGAAGCGGAAAGACGAGCGCTTCGCGACATGAAGCAAGTCAAGTACGAAGGCAATATTGAGCTGTTCTTAATGTTCATGCGTCACCACAATATTAGAGCACACATGGCGGGAGAGTTCTGGCACGTGGAAGTAGAAAATAAACTTCCTGAACAAATAGTTTGCAGGTTATCGGCGTTACTATACAATACAGATCAAGAATAGGAGGCAGCACTGAGGCTGGTTGAGCGCCCTGAAGAGGCATTGCTGGCAAGAAAAGAAAAATAAGTTCAGAGGTGTGGCAAAGACAACCCACACAAACTTTGACCGGGCTCATCCCAGTATCTCGCAAGGTGTGATAGATACTCGGAAGCGGGAAAATAATTGCACCTGTTGTGGAAAGAGAAATCACACCTATCAAAGGTGTTGGAGAGATGCCCATATGTTGGTGGCAATGGTCAGTTCAAGGCCAATAAAAATGGTAATTCATTGCGCAAGATCGGCTATCATAAAGCCTAAATTACGACACGGAGTGGCTACTGTCTAACAACTAACCTGAAGGAATAGGATCTGGAAACTGGTGGATGATGAAGAACTAACCAAGGTCAGTTCACAGGTACCAAGGGCGACAGCATTGGGATAGTCGGTGTCCATACGGAACTGGAATCTATATGGGAATCCTTTTTGACTGGGTATCTTAGGTACTGACCACAATAGGGATTGGATAGTTCATATGCAATTATGGGAGTCAAAACTTATAATGATCAAAGTAGCGTGAAGCAAGTCTCTCCTTTCAAGATTAAAGTAAGTAGGCTCTAAGTGAAGGGACCCCATGAGGGACTTAAGAGCTTGAATAGAAGAATCAATATATGGAGAGTCTTGACCGAAAGAGAGTATAGTTAACATACTTACATGACCTGAGAGCAAATAGTAGGAAGTTCCTCGAGTCACCTGGTGGCCACTCGCTACTCCTGTATATGCAAGTTACTATACCAAAGAAGTTGGGACATAGCAATGCAAGATCTACCTGATAACAATACCAACAGGAGGACAACCGACGCGGGCTATTCCACCCACCACACGGGTCTGAGTCGTATTATACATATAGACTGTCTTGCCTTCTGGCCAGAGTGTGAGGCCGGGATGTATCGCTTTGGTTAGCAAGGCCCCTCTGAAATTGCTAGATGGATAACCAAAATCCTAATAGAAATGATCAGTGAATATGGGAACCCTACAACTGAGGAGTAAAATGGCTAACAACAACCCAAAAATCTGCTATAAGCCTAGATCTGGCGTGTTGGGAAAGGGCATCTAGCCTGAAAACTGGTCTAGTGCACTTGCGTATTGGTGAAACACTGCTTAGTATGTAGTCCCGGATTGTTAGCACTAAAAATTACTGGTTTGTCTAAGGAGACCTCAGTGGTGGAAACTATATGGGTGTAGTAAGAAACATCTTATTACCTACATCCAACACCAACAATGCCTAAATGTAAGAATCAGGAAAAGCTAATCCGCGCTAAGAATGTGGAATTAGACACTTTAAAACCAAAATGATACAAGTGTCTGGAGGGGATCACTTACCTCCATATACATGATAAGCGATACAAAGTTAAAGTCTTGTTAGACTTGGGATCCAATGTATTCCTTATCAACAAGGACCTAGTTGAAAACCTTCATGTTCCAATAGTTGAACACAACAATGCTGTTGACATCTTAAGATTTAATGGCTCATCAGCAGCCTCAGGGGGGAAGTGTTACACCCTACCTATAAAATAGAAAATAGGAAAGAACCGACACATCTCAGAAGTGTTGTGTGAAGTTGCTAAAGCAGGTCATAATGGAATGATAATGCCTTTTGGTTGGGGGCATCATGAACACCCAGTGTCACATAGAAGATGCAGAAAATTGGACCTTCACTATAAAAGGTTGTGAAAACAGTGTAGAAGAAGATGAGGGTATAGCGGATATTGTAACCGCCTCTCGGGAGATGTGGTAATCGCAGGGTTAACGGGCTTTGTTCCGTACTAAGATGGTAACTAGCGAATCAAAGTCCGGAGGCTTTAGCCAAGGTTGTTGAATAGACTTCTTACTGGATCGCAAGTACTGAAGTCTCCGAGATGTTTGGTAGATCTTAAACTAAAGATTCTTGAAGCGAACTGAAGAGAGTAACTGTGCAACGAAGTATATTGAAAACTCTGTCTGCCGAGGTCTGCTCCTTCTAACGAGAAGAATAGCAGTTCTTAAATACACTTCCTGGGCTACCGGGAGCCTTATTCTCATAACATAATAGACTCCAAAACGGTAGCCTTGAAACCAAACATAAAACATACAGAGTATCAAACCGATACTCGAAACCAAACATAAAACATATAGAGTATGAAACCCTATATTGTCAGGCTAGAGGCACACCTCGTTTCCTGAAACAATTTCAAAACTCAAACAGTATCAACTGATACATAAAATTCCTAAACCAGTCACCAGTACCGGTTACAAGAGGCGGTAACATTTTTTTAACTTCAGCAAGTTATCAAAATAGAAGGCGTTCCAGGACCAAGTAAGGGCAAGGCCCCCGAGAAAGGTTCTGAACAGCACACCACGGATTCCAAAGGACAGTTCACAAAGACTCCAGCAAATGAGCAAGCGACAAGCGACGCAGCTGCTCAGCAGTTAGCCAGAGATGCTGCTCAACAATCAGCAGGAGAATCATTGCAACAACTACTAGAACCGCCAACCACTACCCCCGGAGGGTATTCTGAATCTCCAAGAAAGCCTGCAGGTATACAGGTACCTCCAGCACTACCAAGCAACGATCCAGATGGCTATGATAGTGACAAAGGATCAGATGATATGGCTTCTGAAGCAGGTCCAGCAGGACCAGAAGGGCTAGGACCAGGGGTTCCAAGACCACCAACTCTCAGACTTAACCCAACCGTTACGGCTACACTCAGCATCAAAGTACCTTCACCTAGTAAGTTCACTAGTGAAGGAGATGACTTCAAACTGGAAGCGTTCGATAGATGGTATAACTCAGTACAATTATATCTACGCCTAAATGGATTGCGAACAAGCGAGGATAGTGGAGGAATCTATTGGATCCTCTATACTGAAGGACGAGCTCAAGAAGAAGCTTTCCAAGCAGCTGAGCATTTCGGTGAAGACATGACCAGAGAAGACCTTGTAGGATATCTACGAGTAAGATTCCAGTCGTCGAAACAGAAAGATGATACCTACCGCAAATTCCATGAAATCACGCAAGTGTATAATGGCAGGATACAGAGAATATCAACCATAGCAACTGATTTGCTGATGTACCGATCATGTCTACCAGCAAATACCATAAGCGATTATGCCTTCATTCAACAGTTTGTTAAATGCATATACCATAGGTTACGACAAGAAGCGGAATTACAGTATGCTGAAACAGACACTGTTATGGAAGTTATACAAAATGCAGAGAGCATAGACGCTACATTGAAAAGCACTGGGGCTTATGGGAAGGAAAGGTTCGAAAAACCAGCAAAAGAATTAATTTCCAAACAAGAAGGGCGGAAGGACAATCAGAAAAGAAGCAACAAGACCCACTCCAAACCTAAGGAATGAAAAGAAAAGGGTCTTTGCTATACCTGCAGAGGTAAAGGACATCTAGCAAGAGACTGTCCTAGCAAAGATGACAAGGGCAAAGGCAAGGGCAAGGCTAAGGTGAAGAAAGAAGTTACCTCCAACAGAATGGAACAAGAACAACTAGCGGAAGAGGTATTTATCAATGGCATGGAAATAGAAAGAGAAGAGGAAGACGTTATCACAATGGCCGCTAGACCAACAAACATCAAACCCCATGATGCTCTCGAAGGAACAATGCACATCAATGGCAAAGAAGCCAGAGTCCTGTTTGATACCAGATCAATAGGAGCAAACCTAATCAGTGCTACCTTTGTGACCACCCATGGAATTCCTTGTCAGGAATTGAAAACACCGATCAGAATACACCTAGCCATGAAAGGATCACGATCTGAAGGTCATAAAGAATGTTTAGTCAACATATCAGCAGGGAAGCTGAGCCTACCAGGGACTAGGATGTTGGTCAGAAACCTGGCGAAATATGATGCAGTGATACGAATGCCCTTCCTAGAACAAAACCAAGCTCAAATTGAATGTGGCAAATTAGCTATACTGTTTCCCAAACAGAATGTTCGAATTGTTTGCACACCTACTAGTGGTATGATCCGAACAGCGGTGATCAGCACTGAAGATGTCATGAGCCAACACCCGGAAGTATTTCCCGATGAAATACTGGAAAACTTACCACCCTTAAGAAAGATCAATCATAAGATAGATCTGCAACCAGGGAAAGAGCAGCGCTCATTACCCACTTACTCGATACCGGAACGATGGGCAACCGATATG
>JACCEG010000168.1:91965-158694 GCA_014065205.1 Tuber brumale
CCGATACTTGAAACCAAACATAAAACATATAGAGTATCAAACCGATACTCGAAACCAAACATAAAACATATAGAGTATCAAACCGATACTCGAAACCAAACATAAAACATATAGAGTATCAAACCCTATATTGTCAGGTTAGAGGCACACCTCATTTCCTGAAACAATTTCAAAAATCAAACAGTATCAACTGATACATAAAATTCCTAAGCCAGTAACCAGTACTGGTTACACACCGGAAACAAAATAAAACCCTTATTTCAAAACATAACAAGAAAATTCCTAATCCTCGCTATCATAATCAGAATTCAAATAAGGATCCCAAAAGCCTCTATCAGCCACGGGTACACTTTGATAGCTCTCAAAGCCATCCTTAGTAGGAGAATAACACATAGGAATAAACCCAGAAAATACTGTAGGAAACTCATCTCCTGGTATGTTATCTGTCCACCATGCCTGAACCAATTCCATCGCATGTTCTAATCCTTCCAACGGTTCCCAACTATTCTCGCTGGCTGGGTATCCTTTCCAACTAACCAAGAACTGTCCTTTTCAATATCGTTCACTGTAATCGATAACTGATTAAACTTCCCATTCCTGTTCTTCGTTGATGAGAATGGGTGCCAGCTTTGTAAATGTTCATCCTGGGAATCGGAAATCATCGTCCAGGTGGTAAGGTTTGACTACTGAACAATGGAAAACTCCTTTCTTCCTTCGGTACATTCTAGCATCCATGGTAACCGTATAGTTCTGGGTGTGTTCGTCAAATTCGAGTACTGTAAAAGGGCCTCGCCAGCGTGGCTGCAATTTCTGAGATCTGCCAGATTCTCTTGCAAATTGGTCTCCAAAAACCATAATCCTTTCCCCAATCTCGACAGGTTTGTGTAAATTCCTCCTCTTAATTGCCACTCTGTTTGACCTTGCTCTAGCCAAGAGTAATGCTTGGTATGCCACATTTCTGATCTCCTGGTGTCGATTGTAGTAATCATCGGATGCGGGCACTGTTGTAGCATTGACTTTATAGGTATCGAGCAGTTGGTATTCTCGTCCATACACAGCCTTGTATGGAGACATTTCAATAGTATCGGAGTGACCTGCATTGGAGTAAGCTGTTACTTCAGGGAGGGAGGTAAGCCAGTTGGACTGGCGAGCATTAACAACATTTCTTAATGCTGTTTTCAATTCTCAAATCTTTCTTTCCGCTTGTCCATTGGTCTGGTGGTGGCCCAGCGTGGCCATAATGTGTTCAACTCCTATCGTCTTCAAGGTTTGTTTCCAAAACCGGGAGGTGAACTGAGGATCAGCATCACTAACAATCGATGTAGGTATTCCATGAGGGGTGAAAATATGGTGACAGAGTAACTCCATAGTCGAAATCGATAGCATAGCTCGAAAATATCTCAGAGGGAAAAGGAAGTGAGAGGGTGTTGCCAGTAGGTAATGCAGTCCTTTCCCGATTCAATTGACATATGTCACATTGCTGGACATAGTCTTTGAAATCCTTCCACATCTCCGGCCAGTAGATGTATTCTGTTATGTACCGGAGGTTTCGATCGGCGCTATGGTGTCCTTTATTATGTATCTCTCCTATCATCAGCTCTCTTAATGTTTCTCCATTCACTCCAGGACCCTTCGGAATGTAAAGGAAATCTTCTCCTCCTCTTGTAGTAGTGTACAGTAGCCCGTTGCATATTTGGTAATGTTGCATCATTCTATTTCGTGAAGTGAGGTTGGAATCCTTTGCTAACTGATAGCTAGAGTCGTTTCTATATCCTTTAACCATCTGTTCCCTCCAAATGTTCTTCATATCATCCACTCCTTGGATGATATCCCTTTCATCCACCACTCTTTCTAATACCATTACCTCCTCCTCCTCCTCAGGTGTTTCATACACTTTGTAGAGCTCGCGTTTCTCGTGAGGTAGGGAGGATGGTTCCACTACTAGAACCTCATTCAGGTACGCGAGGGGTCCTCCATAGAGGGGCTCATTGTGGTGGTGTTCAGGGTACTCGGAGGCCTGACATTCGGTAGGGGGTATTGAATTTGTATGTAGTGGCACAATCTTAATAGCTTGAGCATGAAAATACAGCACAGTATTAAAGATATACTGTAGGCACACTAGGGCGAGGAGTATGGTAGTAGGAAGGTGGATTGGTAGTAATTCTTATCCTTAATTCTTTCTAACACTCGGAGCGGTAACCAGCTATATATATACAGGTGCGCATACTTAAGCGAGAAGAAGAAATAATCGTGAAAATCTTGTAAAAACATAAGTGCGAACAAGTTTGACCCCGAAAAACTACTAAGGAAATTGCAAATAAAATATATATAACTTGTAATGGTGTGAGAGATTTTAAGCGGAAAACTAACATGCAATGCACCTTCTAAAAAGGTTGCAGTACATAAGTGAGAATAACCGAGACATCCCGCGCATGCAATAAGAAAATATATATCCAATTATCTCATCGTTATCATGAAATATAAACGAAATACCCAATGTATATACTCCTGCTGTAGTAATGTTCGTGATCTATAGGTAAACCAGAAAATATAACTAAGGAGAGAAATACAAGTTATTTAAAAGAAATATACTTATGAAACGAATAATAGAAAATTTCAACACTTCCCCTCATTATCTACAGCCCAACAGTCCCATTAGACGCTCATGCGCCGGTTTTGCCAAAGTCTTAGTACATATATCGGCTAGGTTTTCTGACGATGCAACCTTAAGTAGTGTGAATGAACCGTTATCGATTTCTTCGCGTATTTTGTGGAAATGTATATCGATATGTTTTGTTCGTTCGTTTAACTGATGGTTTGTCGCTAGGAAATTTGCGCTGGTATTATCAGCATGTAGGGCAATAGGTACGGTTTGGCGAATGTCTTTAAGACCTTTGAGGTACCATTGGATTTGTCGCACAGCCAGTGACATAGCTACATATTCCGCTTCGGTTGTGGATGTTGCGACCGAGGCCTGTTTCTTGGATCGCCAGGAGATACAAGCGCCGCTGAACAGCATAATGTATCCTGCAAAGGAACGGCGGGTATCCAGACAAGCAGCAAAGTCGGCATCGGCATAAGTATCGATAGCATTTGTAGTAGTGTACGGATAGTGCAATCCAATCTTTTTTGTACCATCGATGTATCTTAAGACATGTTTCGCGGCCTTGAGGTGTTGTTCCGTGGGACATGAAGAAAATTGAGAGAGAAATGAAATGGTATACGCTAGGTCAGGTCTTGTACCAGTGGTCAGGTACATAAGCGATCTTATTATCGATTGGTATGTGGAAGGGTCGGGTATCTGTTCCTCTTCTGTTCCTTTCCGTAGTTGAATGCCTTAAGGTAAGGGTGTGGATACAGAACGCGAGTTTTCCATAGAATACCTTTCGAGGATTGACATGATGTATCGTTCTTGGGTAAGATGTATCCCGTCTGATGTATACACGATGTGGAGGCCGAGCAGGAATGTAGCTTCCCCTAAGTCGGTATTCTCGAATGCCGTTTTCAGGTCTTCTATCAGAGAGGTGGCTTCAGGAGTTTCGGCCGAGTATATTGCGATGTCGTCAATGTAAACCGAGATGTAGATGTCGTGTTTATTGTGAACAAATATGCATGGGTCAAGGGAGGATGTCTTGAAACCACTGGATGTTAAGTATCTAGCGGGGAGAGCATACCATTCATTCGTGGATTGCTTAAGTCCATAGAGACATCTGTTAAGTCGCCATACTTTGTCTCCGTTACTGTACCCAGGTACCGGTCGCATGTAGACTTCTTCATTCAATTCACCGTAAAGGAAAGCGGATTTAACATCAAATTGTCACGGTCGCCATTTGTTTTTGGCGCAAACGGCAAGCAGGAAACGTAGTGATTCATAACGGATAACTGGTGCGAAGGTGTCATCAAAGTCGAACCCAGGTACTTGATAGAAACCTTTAGCTATGGCTCTTGCACGGTAACTTTCCAGTGTACCGTCAGCATTTCGTTTCGTTTTGTATACCCACTTACTATCGATTATCTTTCTTCAAATCGGTTTATCTACTTCATCAAAAGTTCCATTCTTTTTCAGTGCCTTTATCTCATCGTCCATAGCTGAGGTCCAGTGTTCTTTAAGCGAGCTAGTGGTCACTTGGTGATATGTCAAGGGGTCCTCCTTTGCCTGTACTTTGACATTTCTGCCATAGTATTGAGGTGGGCGAATAAGTCTTCCAGATCTGGTCCGTGTTGCCGGTGGTTCCTCCGGTTGTTCCTCCTGTTCAGGTGGTTCCGGGATTACCTCTGGTGTTGCGGTTTCATCATAGTCTTGTGGGTTTTCTGGTGGTGGGGGAGGATGTACTTCGATGGTCAGTTTTGGTGGTGTCTTTTCTGTATCTGATTCCGGTGGCTCATATGGGGTAGAGAGAGGTATCTGATTCTCATATGGAGTGGGGAGAGGTGGTAGAAAGACATTCGCATAGATTTCTGGTTCCGGTAATGATTCTGATGGGGTCGATGGTTGTATTGTTTTGTTCGTCCAATGTATCTGTCGAGTTTCAAAAATCTTATGCTGTGAGGGAATGTATATCCAGT
Organism: Tuber brumale; assembly: GCA_014065205.1. Lineage (NCBI taxonomy): Eukaryota > Fungi > Ascomycota > Pezizomycetes > Pezizales > Tuberaceae > Tuber > Tuber brumale. The sequence continues at coordinate 96,532 of JACCEG010000168.1, forward strand.
ATAATTTGTTGGAGGAAGTATATCCGACAAGGTATCCTTCGATTGCCCGTAGTTGTAGCTTAGTTCCAAGTTTGCGTGTCTCCTCTGATATATGGACAAAGCATTTGGTCCCATAGGGGTGAAGGTGGTTTATCAACGGCTTTTTGTTGTAGAGAGATTCATAGGGGGTTGAGTTTCCTATGAATCGGTTAGGGAGTCTGTTCCTTAGGTATACAGCGGTTGTGATTGCTTCAGCCCACAGTCGTAGCGGTAATCCTATAAGCATAGAACGTGTTGATGTGATTATTGTCCTGTTGTACCGTTCGGCAACACCATTAGATTCGTGAGAATATGGAGGGGTTTTGTCATGTATGATTCCATGCTTTTGTAACAATATTAGCATTTCATTATTGACATATTCTCCTCCATTATCAGTTCGGAATCGTTTAATAACAGCGTTGTCCTGGGTTTGTCTTTCTTTGATGAACTGTATAAACACTTTTACGGTATCAGATTTAACCTTGATCGGGTAGACCCAAGTGTATCGTGTACAGTCATCTATAAATGTGATATAGTACCAGGAGTTGCCAAAGAATGGGGACGAAAACTTTCCACTTAAATCTGAATGAATTAGATCATAGGGGCTTTCACATCAGCTTTGTATCGATTCAGGTTTGTGCTTTGTTGACTTTGAGGTGATGCAGGTTTCACACACCCAGTCCTTGGGAATTTTGGGGATTGACAGGTCGTCGCTGTAGTTGTTGCTTTGGAGGTAAGGAGGTGAAGGGTGTCCAAGTGCTTAATGCTATTGTTGGTATGTCATCTTGTTCGCTACTTCCTTTTCTTCTTGCACAACATAATCTTGACCGCCTAGTTTTCCCCAGATTACTTCGTCTTTATTTTTCCCTAAAATGAACATGTCCTTCCCTTTACTACTAAAAGAAAAACCCTTTCCCATCGAAACCACAGCGCACCATAACATCAAGTTGCTTTTACCCAACTTGGGAACCCAGAGAACTCGTTGCAGGACTATCGGAACTACATGACCTTTTGAGGTTTTGGCCATGAGTCTAACCATTCCTGAACCACATGACTCTATCACAGAGTCATCCCCCAACTTAACGGTACCAGTACTAGGTACATAGTTTATAAGACGGTCTAGGTTGTTTGTCATGTGTGAGCTTGTGCCAGTATCGATTACCCAGTTGAGTGGGTGGGGGTTTCTTTGTGTAGAGAGGAGGGAGGAGGATGTACTGACCAGTTCGGATATCTCTTCCTTTCCAATCTTGGCTGAACTAACAGCTTTCTTTTCCTTCTTCTTTTGGTTGTCGGCCTTGAGTTTGTTACACTCATTCCAAGTATGTCCCTCTGACCGTGCAGTGGGGTAGTGCTTTTTGCAGTAGGTACATTCCTTGGTGTTGGTCGGCGTCTGTCGAACCATTTCCCTTTCCTTTCCTTTTCCTTTGACATCAGCACTTTTATATGCTTTGTCTGTTTCGGAATTACCCGAAGGTCTCAAGTCCAACAGTTTGTTATAGACATGATCGTAGGTAAGGTCCTCCTTAGTCTAGAGGTTGTCAACGATGTTACTCATTGACTCGGGGAGGGAACGGAGAAGAACAGCAGCTTTTGCTTCAGGTGACTCGAAAACAGTTTTGAAGACAAATGGCAAGGTATATCGGTCATCAGCGGAGGAGGAGGAGCAACGATGTTGCATTCGATTCCATAAGGTATCGTATGCATTGATGTGATCGGCTATTGGTGTGGCTGCATCGTATTTGGCGTCTAGGACAGCGTTGAGTTGCTCAAAAAAGGAGGAGGTATTTTCTCTAGCAAATTTGTCTTGGAAGGCTTTCCATATGGCTGCTGGTGTTTTGTGGGTTGCCAGGAGGATTAGCCATTGGGAGTCTATCGTTTCAAGGAAGTAGGTCGAGGCCCATTGGTATCGATCTCTAAACTCATCTATCTTCTCACTATTGTTTTCACCTTCTTCATCTTCGTACGGTTCAGGTATTATCTCCCTTTCAGTTACTATGTCCCAGCAGTTGTAAAGTCCCAGCACATATTCTGAGATGTCACGCCATGATCTGTAGTTGTCGGGCCGGTGAGCTTTGGAATAGATCTCAGTTTGTAGGATGGTGCCCAAGAACGTTTGGACTTATTGGCGATATTTCTGGCAGCTGGGGTGGGAGCTGCTGGGAGTGGTCCGACAGCAGATGATGCTGGAAGTGGTGCAGCATGAGCTGGTGGTAAAGGTACTCCAGCAGTTGCTGGAGGAGGTAACGGAGGTGCTGCGGCAGCATTTGAGGAAGTCTCGCTCATGTCGCTTAAGTATCGGTACTTGTGTTAAAAATTAAATAGCAAGCCTAGCCAATTGGGCACCTTACTGTACTATAGGAAGCGGTAAGGTGTATGACTGAGTGGTTAGGGTTGTGGGGGGTACAAGCTCTAATGTTAAGCGAGATGGTTGCGACCGTAGACTTGGAAGTGACAAAACCGTTCAGTTGGAGGAAGCGATTATTTCGTTTGTGAAAGGTAGAGTAGTAGAGTGTTTTCTATTGAAGTGTGTGAGTGTATGTCGTATGACTATGAATGCGCCGGGCTCATAACCTATTGAATTTGTATGTAGCGGTACAATCTTAATAGCTTGAGTACGAAAATACAGCACAGTATTAAAGATATACTGTGGGCACACTAGGGCGAGGAGTATGGTAGTAGGAAGGTGGATTGGTAGTAATTCTTGTCCTTAATTCTTTTTAACACTCGGAGCGGTAACTAGCTATATATATACAGGTGCGCATACTTAAGCGAGAAGAAGAAATAATCGTGAAAATCTTGTAAAAACATAAGTGCGAACAAGTTTGACCCCAAAAAACTACCAAGGAAATTCCAAATAAAATATATATAACTTGTAATGGTGTCCGAGATTTTAAGCGGAAAACTAACATGCAATGCACCTTCCAAAAAGGTTGCAGTATATAAGTGAGAATAACCGAGACATCCCGCACATGCAATAAGAAAATATATATCCAATTATCTCATCGTTATCATGAAATATAAACGAAATACCCAATGTATATACTCCTGCTGTAGTAATGTTCGTGATCTATAGGTAAACTAGAAATATAACTCAAGGAGAGAAATACAAGTTATTTAGAAGAAATATAATCATGAAACGAATAATAGAAAATTTCAACACTTCCCCTCATTATCTACAGCCCAACAGTCCCATTAAACGCTCATGCGCCAGTTTTGCCAAAGTCTTAGTACATATATCCGCTAGGTTTTCTGACGATGCAACCTTAAGTAGTGTGAACAAGCCGTTATCGATTTCTTCGCGTATTTTGTGGAAATGTATATCGATATGTTTTGTTCGTTCGTTTAACTGATGGTTTGTCGCTAGGAAATTTGCGCTGGTATTATCAGCATGTAGGGCAATAGGNCAATGCATTGATGCATGTTCAAGTTCCTCCTCACTCCTACCACTGGTATAACTTCGATGGTCTCCCCAATCGTTTAGGGGTTCGCTATTTCTGTAATCGATTGCATCTAGCTGTGCTTGCTCCAGGCTGCAGTTGCTTCCGCATTCTGAATGAGCACCGAGGTGCTCAACTGTGAGGGCTTCGAATCGAGACATCTCGTGTTCAATAGTAGGTTCTTCATAAGAAAGAAAGAATGAAATAGGTGAGGAACTAGGTAAATCGTCTTCTGATGTAGGATCTTTTGCGGTATGTGGGTAATCATCGTTCTCATCACAAAGGCGCGATAAAACATCCGCTAAATAGTTCCATTTTCCTGGTCTGTACACTATTTCAGTATTGTACTTTCCAATAAACCCACACCATCGTAACTGTTTTTTGGTGGGTGTTCTGCTTGTCTTTAGGTACGTCAGAGGTAGGTGATCTGTGACGATAGTAAACTTGCTTCCTGCAAGTATGTGATGAAATGCCGTCAGTGCATCAACTATTGCTAGAGCTTCCTTGTTGGTTGTGCCATAATTCATTTGGGCATTAGAGAATTTTCTGCTATGAAGCGAAGCAGGTCTGACGTTTGCTGGTGTTTCTCCTTGTCCTACCCATGCTCCCACTCCTGTGTTGGAAGCATCGGTTATCAACCATATTGGAAGTGACGAATCATATTGTAGTAGTTTCATAACCTCGTATTTTGAAACAAGTCGCTTAACATTATCCATGGCTTGGTCTTGGATGGCGGTCCTCACAAATTCTGAAACTCTGGTGAGTTCCATTAGGGGTGATGTAATGGTTGCAATATGTGGCAAAAACTGGCTGATGTAGTTGACAGTTCCTAGAAATTCCTGTAACTGTTTCTTAGTCTGTGGCGTAGTCCATTCTTTGATCTTCGCTATCTTTTCTGGTGCTGGTGAGAGTCCTTCATCATTGATGACGTGACCCAACACTTCCATGCTTGTGGCGATGAATTCTGATTTCTTCCTGCTTGCATAGAATCGTGCCTTTTTGAGTTTGTCGCAAATCAGAGATATGTGTTTCAAATGTTCAGACTCGGTATTGGAAAAAATGAGTATATCATCAATATATACCCACATGAATTGTCCTAGGTAGTCGGTGAATAGATCGGACATTATGCGCATGAATGTTCCTGGAGCGTTCATATCTCTCTGTAGCATTACTTTGCTAACGAAACATCCAAATGGTGTTTTAAAAGTATTTTTTCTCACATCCTTTGGTTCCACTCTTGTTTGAAAGTAGGCATCGCTAAGATCGATTTTACTGCGGTATCTTGCCCTAGCTAGAGCATTCAGGATCATCTTTTGGTCCGGAATGGTCTCAACATCCTTGATTGTAATCTCATTTCTCGCTGTGAGGTCCACTAATGGCCTCATTCGTTTCTTGTCCTTTTCTTCTTGTGCAAACATGAGTGCTGCCGATGAAACTGCTTGTCTCTTGATAATTCCGGCTTTCTCCTTTTCTCTTAGCCATATGCTCATATCGGTTGCCCATCGTTCCGTTATCGAGTAAGTGGGTAATGAGCGCTGCTCTTTCCCTGGTTGCAGATCTATGTTATGATTGATCTTTCTTAGGGGTGGTAAGTTTTCCGGTATTTCATCGGGAAATACTTCCGGGTGTTGGCTCATGACATCTTCAGTGCTGATCACCGCTGCTCGGATCATACCACTAGTAGGTGTGCAAACAATTCGAACATTCTGTTTGGGAAACGGTATAGCTAATTTGCTACATTCAATTTGAGCTTGGTGTTGTTCTAGGAAGGGCATTCCTATCAGTACATCATATTTCGCCAGGTTTCCGACCAACATCCTAGTCCCTGGTACGCTCAGCTTCCCTGCTGATATGTTGACTGAACATTCTTTATGACCTTCAGATCGTGATCCTTTCATGGCTAGGTGTATTCTGATCAGTGTTTTCAATTCCTGACAAGGAATTCCGTGCGTGGTTACAAAGGTAGCACTGATTAGGTTTGTTCCTATTGATCCAATATCAAACAGGACTCTGGCTTCTTTGTCATTGATGTGCATCGTTCCTTCGAGAGCATCATGGGGTTTGATGTTTGTTGGTCTAGTGGCCATTGTGATAACGTCTTCCTCTTCTCTCTCTATTTCTATACCATTGATAAACACCTTTTCCGCTGGTTGTTCTTGTTCCATTCTATTGCAGGTAACTTCTTTCTTCACCTTAGCCTTTCCCTTGCCTTTGCCCTTGTCATCTTTGCTAGGACAGTCTCTTGCTAGTTGTCCTTTACCTCCGCAGGTATAGCAAAGACCTTTATCTTTTCGTTCCTTAGGTTTGGAGTGGGGCTTGTTGCTGGTTTTCTGATTGTCCTTCCGTCCTTCTTGTTTGGAAATGAATTCTTTTACTAGTTTTTCGAATCTTTCCTTCCCATAAGCGCCAGTGCTTTTTAGAGTAGCATCTATGCTCTCCACATTTTGTATAACTTCCATAACAGTGTCAGTTTCAGCATGCCGTAATTCCGCTTCTTGCCGTAGTCTAGGGTGCATGCACTTAAAGAACTGTTGAACGAAGGCATAGTCGCTTATGGTATTTGCAGGTAGGCGGGATCGGAACATTAGCATGTCGGTTGCTATGGTTGATATTCTCTGTATCTTGCCATTATGCACTTGCATGATTTCATGGAACTTGTGATAGGTATCATCTTTCTGTTTCGAAGATTGGAATCTTTCTCGTAGGAATCCAACAAGGTCTTCTCTGGTCATGTCTTCACCGAAACACTCTGCTGCTTGGAAAGCTGCTTCTTGAGCTCATCCTTCAGTATAGAGGATCCAATAGTTTCCTCCTCCGGCCTCGCTAGTCTGTAGTCCATTAATCTGTAGGTATAACTGTACTGGATTATACCATCTATCGAACACTTCCGGTTTGAGGTCATCTCCTTCACCAGTAAACTTACTGGGCGAAGGTACTTTGATGCTAAGTTTAGCTGTAACAGCTGGGTTGGGTCTAGGTGTTGGTGGTCTTGGGGCTTCTGGCGCCGGGGCTCCTGACCCTGAGGGTCCTGCTTCTGAAGCCATGTCGTCTGATCCTTTGTCGCTATCGGAGCTATCTGGATCATTACTTGGTAGTGCTGGAGGTACTAGTGGACCTGTAGGTTTTCGTGGGGATTCTGGGGACCCTGCGGGGGTAGTAGTTGGCGGTTCCAGTGGTTGTTGTGATGATTCTCCTGTCGATTATTCAGCAGCGTCTCTGGCGAACTGCCTAGCAGCAGCTTCGCTTGCTGCCTGTTCCACAGCTGGAGTCTTTGTGAACCATCCTTTGGAATCCCTGGTGCGCTGTTGAGAACCTTTCTCAGGGCCTTTGCCCTTACTTGGTCCTGAAACACCTTCTATTTTGATAACTTGCTGAAGTTAAAAAAATGTGACCGCCTCTTGGGAGATGCGGTAATCGTAGGGTTAACGGGTTTTATTCTGTACCAAGATGGTAACTAGCGAATCAAAGTCCGAAGGCTTTAGCCAAGGTTGTTGAATAGACTTCTTACTGTATCGCAACTACTGAAGTCTCCGAGATGTTTGGTAGATCTTAAACTAAAGATTCTTGAAGCGAACTGAGGAGAGTAACTGTTCAACGAAGTATATTGAAAACTCTGTCTGCCGAAGTCTGCTCCTTCTAACGAGAAGAATAGCAGTTCTTAAATACACTTCCTGGGCTACTGGGAGCATTATTCTCATAACATAATAGACTCCAAAACGGTAGCCTTGAAACTAAACATAAAACATATAGAGTATCAAACCGATACTCAAAACCAAACATAAAACATATAGAGTATCAAACTGATACTCGAAACCAAACATAAAATATATAGAGTATCAAACCCTATATTGTCAAGTTAGAGGCACACCTCATTTCCTGAAACAATTTCAAAACTCAAACAGTATCAACTGATACATAAAATTCCTAAACCAGTAACCAGTACCGGTTACAGATATGTTCGAATACAGCGAATCGAAACTATTGAGAATAATGTGGAACTCAAAACATTATTGAAGGAATACTGACATTACAAACATTTGTTTGAAGCCCAGATAGCAGAAAAATTAGGACTAAGATGAAGTTTCAATCATGAAATTAAATAGATCTCCAACACCCCATCAGGGACTGATATATCCACTATCTGAAAAATGGCTTAAGGCTTTAAGAGAATACTTGGAAATGATGATCAAGCAGAGAAATATTATGAGAAGTCAATCCCATGCAGGAGCACCGATATTGTTCATACCCAAACCCGATAGTAGATTACATCTAGTTGTGGATTACTGAAATCTAAACAAGATTACCATTCTCCACAAACATCACTTTCTATTAATGTCCGAACTTTGAGACCAAGTAGCCAGCGCCAAGATTATTACTAAGTTAGACCTTAAAGATGGTTACCACCTGATTAGGTTCAAGGAAGGAGATGAACGAAAAATTGTTATAATTCCTAACTGGTGTCAGTTCTCGGTAATGGGTAGACGATACTTCTCCTGTTTTTTCTCGACGATAATTGTTAGGCTGATGCCTGTGATAAGGTGGAAGAGACTCTCGTGTCTCTGATCCTTATCACTTATTGTACTCTTTCTTCAACTCTACTTGCTTAGTAGAATTCTCGTCTTGTGTAGGTAATTCGTAAAAAGCGTAAAGATTTTATATTTGTAAAAGCGTAAAGTCATTGTAACCGCCTCTCGGGAGATGCGGTAAATGTAGGGTTAACGGGCTTTGTTTTTTTACCGAAGATGGTAACTAATGAATCAAAGTCCGAAGACTTTAATGGAAGTTGTTGAATAGACTTCTTACTGTATCGCGACTACTGAAGTCTTAGAGATGTTTGGTAGATCTCAAACTAAAGATTCTCAAAGCAAACTGAAGAAAGTAACTGTTCAACCAAGTATATTGAAAACTCTGTCTGTCGAAGTCTGCTTCTTCTAACACAAAGAATAGCAGTTCTTAAATACACTTCTTAGGCTACCCAGTGCCTTACTTCTCACAACACATAAGACTCCCAAACAGTAGCCTTGAAACCAAACATAAAACATATTGAGTATCAAACTGATACTCAAAACCAAACATAAAATATATAGAGTATTAAATTCTATACAATCAGGCTAGTGGCATACCTCGTTTCCTGAAACAATATCAAAACACAAACAGTATCAACTGATACTTGAAGATCCTAAACCAGTAATCAGTACCAGTTACAGAATCCACCCATACCCTTTTGAGATCAGCTGTATGTTAGTTGGTTCTAGTAATAGGACCATTCTACGGAGGGCGGTGGATCAAGGGGAAGCACGCTCAGAAAGGAAGACCTGGATAAGTCAGAGACCCTTAAGACGTTGACACGTGGAGCTCAGACTTGCGATTGGCACTAGGTGGCCTGGTATGAACCTGATCACCTCATGACCAAAGAGACTACTAGAACGATAGTCAATAAGACCAAAGTAATATAATAGTCTATGCGGACAACTAAGTTTAAGGCCGCTATTTGGTATAACAAATAGTGCCGTCATCTCAATGGAAGAATACTATTCTGTAACCGTAAAAGGGTGTGATAAGTTTTGGGGTCAAACGGTGTTCGCACTTATAAGATTCTAGACAATTGCATATTAAAACCAGAGTGGTACTTCAGAGGCATAATAGTTAGAAGTAGTTCGCGAACACTCAGACTCGGGATATAAATATCGAAGTAACTCCTGAGCTTGACAGACATCGTCAAGCAATAGAGAAGAGATCTTATCAATATAAAATCATTTACACATACAAATCTTAATTTCACCTATTTTATCGAGACAAGCGTTTTTCGACAGATTCTCCGAATAATGATTTTGGCCTACATCCCTCAGTTATACTAGAGATTGGTATCTGCCTAACAACTTTAGTCTTGTTCACTATCGGTCCAGTAGTCTCTTCAGTCATGAAGTGACCACAGTCATACCGGGCCACCTAGTGTCAATCGTAAGTCTGAGCCCAACATGTCAACGCCTTAAGGGTCTCTGACTTACCTAGGTCTTCATTTCTGAGCGTCCTTCTCCTTGGTTCGCTGGCCTCCATAGAGGGGTACTATTACTAGCACCAACCAACATACAGCTGATCTCAGAAGGGCATGGGTGGATTTAGTATGTTCTTAATAGCCTCTGCTACTGGGACATCCTCTTGGAGTAATTCACTGAAAACGTCCTGTCACCTTCAACCCATAGTTTAGGAAGTATAACTCTGAAGCCTACTATCTCAATGCACCTCTAACGGATTTCTCCCATTCCACTTCTCCGATGTCACCAAAGGTCCCCTCTCATATATCCTGCGAACAGCATGTGGTCGGACGGACAGCGGTAATGTATATGGTGTTATGATGTGGGCTTCATTGATGTGACATTTTAGTTACAGGATGCAACTCTTGAAATCTCATCAATGATGTTTGGGCCCCATAATGGGGCCGGAGGGGGGTGTTGGCTCTCTGGAAAATCGAGGATCTGTATGCAGTTACCCTACCATGGGTCTGTGCACTTGTCACAGATATCGATATGTCTAACATGCGCTGCTTCGTCGGATGAGGAGTTTGCAGCCTGCGATGCTTTACTTTTCTTCTTAGCAAGCTCCTTTCACAAGATCTTTCTACCAGATTGAGTTTCTAAGCTGTTGCCTATAGTGGGCAACCAGTTGTAGGCCTGAGGTAACCGTTCCTCTGCCTTATACTTCTTAAATCATTACTAAGTTGAAGTTAAAAAAATGTAACGTGTTCCTCTAGGTGTGTTGAGGGTGCCAGGTGAGAGCATCTTTCGATAGGGTTATTAGTAGCTATACTCAGACTCCAAAGTGGTGGGATATAGGTATAGCCAACAGAGATCTCGATAGAGTTGCTGAACAGCTATCTAGTACTATATCGCTAGCTCCCTAAGTCCCGGACTTGATAGCTATTTGATAAACTGAAAGGATGTAACTGCTTAACTGTGTGTATTCAGAAATGTGTCTGTCGAAGTCCGCTTCTCCTAAGTTCTGAGATGATAGCAGTCCTTAAATACATCCTTTCCTAGCTATCTTATAGCCTAAACAATACCAAATAACTTAGGCATCAATCAATGCCTGAAATCAAACATAAAACATAACATAAAAACCTAGCCAGCCTAACAAGCCTGGCCTCATAAGCCTTCTCAATTTGTATGCCTTAAATCCTTATATCGGTAACCAACTAACCAGTATCGGTTACAAGTCCTAAGTAGGCGAAACTAATATCAAGCTAGTTACAGTAGTAAGAGAACAAAAGAGATTTCATTACAAATATTGTATATAAAAGTCATCATCATGTTTCCCTTACTTCAAGTGTTGATTAGATATTTTTCTCTTCTTTACCTATATTATTACCATTCAGAATATTTATAATTCTACTCCTGCTTCATACTCCATTCATGTTTCCCCTGGTATATCGTTTAATCTCACTCATCATGTCTTGGCAATTCTTGGCTCAATCCCGATCAGTTGCAATGGAATTGCTGTTCCACCGGAGGACCCGCCTTTAGGCACTTTGCACCATGCTAAGAATTTCTCCAATTCGCACGCGGGTTGTTTCCAAATCTCCGGCGCCATACCGTGGAAACTGGGATACTTGAGCAGTGTACTCGAGCATGAGTATCATATGACACGATGGAGTCCAAAGTACCTTTCCCCTCAAATGGGGTAAAGAAGAAAAAAAAGCACAGCAGAAGCACAGCTCCCTTCCCTCTAAGACGGGAGAGAAGAAAAATCTTGACGCTATTGGGAGAGGAAACCCCAACGAACCTACGGGTAGCACATAGCTCAATTATTTCGGGCTTCTGTCCCTTGGCTTGTCGGGTGCTGCGCCAAATTAACCAAAATATATTATACAAGTTCACCAACCCGGCTTACGGAGGTACAACCCATAAGTTTTGTATGTTCCGCAAGCCTAGGGTGTTGCACTCTCTGCCTGTGGAACATACAAAAATTATGGGCTGTACCTCCGTAAACAATGAGATCTTGTCGGGAGAAATAACGAGACCTGGAAAGTATCCTTCCTTAGCCGGAAAAACACCCGGCAAGGGTTTTCAGGCTGACACTTACCGGTATTGTATCCCACCGACCTTTTTTTGGGCACTTAGACAAACTAAAAACATGAGATTCCCTGCGTCCCCCCCATTCATGACGTTCATTGACGCTCCTTATCGATCGCCTATCATCGTTTTATCGCCATTCTATCGTATCCTATCGTATGGCATGTGACCTATCACACGCTCTAGTGGTGCTACAAGCACTTGAGCACTCGGACAAGGATTGTGGCTTCTGGCATCTGCCAGTTGTAGCTACTCGAGTACGGTACTCGAGTACCGGTACTGGTGTCACATACCGGCAACGAGGCCTTGTTATTTTGCAATAATTAGGTACCCACTCGAGTGTGATGTATTGGTCGCTTTTTGCGTGATGATGATAATACGGAGTATACCGTTGCCTCTCCGCATTCTAAACCAACGGAGGGGTATCCAACCGGTGCCTCGAAGGTTGAAATATGACCGAGGACCCTAACCCGGCAACTGAACTTGTTCCGAACGCCATAATTCGAGGTTTTGATGGGGGGTACTGTACCGTACTAGCCGTTTTTCAAAGTCTCTGGAATGTAGGTGATGGCCCAAGTTATACCGATGGTCCTCTTACACCCAAGTCACTTAGGCTTTTCATACCAGTGGCATATGAAGATACATTTTGGCCAAGGAAACACTTACCCCGCAGGCCTAATACCTTACACCGAGCCATTCCGGAGACTTTAAAAATCGGCCAGTATTGTGCCCGGGGGTAGGTGCTGTTCTGATGTTAAGCTTGGCAGCCTTTTGGAACTTTGTTTTTTGTCCGGGTAACCATGCCCCGATGTTATTCGCGGGATTTCCACCGACGCCTAGCCCCCCTAGCCCTACGGGCACCCTTGAGGACCCAATAGCGACGTCATACCAATATCTTTCAATACCAGTAAGTCAGGCAGGTATTGAGTTACTAATGCAAGTGGTGGTAGAGGCAAACTGGTGGTACTGTGGGTACTCTACCTGGGCCTGCTTGTGGGGGGGCGGGGCCACGCCGCGGCAATGGGGGGTTGCCAGGGGCGCCCGGCTTTTGTCCTTCATCCATTGTGATCATGAGGGATCACTCAAGTTTTTCAATCGGTGCTGGTCCCTATACAAATACTCTACCTGTGTCGGAAGTGCCCCCGGCTTATGGCAACTCCCAAGCACACCATGCAGTAAACAAAAAAAAAGAAAGGAAAAGAAATCGGAGAACAGGGTTAGAAACAGTTACTCAATTGGCCGGAGCCGCCGAATGCTCCAGTCAGAACCTCAGAACCTCTTTCTACACTCCCCGGATTCTCTTTTTTACCGTAGGCTGTATGACACCGGCAGGGCTCCAGGTGCTTGGCCTTTCATTCTCACTCACTCGCTCCATATGGTGGCGTATGGAGAGGACGTTTAGTATGAATTATATGCAAAACTCTCCTTCCCAGGGAGAACCCTTCCAATCCGTTCTCCACTCTGGCCCGAAAAAGGAAATGATGAAATACCGTATACGCATTACGGCTCCTCTTACATCGGTACTCGTACGAGGCAGCAGGTGGGGGAGGGGAGGATTACCGTGTTTGTCGTTCCAAATGTGCTTGATGGTTAAAGTCAGCTAGACCGACCTTGCTCAAGCACTGCGCAGTGTGCAGTACATAACAGGCCCTCCCCAATCCTTTCCCTTCCACGAAAGCAGACTGCTTTGTTCACCCCTTTCAACTACTGACGAACGAACGACACTCATAACGGCTCTAAGAGTTGCCATTATCGAGGCAGGAAGCTCCGGCCTCATATCCATAAAGCAGTGCCTGGAGGGAGGAGTTGAACCCGTGCGCTTCGAAGCGTTGGGAGATTCCGGCGGTGTGCTTCCCCTCCTACCCCCGGTTTCATGACAAGATTGATTTAGAAGTGGATGAATAGGACAGTGGGACTACACAGACCCCGACCCGCAAACCGGCGAAGTCGTCAGTTCAATATACCGCAGCGCCGTGATGAGCAGCTCCCGGAAGACACTGATTATGAACGACATTCCCCTAGATCCGAATGTGTATGCTATGTATGCCGTATATCTCTCCCTAACCCCTCGCATGAGATTGGCTGTCACGCATTAAGCCCTACCCCGGAGGGGCGACAAAAATAGGATAATTCAAAGGTGCAGCAGTGCTTTGAATCCTATGCGGAGTTTTTCAAATTACAGCCTTACATCCGCCCGAACCACCGCACCCAAGGGGCCTATCAAGCTGGGGGGGGGGAAGTGGACCGTCGAAGTGGAGAGTGGTGGGGAGGTAATGGTGGATACCCATGATGCGGTTTTCGTATGCACGAGTCACCATTCCACGCCTAACGTGCCGGATTGGCAAGGCGTGGATGAGTTTGAAGGGGAGTTGGTGCACAGTCGTTGTTACCGGGATCCCGTTAAGTCTCGGGGGAAGGATGTTGCGGTCGTGGGGGTTGGGAATTCCGGTAAGTTGTTGACCCCTCTGCGGGGTGTGGGTGGCTAAACAAAGGAATGGGATGGCGGTAGGAGCCGATATCAGCACGGAACTAAGCACTTGCACTAAATCTACACACCTGATCACTCGCTCCGGAATTTGGGCATGGCCACGCTTCGTGTTCGGAGAGCCATACGAGGACCTCGGGAGTGAGCTCCTTATCCTGTCCTCCCTCCCCCTGGAGCATGTGCTGATAATTCGTACCTACCAGGCCGCTTCATGCTCAGCGTGGTGCCGCGCTGTCTGGCAATGGCTATAGCCCGGTGGGTTCTGGGCTACACGCTTGGCGCCATCCCGAAGGAGCTAAAGCCGGAACACAAGCCGCTGGGCGCACACCCCACCGCCCGCAGCGACCTGATCGAGCGGATAAGTACGGGGACGATCTCACCACATCGAGGGTCTATAAAAAGGTTTACCAAGAGGGGAGTTGAGCTTACAAACGGGGAGATGGTGGAGCCGTTGGGCGCGGTTGTTGCTGCAACGGGATATACCGTACGCTCACCTTCCCTATTTCCCGCCGGAGGGACCTCGGTGTGGGGAAGAGGCCTGAAGAGCTCGCAGTTGATAATGACGTAAACAGCTGAATTTCCCCTTCCTTCCAAAAGGAGTCGTACGACACGACGAGGGCGAAGATGGGAAAGAAAACTGGGCGGATCTCTACAGGCTGATTGTGGCACCAGGGCATCCGGGGCTCTATTTTATTGGACTATGCCAGCCATTGCGCGTCCCCCGCCCCACCCTACTCTACGAAGCTAACAGCGCCCTAGGGGCGCATTAATGCCTGTCTCAGAAATGCAAGCTAGATGGGCCACCTCTACCCTTAAAAACGAGATCCTCCTTCCGTCGCCCGAACAGATGTGCAAGGACATAGCAGCCTACCAGAACGATCTCGGAAAGGGGTCTGTCACGTTAGCGCGCCACACGCTCGGCCGGTTTTTGTCCACGTTTGGGGTTTGGCAGGACGTGAAGACCGCTTGGGGCGCGTATTTTGGGCCCCCGAGTGGAGCTCAGTATAGGCTATTCGGGAGGGGGAGGAAGGAGGAGCTTGCTAGGCTTGTTTTGCAGAGGTTGGCGAGGGGGGGAGGTGAGGAGACGAGTGCGGAGGAGATTGCAGAAGTGGAGAGGTATAGATAGGGTGGGCAATTGAGCGGAGGAAGGAAGGAAGGACAATCTTCCCGTGGGTGCTGGGGGAGACTTCTAGAACG
This sequence comes from Tuber brumale, assembly GCA_014065205.1. Lineage (NCBI taxonomy): Eukaryota > Fungi > Ascomycota > Pezizomycetes > Pezizales > Tuberaceae > Tuber > Tuber brumale. The sequence goes on from JACCEG010000168.1 coordinate 111,738, forward strand.
TGGAGTATCATACTCAAGTAGGGTGGGGATACGGGTTGTGGCTGCTGGCGTTGATGGCGTGGAGAGATGGAATATTGTGTATGATGTGGTTCGTGCCGTCCAAAATGTGCGCGAGGAATTAACACCTCTAAATGGTTATTCAGCTCCGTCACGTTAAAATATTGATTTTTTTTTTTTCTCCCCCCTCTTTTTCTTTTTTTTGAAGTGATTAAAGGTCGCAATACCGGTAGTGAGTGAGATATAATCGATTAAAAGGTTGCAGCATGATGCAAGTTTTGGATGGCACGAACCATAGGAATAAGGAACCATAGGAATAAAAATTAATAAAAAAGAACGCACATATGGGCTTTGCTTGGGCAATGTATTAATACAAATGGGAGGCTTACAACCGAGATCTCGCGAAAATCAAAAATCAAAAAAATCAAAGGAGAGGAGGAGGACTCAACTATGATATATCATAGCTCGAGTTATGGATGGCCCCTCTGTTGGTCACGGATGTCCAGGACAAGTAAGGTATGATGATGATGCTCAAGCCACGTGGAATTGGAGATTGGAGATGGGTTGCTTCTGAATAAGTTAGCATAAATAATATATAATAATAATATTATTATTATAATAACCGAATATTTGGCGCAACGTTCTAACCGTGCAACATCAAAACCTCTTCCCGAACCCCCCTCCCCAACCCATACAAAGCTTTACCACAACAGCCACAACAGCAGAAAAAAAGAAAAAAAACTATTATTGAGATGGACGGCATGGATGGCATACACGATATTGGTTAGGATTTATGTATTATTATTATTTTAATTTTTTAATTTTTTTTTTAGTAACCGTTGTGGTTTTGGTATGATACCGGTAATCATTTATTTGAGAAAGTGTGTCCCCAATACGGGTACCGGTACTGCACAGCACTGTACGAATAATAGCGACGCACTATGATAAGAGGGGCGCAGTCCCGAACTCGAGAACGGTGACGCGGCGGGAGGGGGGCCGCTGTTCAAAATTTCACGAATATGATAGAGTGGTTTTTTCCACATCTAAGGTGAGAAAACTGCCTTTAAAGGAAAGAATCTTGCTGCGGGTGCAATCTCGTTGTGCGTGTAACCACTTTAAGTAAATATGATATTACCTTGGCACGAATATGATAATAATATAATGAAGAATTGCCATTCGTTTCCATTCCATACAGTACACTAGGTACTGTACTGGTACAGTAGACTACAGTACACGTGAAGATATTCCCCCCTCACCCGTCCAGACACAACCTTCCAGGACCTCGCTTCCTCCCTCCCTTAATTCCGATGAACAATTTTAACAATCAATCTATTAGCGGGCTCGTTTCGTCTCGTCATATTTCATTCGTAAATTTTGACCACCAACAAACATTAAGCGCCACACCACACAAACATAAAACATACATACACACGCATACACATACAAGACGCGAAGCACCTCCTCCGACCAAGCTGGATTGGATTGGATTGGATTGAATCGGACTAGATTATATTATCTCCATGCCTCCTGGACATCTCGGTGATCTCCATCTCGCCCACGGGCTTCGCAAGCCCCCTCTCGGCGGGATGGGGCTCGATGGGTCGTGCGGGTTTCTCGTCCTCCGCCACCTCCGTCGCATCCCCGATTCCAATCACCATGCGCTGCTCGTGCGACATGAAAGCCGCGACGTCAATGTCCACGCTGATGTGGCTCCCACCGGTCCGACCGCGGTCGCCCACAAGCGACGAGGTCCCTTCCTCTTCGCCGTTGCCGGAGCGACCGGTGAAGCAGCAGAAGCATCCCCTCGCGGACTTTATGATGGCGAGGATTAGGACTAAAGCTGTTAGGCCGCTGGAATATCGTTTTGTCACTCGTTAGCTCGGTCGTCCTCTGAGAAGGGCTTGGTTTAAGTGAGGGGAGGGGTGCTACATACACGACGAAAGCCAGTGCGCCCTTCCCATCCTGCCCTATGACGCAGTTCCTCTCCGCCACGTTCGACCTCGGGTCCCGCGGTGTTTGGAAGAAGTGGCACCAAAGGTGACTTCCCGGCACGCGGAATATTAATATCAGCGCCACGGTATAGAGTACCAGGACGATGCCATCCGTCACCACGAGCACCGGGTAGACGATTTTCTCGGTGACAATGATGAAGTATATCGTCGTTGCCAGGATATTGACGAAGCATAAAATACCCTGCGATAGTGTCATCCCAGTCAGCGGCGACATATAAGAGGAAAGAATGATGAGAAAAAAAAAGTAAAGCAGAGACGGATGAATGAATGGAATGGGTTGGGTGCGCTTACCGCAGCGGTGATGAGAATGTACTGGTACGGAATATCCACATTCTGCTTCTCAGAGGGCAGGCAGGAAGATGGGTAGTAGATGCAGTAATGGTTATTGTGGTGCCAAATCAGATAACAATATATAAATCCCGTGATAGCCGACGCAGCAAGCTGTAGGAATCGCAGGATGAAAAAGACGGTGAGGATAGTCTTTTGCAGACGTGCCATTTTTTCTTCGCACCTTTCTCCCTCTATAGCTGGGCGGTGTACCGTACCGTAAGACGCAAAGCAAGACCAAGTGCGGAGGGTGGTGTGCGAGGGGAAAGTGGAGAGTAGAAGTATCCTAGCTGAGCCATCCAACCTTCAGCGCTGGGCTGATGCAGGCCTTTCCTGAGTGGCCGGTTTATTTTTGGGCTTATGCTTGGGCCGGGGCTCGCTGAGGTGTCCATGAGGAGAAGAGAAAATGGTGTGGTTCGTTTTTTTCTTTTTTCTTCTTTCCTTTCGACAATTGCAATCGCCCGGGACATGGCGGATTGGAGGGTTGTTCGGGACTTTTTTTGTTGGTAATATCTCTTATCTCTCCCCCATTTCCCTTTACCGGGATCGTGAAGTTTAAGGTTGATTTGCTTGGTTTTTCCCCCCAATCCGAATGATTGGTAGCGCCGGTTCGTGGTTAATATTTGTGGCGCTAGCCTGAATTTGGTAGCGATCCAGTAGTAAATTAGTATCCCGTGGTTGAGCTGGGAAGGTAGGGGGGGGGGGGTGAGGTACAATGAGACTTTGCGAAACGGGTAAATCTGGTTTGTGGTCGAGTAGAGTACTTGTACTGTAGAATACCGGTACAGTACTCGAAGTAGCCGCGCTGTGCACGTGCTTAGGTGCATTGGGACTCCCTCACCATCGTGGCTCAGTGTGGTTTAGACAGCAGATTGTTATGATAGCTCGCGGACCGTGAACTAGGGAAATGAACTATGGTCTGGAGGTGATTTGCGACCTGGTGGCTCAGAGACGGTCGGTACTGGGGGCGCATACACGTAATTGCATAAGAGTAGATGAGAAGATGGTTGGGTGTTCTGCAAGTACAGTACTTGCAACGGATAAATAAGCAAGTCACGAGCCAATGAAAATAAAAAGAAGATATAAACAATATGGAATATAAGACAGGAGAATTAATACGATCGTACATCCGAGATGGCCAGTCTTCTGCATCAGCAATCATCCGTATTTCAGGCAAAGTGACGTCAGAATCCTCGATCTGATACCAGGTGCGAATTTAATACTTTTTTCCATCCAACAGTTGGCTATCCACGCGGATACAGGACAACATTTTAGCACTTGATTGACCTGATGTACCGGTGCGGTACTCCGTTTTTTGTCTTGTGTAATGTCCCCCTGGGTTGGAAATGCCCCCCCTGGAATGGAACTAAGGGTTGCGAGGAGTACTAAAGATACTCGTAGCCGGAGCTCCCGGCTCCGGCACCCAAAATCACACCCCGGCTGGGGGGGGGAGGGGAAGTGGCTTGCTGGAGTGGACGCAAGTGGGATTGGTGATTGGGAAGGCTGGCTTGACCGGGTCGTATAAGCACATTTTCAAAGTACTCCAGCAGCCAAATCGGTTCGCTCCCAGTTGGAAGCTGTCCTGCGAAACCGGGGTTTTAGAGAGCCGATTTTGTTGACGGTGTGGGTGAGGGCACAGAAACGTTCTGCGGATTGGTTCGCCGTCTGGCTCGAACTTGTCCAATGTGGGCCGAATATTTCACGGATTGTTCCTGGCCCTTTATGATACGTGTTGGGAAATTGATGGAATGGTGTGAAAAATAACGGCATCGGATTCATGGCTTGTAAGGGGCCAAAAATTTCTCTTTCTTGAATGGCCGGATCGCCACACCGTCTACCATCAAGGCGTCTATAGGTATATCTATCCATTTCATGCTTGTGCTCCTGGAGAGGTTCATAAGCCGGACAATCCCTCACCAGAAAATCCCAAAACGCTAGTGAGCCAGAAGTATTCCCCCCCTGGTTGTCTGGTTGCATCGTGAAGGGGTGTTCGGGTTCTTGATCTCACCAGGAGTAATAATTATCACCCATTTCGTTCTTGGGACAACCTTTTTTTTCTTTTTTTTTCTTTTTCGCTGAGTAGGCCCACAGTTACCCATTGACTGTTGGGTTGGTTGCGCCGTTTTGACTACAGGTTTGACCTGCTGTATGGTACAAGCCTTAGTTCTTTTCTTCTACTTAAGAATAGTTACCGTATTGGTATAAGATGGATTATCTTTGCTGCAGCGGTTGCTCTCTCTCCAACTACCAAACTCCCCCGATGGAAGAGTATTGCGTACCGGTGACATTGCATCACAGGGATTAATAAGGATTAATAATATGTCTAACAATACTATTCCCGGATCTTCCGAGAGGGGTTTATAGAATCTTCTCTCGAGGATCTGGGGCGGGAACCTTCCGTCAGGGTGTAGAAATACTCATGTTGTGGGGCCGAAGAGCAGAGGAATTGTTGAGCGGAACAGTGGCTGAGCAAAAGTAAGGAATATCAACTCTGATTTGGGTTCTTGCTAACACCATCAATACCTCACACTTTTTACTCATGAAGTTAGCTGAAGCGTGAAACTATAGACTGATATTAACAAAACGCCCTGTTAATACAAATATCATCTGTACATCACACAATCTACGGGGTGAGGGGAAATGCGCCGGGAATCACAGAATATAATCGAACCTACAAGTCTTAAAAGTATCGAGTAGAGAAATGTTCTTGCTATGACATACTCCGAGTTTTCTTGAACGATAATGTTAACATTCAAACATAATGATTACACCTGCAGTCCCCTCGGGAAAGTCGCTCCGTTACTTACCTATCGATATCATACCTACTGGATACCAACAATTCCTCGGTTACAGCCACACACACACACACACACACACACATACATGCTCCCCCAGACCGTTCACTCCAAAAACCGTAATTGGGCACTTCACCCAGACGTCACAGGATTACTCTTCCCTAATCCTTCATTCACATCATACCCTCCCCCCCCCCCCCACGGAACATGAGTCTGACTTTTTGAAAAAAGTCCTGGATCTNCTGACTTTTTGAAAAAAGTCCTGGATCTACGTCACGCATAGTTCACGGTTCGAAAAACCTGGAGACTACCTATCTTTCGAGATCACCGATCTACCAATAGCTTAGCTCTCGCTGGAATCGTCCAAGTATCCACGACAAGTGGAAATCTCTTCATCCTCCCCCCCCCCCCCACGGAACCGTTTACAACGTATATAAACTCGTCCGAACCCCCCCCCAACTTAGGGGAAGCCCTGACCGTTTGTGAAACGCATCTAGCCATGAATTCCATTGCTGCGCATAAGCCTAAGGGCGGCCGACCCTCCGACCCTCTTGTCGATACTCTCATCATCCCTTATCCGGATCCTACGAAACCACAGAGCACCAGACACAAGTGCCGGTGGTGTCCGGAAACCTTCGCTGCGCGCAACACGGTGCGCGCAAGGAAGCACGCGGCGTTCGAATGCCCCGGCATTCCGGGAGGGCAACGGGACGAGGTGAAGGCTGTCTTGGAGAGGAGGGATATGGATGGTAGGAGGAGTTCGGTGGGGTCTGCTGGGGGGTCACATTGTGCTACGTGTACCTGTGTCTTGCATGAGTGTTTTGATGAGAGGGGTGTTAGGGTTGTTTTCTGAGAGGGGGGGGGGGAAGAGGGAACGGAGTTGATTGGTTCTAATTGTTTATTTGCGCGACATATTTGGGGGTAATGGAAGAATGTGGCCATTTTTCACCATCAATATAAATAATTTATTACACAGTCGTGAGTAGCAAAAACACTAATTATCTTTGGCCATGATAATAGCACTTACAAAGCGAGAACAAAGTAAAGCTAAATACACTTGCACTAGTGGGAGATTATACAGGTGACGTTCAAAGCGGCGCACCTGTATTGTGCGGTATGTCGTGTGCTGTACCGCGAATATCGAACCTCTCTAGCAAAGAAAGGTATGAAGTAGGCCCTTTTAATGTTTTTTTGGCGGTGAAGTGGAGTCGATACAACCCATAGGCCCCTTGAGTCCCTTATTTGTACTTCTGGTGCTTGTGTACGTGGGTAAGGGGTTTGGTGGTGATGGATTCACTATGTCAGTGACTGACGTCACTAGCTATGGAAATAGCGATTTAGGACTTGTGTGTGAGAGGGAAGTGCACGAGCATATCCAGGTATCATAGGCGAAGTGCCCCAGGGGACGATTGGGGCCCAGATAAACTGTTACCATACTTCTGTATCGCACCAGAATACCTTTCCTCACTGGGGAATGGTGATTCGGTGCTCACGGTGTAGCCCAAAACCGAACCCGAGAAATACCGCACAATTACAGGTGCACCACTAGTTTAAACTGGGGGGGGGGCGAGAAACGAAACAACTGTGTCTCTGTACTCAGTTCAAAGTGTACCTCCCTGCCAGAAGGTTTCCTAGGGAGGTTTTGAAGTTCTCAGTACGCTGTAAAGCTGGGTACAGTACACGACATACCGTGCTAGTATAAATGTACTACTTTTGGTCACTTGTGTAAACTCCACCGGGACAAGCGTATTGGCTTGATATTTCTTACATTGTCTAAGCAGAGTGTTGGTTGGTCTCGGTGTTCGCAATCGGCCAGTCCGGCCTGGGCTTTTTCGGTGGCCGGCCTGGCGGAACCGGAGAGATATATATACAAGGTTCCGAGTGATCGATCATGATTGCTCAGATTTTCGGGAGCTTTCAGGGCATGTGTATACATTGACATGGATTGAAGGCAACACGGGCGTATGCGTCAACGGCTTTCTACGCCTATATGACTATGCTGGTGTGATATGTTATCTTCACCACTATTGTTTGTGCCCTTAAAGCTTAAAGGCTACTCGGTGCAGAATTTGGTGGAGATCCTGGGTGTACGCACCCGAGCACACACGAATGGACAGTAGGGTGTATATACCTAATCCGGCGTTGTGCGGGCCACTGAATAATTTATTTTCTATACAAGCTGTCAACCTTTTGGGTTAAGAAAGGGTTCCAGATCCTAGGAATTCTGCCCACTGGGATTCTGTCATGAAGAATCTTACGGATTGATGGGCTAATCTGCATTTTTGAGACAGAGCTCACCTCCACGACCTGCGGATGAGTGAGACTTCCGAGTGGCAGTGTCAATACCTGCCAACCCCAACAATGCCACACTTTATTCTCTCCAAATGCAGTATTCAACAACTCCCCTCCCTCCCCGGAAGGGAGAAAAAAAGTCATAAAAGTGGAGATCCGCCACTTAGGCGAGACCAAATCCTGCGCATCTCACTCTCCCTCACCCCTCTCTTGACCCTCCTCATCACAACAACCAACCACATCTGCAATAGGTGCACATGCCATGGACATCGAGAGGTATAGTCAGCATTCGGTTTCCATCCACCGCTGATCTTAGCGTAGCTCGGGATGCTGGATAAGGTCGAGATCGGTATTGGTATGCCGGGGAGCGTCGCACCGCCGCCGCCGCCGCCGCGGGTCGCACTCCAGCATCCGCTTTTCTATGGGAGAGGGAGAAAATCGCAGGTTGGGATTCGTGGCGGGTCGAATTCCAGGGAGGCACTGAGAGTGGATTGTGTCGGTCAGCCCCTTTTTTACCGATGATTTTGAAGTTCTTCGGGAGGCAAATTCGGATGGGAAATGTGGAAAGTTGGGATAGGTGTTGGCCACAAAAACCCTTGGGCGTTGCGAACTCTTTCTTCTTCGGAGTTAGGCGTTGGGGAAGTGCTGGGCAGGTTGAGCTTCGAGTATGTTGGGATGTAGTGAAGATTTCCGTGATCCTTCTCCCGGTTAGAGAACTGCCGACGTTTAAGGAGGCACTGATTGAAAAACTAAACAAACCATGTCTAGTCAAACCATGTTTAGTGGAGGAGGTAGAAACCGCCATCAAAGAGGATTCGTGACATCGTAAGAGATGGTATGTTCTCCTAGTACCACAGACACCAAGCGGTGGGGGCACTCTTGGGCGGGATATATTGTACAGTTTGGGAGAACATCGCCTCAGGGTGGAGGATTCCGACCTAAAAGGATATTATGATCACAGCCGTAGTCAACGGCCTAACGAACGGGGTCAGCATTGGCGAATGTGTGGGCAAATAAATGCAGAATGAGCTTGCTGTCCATCAAGCTTTGTCTGCGGGTCGAAGCTTCGTTAGTGCTGGGAGTAGAAGAAACGTGCTGGGGCAGGATAGACAATGCAGAACCTATCTGGTGTAGAATTAGAACATCTTACTTTAGGTGTGATCTTATCGGCAAACGTGGATTTGTCTGATGAGGATCTTTATTTTTTTTATAATCGATAGCTACCGGTGTGCGGATCAGGGGGGGCTTGCTTTCGCACACTCGCACCCTTGAAATTCTGTGGTGATACCTTCCCTTGTTTCTCCTTTTGAAGGCGGATATCACTTTTTGTGATGTTTGAGAAATCGGTATGTGGGTTTTCAATGGCGTTATGCATGTATCATTTGACAATCATTCTTCTTGGGGTGTATAATACTCGATCGTAGGCGAAACCACAAGCCACTCGGACACTCTCGGACAGGTGCTGATTGGTTGACCTTTGAGGAATCCACCGGCCGATCTTTTCAGTTGCACTATTCTATCGAGTTTCATCGTCTGAATGAGTGGGGTGTCAGGGTGGCTTGTGGTTTCGTCCACGCTGGTTAAGTGGTACAAAGTATACCGGTACTTGTACAACTTGCACCTCCCGGTAAGGGTGACCAATAGTTTACTGGAATCTTGGGGCCCCCCCTGACTGCGAGAAAGTGAGACTGCAGTCGGGTAGCGGAAGTGTGTGACCACTTGTCACATGAATAGGAGCGGCGGGTCGCGGAGAGACGTTTGGCATTCCTTATCAATAGATTTGTCATCCCCACTCTCCTACCATGCGCCGAGAATCCAAGTGATGCACTACGATGTTTATTGACAAGGGAGCTATCCTCTCTATAACTTATTCATGATACAATAAAAGAAAAAAAACACTCGCACTAATTACCCAAACTTTAGTGCAAATTCCACGCGTATATAGGATGAATAGTAGCAAAATGTGTAGAGGTGACTACCAGCCCGTAAATCCCTACGCATCATGCCCAAAGGAAAGTTATTCCAGTAGCTAGAGCAGATATCGGGAGAAAAAAACATCGAAGGAGGTCATGAATTAAAGAAACCTGGACTGAAACTTGCTTTTGCTTCTCAACAAAGAGCCATATCTCCAGAATAAGAAAGGAACACGGATGAACAAGAGAGTGATGGAAGCGAGGATGGTCTCCACCCACTCAGGCCCGAACCTTTCGTAAAGCTTCGGCGTTACCAGCGGGAAGCTCATGGCAAATAGACACCTAAGCAGAGAACTAGCAGCTCCAACCGACACTCCGATATGTGGGAACGAGTCAGAGGCATACGTGGCGAACGAAATTTATTCTCGTAGTTAGCGATCCATCAAACCAGAAGTATATTCCAAGTGGAAAAAAGTAGAAACTCACAAACAACATCACGATACACCAGCCAAAGGGGATACCAGATGTAATTGGACCTGCTCAGTGAATGTGTGTAAATCCAGTCCATGCAAACCAGAACATACTGACAGGGACCAGGACTGCCGCTAGCATGGCTGGGGGAAGACAGCCTTCGGGGAATGTCCTGCCTTTGCCATCTTTTTCTGATGATTTAACGAAAATCTTGTTTGCCATACCCGCCATATTTCCTGCAAGGAGGATTCCCATGGCGACACCACCGAATGCTGCGCCCACTTTGGCTTCTCCCCAGCCATATCTTGTTCTAAAGACAACGATGTACGCCTGGACCCCGATTAGCTGTCCAAAACCGCAGCTGAGGGAGCTTGATAACTTACTCCGAGATAGATGTATAAAATGCCCCAGATAAAGCTGACAAACAGAGAAGTAAGGAAAACAACCGGTTCAAAGGCGAGCAATTGCAATGGCCTCCAAACAGCAGCGATGAAGGTTCTAGATTTTGGCAGCCCATTCCTTTGGACCTCGGTGTATAGTCCATCTACTCCAGTTCTCTTTCGTAGCTCACGAGCTTTACGATTGAGCATAGTTTGAGGTAGCCACCAAGTGGCGGACACCGACGCAGCGAAGCAATGGTTGAACCAGAGAATGTATTCCCAGCCGGAATGCTCGGTAAGAAAACCTCCGATGATAGGGCCAAGGCCAGGACCAAAGAAGGCACACATGGCCATAAGGGAAAGCAGGGGGGCCGACTTGCGTGGCTGTGCAGTGTCAGTATTAGTTAGCGAGAGTTCCTTTTTGGGAGGAAAATAGTAAGAACGGCGTACGATGGAACATGTCATAAGCAGAGCCAAATCCAACAGCTGTAGGGGTAGAACTGAAGGCACCAGCAAAGAGACGACAAGTCAGTAGGGAAGTGATGTTCGAGAGAGCACAGCCTAAATTGAAGAGTACGAAGAGCGCCCATGTTGGCCGATATACAGAGTTTCTCCCGAAGACCTATTTTCCGTCAGTAACTAGCTTCAAGACAAGGCAGGATTATTCATACTTCACTAGCCGGCAAGTGGCCCGGTTGCCCAACCAAAAACGTAACTATTTCCCGTTAGACACAAGACTACAAGGTCAGCATCAATGTTGCAATCTCCGTGCTGATACCATATTGCAGTTTTACACGATTAATCGCGGGAGAGATATCCGTTGAACCAATGGAAACGCAAAAGGTGTTGACGCAAAGAACAATCACCACCAAAAGCTCTATCAAAGATATGGATGAGGAACTGTCGGTTGAATCGGAGCCGAGAATAGCCAATACTCTTGCCGGTATTCCAATTCTGTGGATTCACGGGATCGTTGGGTCCCTCCCAAATAACCAAGAAGAGGCCAGCTGGCGAATACTGAGATGACTCCTTGCTCAGCAGTGATCTTGACCCTGACATACTTCTGACCCCCGATTCAACATCTTCCTTCTATTGAAATCATCAGAAGTGCTACAGACAAAAGAGTGACCTGGAACATAACCTTTCCTCCCAACATCTCTGCTAATGGCTCCGAGTGGGTGTCGAGTGTGCTAATTTCTGAGGCCAAATGATCCACGAGGTGTATTTCTCCTCAAAAACCGATTGCCGACCACTCCCTATTTAAGTACACTCAAAGGTTCTCTTCGAAAGAATGGTGCCATACAGAGAACATGGTGAGGGTATAATGTATGGAATGGTCCTCCCCTACCGAGACTCGGGTTTCCTATCCCTGTGTTTCTCCAATTTCAAATTAGTTACAAAGCGACAAACCCCGGGGCTTTTCTTGTAACTCCATATCCAGCTGCCTAGCGGGCCTAGCCCCAGGAATATAGATATGATATGTGTATATGCAAAAACTAAACATATAGAAAATCCTTAGAGTAGCATACCTAACTCTCCTAGCAGTGAAGCCCCGGCAGGTGGGAGTTGACTTGGCCTGTGCCCCCCCCCTTTCTCTTTGTGCCCGGTGTCCATTTCTAACCGATTTACTTATCACTGTGACAGAGGCAGAACCTGTAGCAAATGACTTCCCAGCGCTAGATTTCTACCGTAATCGATCGAGTTTGCGAATATCCCACGTGAACCAGATACTATGAGCATTGTCGAATTGCATTGTACTGTGCGGGCACTCTGTGCTGATGGTAGTATAATCCTAGTAGTATGGGTGTGGGTATGAACAGGTGTTGGTGTGGGCAAGTTGTGTGTGCATCCATCACTAGGCCATGTAATGTTGAGAAACCCTCCAGTACCGTTTTCTTCTATGATAGTTAGCTTTCTTCGCTCTCTACGAGCAATCTTTCCTTCTGTACATAGACAACCCACATCTCCTCTCTCTCCGACCAGTCGTGCAACTGAGCAATCCTCTTTACCACCATCGTGTGCAAGAGCTATAAAAAAAAGTAACCTGTCGCTCTCAACTGCTTATAATCCCAAGAGAACCTAGCGTCCATTTGTGCGAGAGACGCCCTACTGCACTTTTCTCTAAATACCTTAAATCTGATCACTCTTTTCGGGTCAAAGTATAGTAGATGTGGTTGTTGAAGCACCGTAACAGACCGGCAGTTAACCCGAGCTGCTCACTGTATGTGCGATCCTTGGTCTAGCCCTTCCTCACCGAGCATGAACTACGGTAGCTCCCTCGCTATGAAGATTGACCCCTCATCATGGCTGGCACCGCCACAGTGAAATTTCAAATAATGCACTTTGCGTGAAGCGTAGTGTATTGTAGCATGGACTAGAGTGGTGGGCGGACTTTGCTTGTTTATATATGCTTGTCACTCTTCTGGAAAGGTGGTGTTCCGGCAGGCTTGATCAAGGTATGATACGGCACTGGTATGATAGATAATATTATGTTGGCTAAGGTTCACAGAATATGCAATCCTGAGCCAGCTTTCACTGGGGAAGATCTCTAGCGATATCACGAAATAGAGCTTCGTACTTCAGAGTCTGGACCCTGTCGCTGGGCTCCCTTCATACCTCCCCGGGCGGTTCCAACTCCTCAAACATCTACCACATCCACCTAACTTATTTAGTAGGAATATGCAAAGGAATTGTGAAAATAAGAGCGGCTCTTGAATCCATTCACTGATTTTCTCCCACCTTTTTTTTTACCGATACTCGCTTGTAATCTTTAAATTTACATCTATTCGAGTAGACTCTGGATGTGGTCCAAGTTTGTAAAAGAAAAAATGCCATTTTAACGACTTCCTCAAGGGTGGCTCGCTGTTCAGGGCACAACACTACTCGAGTACTAAGAGCTCTTATGATTCGCCATCTCGGGCAGGACTCTAGCCTGGATTCGGGAACAAATCTTCTAGGAAGGGCTAGTGTATTCCTGACATGGTATAGCCTGAGCCTTCTTTTTTGCGTGTTGGATCTCATTAACTGGTCGCGATTCTGTTAAATTTGTAAACCAAACCTATTGTGGGTGTGGTGCGGAGGTTTTGGCTAATAGAATAACCTGATAGAATAACCTGATAGTGAGCTCTGAGAGCTCTCATGGTATGTAGACTATGATACTGTGTGCTCATACGAGCACAAGTATGATGCTCCTCAATGTGTGTGATATTAATAGGGCGGGTTGACTAGTTGCGGGGATGTGTTGTCGTCTTGGGTGTTAGCCCCCACACACCTCCAACCCAACCGCCCCACATTTGGAGCATCTCAACCATCGTCAACTGACTCACCACCTCCAGCTCTGGGAAACAGCAGTACGAAGAAAAATGGATCCTGCTCAGGGGCCTTCATCAACGGATACCGAACCTCCGCTTCGGAGGCTGTTCTACGGAGTTAACCCGCCGGTCAACCTCTCCTCACTCACCTGCGCGGAATTTTCCATTGCTCAGATCGAAGCTCACCTCAAGCACCGTAAAGTCCACACAACAATTGGAGACAATGAGCACGAAGAGGCCGTTTCGTCCATAGCCGGAGGGAAAAAAGGTCCGCCCACTCTAGCCCAACTCGCTACGGCCAGAATCGTCTCTACACTCCGCTATGACATGAAAGACGGTGTCCGGGTTCTCGTGCAGAGCTGTCCGGAGAAGTTGCTCCGGCCTATCCTTGAAAGCCCTAGACTACACTACATTGCGTTCCGGACCCTGCTCCACACTCACGACACTGCGCAGTCATCGCAGAGCACCGAGACCGGCGCTTGGGCTCATGTGCAGCGCTTGGCCGGGGAGGATGTAGATTCGTGGGTTTTAAGGAACGAGAAGTTTATTCGTCAGATGCCGCCTGCGGACCAAAATTCTATGCTTGTGTCTTTGGACGAAGCCGCTGAGATCTGGCCGGATGCGGATATTACCTCTGAACGCATCACTCTTCGGAGGAGGAAGCCGCCGCGGGAAGCTTTTACATGCTTTGATGAATTGCGGGCCCGGAAAATTGAGCTCCAGCCTTCGAGCAAGAAATTTGCCCAAACCTTCAAGAGGTTGACGAATGGTATCTTTGAAGGCCTAAATTGGAATAATGTCGTTATTGGTGGAGGAATAGTCTTGGCTACAATGCAGTGTTTATCTGAGGAGGACGACAAAGCCTGTATCGACTCTGATATAGATCTTTGGATCCATGGTCTGAACCCCGAGGAGGCGAATAAAAAGGTCCGCGAAATTTATAATGTCTGGTGGAGAAACCTGGGCCCGGAAAGGAAATTTTATGTGATGAAAAACGCAAAAACCCTAACCCTGATGAGCGAATACCCCGAGCGAAGGATTCAGGTAAGCTTTTGGGCTCAGTCTTTCCCTTGTTTGGTAGGGCGGAAACTGATGGTGGGATTGATAGATAATATTGAAGATGACAAGATCTGAAGCGGAAGTTCTTCTCAATTTTGACCTGGACCCGTGCGCAATGTGCTGGAATGGGAAAGAGGTGCGTATGCTTCCACGCTGTGCCAGGGCCCTGGAAACAGGTTATACAGCTTTTACAATGGACTTGGTGTATGGTCATCACCTTGGTGATCGGCGTGCTACCCAGGAGATGAGGTTTGAATCTGTCAGACCATTTGGGGGCCAATCGCTAACCAGCATCACCTAGAGTCCTCAAGTACGCTAGTAGGGGATTCGGTATCCTCATTCCAGCCTCACTCATGAACACACTTACGGTCGATTTTGACGCCCGGAAGCCAAAAGCCCCAAGTTGCCATCAATCGTATTACCCAAGTCGGTTTAGTAGCCGTTACGGGAAGCCCCAGGGGGAGATTGTGTATTCTGGGAAACAGGCTGTCAAGAGGGTAGCATTTCTGGCGCAGGACATGGTACATAGGTTTTATCTTGGCTCGACACCTCTGTCAGCGCTTATAAGGGCGGAGGAAGGCTGGTCTGACGAGGAAAGCGATGACGGCCAACCGCCTTATGGTTCTGAAGAATCGGTTGAGGAGTCTGACGGAGAAGGCGGGGTGCAGACACGCCGGGTTATCAAGGCAATTGTCTCTAACGTAAACGGGCGGAAGCAGTCTATTGGGCAGCCTAATGGAAGGGAAGGGGTCGGGGCTGGCTTTGAAGTGTTTATGAGAATGGCGGCGCTGTTCAAATACGAGGCGGAGGGCCGTTTAAGGTGTGACAGCCATTTTACCAGACCCGGACCGAAGCACGGAGCTTAATGTTGTGACAACCTAGGATCGATCGAGATACGCTTTGCTCCATCGCCTATGACGATCCCGATACGTACGATGACACCCCAAGATATCTTTGGGGTCCAGATTTTAAGTTCGAAAAGCTATCAGACGACATTAACGCACACAACAACTCCCTTTTTGCAAACCTTAGGGAAGCTATTGAAGAGCTTCTCGGCTATGATTCTCCCCACGGAACCGGTTGTGAGTCTTTAGTCCTGATTTCCATTATTTCAATATGCTTATATAGAATGGCTCGGTCCGTAGGGAGGGGATATCTAAGCCGACGGATCCGTCGCGTTATGTTCGCCGACAACATCGACGAGGTTTTCCTGAAGCAGATTACAATACCGATATGTGTACCTGCTGCATTAGAAGAATATATAGAGAACACCATGAGGGATGTATGCGACGAACATGGCATGCCCTGGTCTGATGAATTCAAGGTGTTGATCCCGATTCACAATCGGAACACCACCACTCGTCCGGCTCCCCCAGTTGGGAGATGGAATTATCGATATTGGGTCATCGGGAACATTACAATGTGGGCCAAATGGGACCCGCGAATAGATGAGTATCAAACCCCCATTCTCCTTCCCCTTCCCCACCGACCCCCACGGGCTCTAATGAAGACCCCAGAATCTTCGAAGTCCTCTGGTCAATCTTCCACATGGAAACCCGACCCGGAAACTTCGCCTACCGCTGTGATCCGGATGAAGGAGAGGACCGGTTGCTAGCAAAAAGCCTCGCTGCCAAATTTGACCAACGCATCATCCCCGCCTCATCGCTGATCCCGCAGGTCGAACAGATAACGCTAGGTTCGTGGCCTGACGCTCGCGAGAAGGAGCTTTTCCACGAGTGGATGATATGTTTTCCGCAGCCGCAGAGCAGAACTTACTCTTATGAGACGCATCATACACATTATATTGAGGGCCGTGTCCGTGCTTTCTCAGATGAGTTGTGGTGGAACGAAGAGGTGGATGGAGCAAGTGATGGGGGAAATTGGGTCGAGTGGGCGACACCACCGGAGGGGGTGGAGGCTAGGCAGGACTTGCAAGATATGGATAGGAAGAGGAAGAGGGTTGATAGCGGGGGGTTGGATGATATGGTTGCTGAGTGAGATATGTTCTGGTAATGACCTTCCGGAGAGGGGATATTTTCTGGCCTTTGATTAGCCAGATGTTAGGCTTTCGTAGACGTGACACTGTTACAATCTCTTGATCCCCTATTTGGATCTGTTTCTTCATCGTTATGGGTTTCTTGTGTTACCTCTAGCATAATTGCAGGTGTAGTTATAGTGCCATGCTAATTTAGCATTCTACCCCCTGCACACCTTTACACAACCACCGCCAAAAAACTGGTGAAGGAATTGTAGCCCTTCCGGTAACTAAATAATACCGCACAGGCATAAGGGTACTCTCTCGCGAGTACTCGACTCCTTGGAAAGGCTCCTTATTCACCGTAGCATGATTAGTCTTGGCATAATAGTAGCGAACCAATAGCCTCAACACCATCCTTAAAACGTGGTTTACACACCGATTTAAAAAAGTAAACACCCATTTTGATACCATATCCTCAAAGACAACAACTCTCCCTGCTCCCCCCATCCCACCGGATCCGTAGAATCCATCCACGGTAGCGGAGCCTACGTTTCAGTACCTCGAACCTGTCGGGAACGAGAGTTGTACACTTGGATTCTTGATCGGTCATAGGTAGGTGGATATTGTGGTACAGATTACATGGTTGGTCGGTAGTGAACTCATGAGTGATTTCTCGACTACAGCAGCCAGACTTTATGCATTCTCACTGTAATTTCCATGCTTTCCACGGTGTGAGCTTCTCGCGTTCGCAGTCTCTGGCATGATCCCCTTGGCGCTGGAGGTTCCGCTTTTCAGCTGAACTGTACGTAGGGTGGTAGGAGCGGACGCAGGTTACCCGTACACTTGTGTGATACTATAGGACATATGTACTGTAGTTGGCCTACGAATACATTACGGCCAATAAGTCTCTCTTCTGTCCCATCCGGCATCTCTGGGCGCCTTTGTGCAGTTCGGTGACAAAAGTTATTGTCGATGGCAACTTTTACACCAAAAATGCTGTTTTTCACAGTGCCATAATTCAACCACCTGCAGTGGAAGTAGTTCAATTCTTTGTGAAATAGTGATTTTGGGCGTTCCAATTCTGAGATTTAAATTTTGAAGCATATGGTGCAATATTGCCTGAATCATAGTGATGTGGAATTGGTGATTTCGGGGGCAAGTATCTCCTTGTATGAAAGTGCATACAAATTCTCAACACTTAAGTCTGGTTTTGGAATATGTCCTGCCAAGTGCCAAGAGCTGTCCACAGAACAAATGACTTTGTTACAGGAACACAAATTTCAGAACCCCTAGGTCTCCAGATATCTATTGATGTATTTTTTGTTTCAATTGATTAAGAGACGGGGGTGCAATTCGCAATTTCCATAACCCCAAATTTTGACCACTTTGGTGTGCTTTGGGCGGTACTGTATTTACTTGGACTCACCAAAGATGAGTTTTGTCCAAGAACTGTACACTGCCATTGGGAATGCTCCCCTCAAGAGCCCGCACCGGTACGGTACTATAGCTCTGCCTAATGCCGTTCATAATCGCTTTGAAAGCGGACTTCTTTCTATATATTATTCATTTCTAGTATGCTATATTATGAAGGTACAGTACCCACACCAAACCCCTGGGAGGAAAAGATAATTTAACAAACCCCACACGGGAACAATAACAATAGTAATCCCCAATCAACCACCGTATTTTGGATAAGAAAACAATGACCGGCAGTGGTATGATATTCACAGCAAGTACTGTACTTGTGCTGTAGAACTACTCCTAGTGACTAATCCACTCACCCAGCCATTGGAGCCATTGAGGCGGCGATAAATCCCAAGTCATACGGCAATATCCGCACTACGGTAAGGACTTGGATAATTGGACGGTTGTGCCATGTAGTCCAGATTTCCCTTCTCCGGCAAGGAGCAGAAAACAGGGCCCCTTCCCCCCTCCCTTCCGAGCCGGGAATAAAAACAAATTTCTCTTGACCCCACCGGGAGAGGAAAGCACAACGACGTAGCACACAGTCCAATTGTTCGGGTTTTTACGGAAATTGCCTGACGTCCACGAAAACTACTGTGTCCGCCGGCAAGGTACAACAACCCAATAAGATGCAGAGCACGGTAACGTATTGTACCTAGTTATGGGTCGCTACTCTAGCTTAACTCATCTCTCCACTTGAGAGGCATTCAGTCTCCGGATTGAAGAGGTTTTTTTTTTCGGAGGCCAAGGCTCGAGCTCGTCCGCCAGATTTGTATACGAAAGAAGCCATACTAAGAATTTCAACCCTGGGGCTAAATGCATTCACTGCTAAAGTATACTGAGAGAATCGAGCTTTCCGCGTAAAGCTAGATCAATTCTGCCACTGGATTAGTTATCGTTGTTATTAGAAAACAAGGTACTGTACTGGCTACGTCCTGATCTCACTTGGGGGCCATCATAAGTGGGGTCATCTTGAACTTTAACTTACTGGCCAAAGTTGGGAGTGCATAACCATGCGGAGGGCAGGTCTAGGGCTTCTCCCGAGGGTGGGAAAGAAATATTGGGTGAAAGATGTACCACTCTGGCTACAGCGGTTTTGCTACCAGTATCATACTTTACTTTTCGATGCCCAGTAAGTACATAGACTTGGAGGCTTTTGAATAGGTTTGCCTCATTTACCCTTAACCTCGGCACAGTGGAATAATCACCACCACCTTTGAATAAGTAGGACGGACACAGTCATGACCCGCAGGAGCTCAAAGGAAGGGAAAAATTCGAAATTCAGGTATTATACGGTTGTGGCTTTCTCTATGCCTCAGCAAATTCCGATAAACCCTTAGGAGCCAATTAACTGTCCCATCAGTGACCATCCTTGGGCGCCCGGGCCTGGGGTATCCAACCGGCGGAGGCCATGGCCACCTCGTCCTGAAACGTGATACTCTATCCTCGGCTCCCGCCTCGCTCCCCGACATTGCTTACCCGGCTGGCCCATCGGGCTAATGGGAGGTTCAGAATTGGGTGTGCTGTGACTTTCCGTTCCCGCCATGTCGGTGATGGTCAATGCCGACGTGGTGCTTGGGTGGTGTACCGTGGTATGCTGCCCTGTACTACCTGTTAAACCTCGCTTGAGGCGTCTGGCATACTTGCAATATTCACTCATTTCTCAGCTTCACCACGGGAGTCTGCACCCCCCTACCCATCTCCCCCTCCAATCCGACAAACCAGCACTGATGACCAAATGCTCTCTGACCCAGTTGTTCTAACCACCGGGTACGTCTTCTGCGCCATATGCTTCATTATAATATTCACCCGACTCAGCAGCACTTACCGCCACTTCAAAACATGGGCACTGGATGACTACTGGATGATCGGCGCCCTAGTCACCCTCATGGTGCGAGTGGTTGTGGTGCACTTGATGATCGCGAATGGCACTAATGACCTGCGTGGCCTCGGGGAGCTGAGTGGTGAGGAGAGGCGTAGGAGGGAGTTTGGGAGTAAGATGGTACTCATTGGGAGGACTTGTTATGCTGTTTTGTGAGTGCTCCAGTGGACCGGAGGTGGCAGTGATGGCGGTGGGGTGGGAGCTTATATGAGGGGGGAGGGATAGTCTATGGTTTTTGAAATTCGGGATCGTTTCGTTTTATGAGAGGATTGTGGCCCAGTTGGAGGACTATCGGGTTTGGCTGAAGTATATATGGGTCTTTTTGGGCCTGACGTTGATTGGGGTGCTGTGTTCGACGTTTTTGGAGTGCAGGCCTTTCAACCGGTATGTGCCTTTTTGCTCTGTTCATTGGTTGATACCGTGCGGTTGGGAGCTAATCTTTGGCAGGTACTGTGAGAATCACCGTGAAGTAACCTTTTCGCGTGTAAACATAGCTAAACTTCCCTAGGGCAAGTATATCCCGATCCAGGAGGTAAGTTTCCCGACAATCGCTCATACAAACATCAAATGCTAACAATTATCAGAAACATGTCACTACTCCGAAGTCCAACTTTACACATCAGGTCTGCCCCTCCTATCACCGTCCATCACCCACATTAACTAAAAACAAACAAGGAGCCTGCAACATAGTCACCGATCTGATCTTAATAATCTATCCCCTCCCAATTATATTCGGCACCCATCTCCCCCTCCGGCGCAAACTCCAAATCGGCGGCCTCTTCTCCCTCAGCTTCCTTGTGATTCTAGTCAGCGTGCTCCGGTTACCGTTTGTATTGGGTAACAACGCACGTCAGCGATGGAGAACTCTTGTTTTACCCCCCCCCCTTCGCCAATCCAGGGATATAATTGTTGACGTTTGGGGTAGTTCGCTTGGATAGAGATGCTAGTGGCCTGCTTCGTTGCAAACGCACCAGCTTTATACAGGACCATTGGTGTGCGGGTGCATGGCAGCTCCGATACTAGATCTTCTGGTAAGGGCGCGCTGGGGAGGTACTTGTTTACGGCGAACCAGAGGAGAGGGGTTGGAGGGAGGGGTGTAACTCCTGCGCTTGGAGAGGAGCGGGGGGAAAGTGAAGGTGTGGCTGGGGAGAGTTTGGTATGTATGCTGGCTCACGACGGATTTGATGGGTAACTTAGTGCATCATCGCTAATGGCTTAGGTGAGGGTTGTTTTAATTTAGGGGAATGTGTATAGTCTAGTTTGATGGGGTCTAGTGTCACGATATTGGTTTAATAACTATTCGGTGGTGGGTTTTTCCTGGGTTACTTTTATATCAATTTTATTTTCTATACCTGCATCTCTATCGCGTTTGGCATTTGGAGATAAATTTTGGGTTATGGGGTTCGAAAGGATTGGTATAACGGAATAATGTGTCGTGACTTGTGGCTCTGTGCTGTATCGTACCGCATTATTTGGAGAGCCTCGCCTCCCCTCAGTACAAGTACGATACAATACAAGTATGATATCAGAGAAGATGTTTTTGTACAAGGCAGGGATTATTTTGCTGGCCAACTATTCCACTGGTATTCGCACTTGTACTTGTATATTGAACAAAATTCTTGTTCTCGGGTACGACACCCGACTGCTACGAGCACTCGATCACTAGCAGGTGCTCTCCGAGACCTTGAGGGAGGTGGAAACGATGTACTGGTAGGTCGCCTGTTCCCTCCGCAGTGCACTTGGGCCTTCAGCTGAAGTCTGCCAATCTTCCGGCGATGCAAAAGCTTCAAAGAAGATTTCTTTTGCAGAATACAGTGCAGTACTTGTTGGTTGTCCTTTCTCTCACTTTTTTTTTCTCCGTTCTCCTCCTTCTCTCTGCCGGGCTTTCTAGGGTGCTCTGTTTTTGGCGGGTGGGCGGGGCCACAGCTGAAGGAGAAGGAATGGGCTAAAGATCTGATATGATACTTTACGCCATTA
The DNA here is from genome assembly GCA_014065205.1 of Tuber brumale. Lineage (NCBI taxonomy): Eukaryota > Fungi > Ascomycota > Pezizomycetes > Pezizales > Tuberaceae > Tuber > Tuber brumale. The sequence continues at coordinate 133,596 of JACCEG010000168.1, forward strand.
CAGTACTGTACAGTACTGTACATTAATTTTGCCACATCACACTCACGGGACTATAGTAACAACATGCCATACAAGTGCCCGCTCAGCTCAAGGGACGAGCATGTATGAAGAAAATTTCCGTTTTTATTTGCCAAAGTTTGGCGGGCGTATCGTAGCTACTCGAGTATAACGAAAGCCAAATATTGCCACTAGCGCTCCCCCAAATGTGGGGAGGTGGCCAGGGGGACATTCTGCTTATTACCCCTGCCACAGCGGCCCGTTCCGGCCATTGAGGAATTTCGCTGGTCCAGGAGTTATCCCGAGTGGGCTTGCACCCGAGACGCAGGATAATTCTTTTACAGCACTCGAGTGGGAGTGCTTTGAAAGAAATGCATGAATTGTGTGCAACACCCCCCACCCACATATTGATATAAGTCGCACAACGGCGAAAACCATCATCACGTTTGCCCTCGACGGACCCCTCGATAGTTTATGATGACAATTTATAACAGAATAAAAGAGAAATTGGAGAATACTGTAATATAAATTCTCCGAACCAAAATTCTATATTCATTGTGGATTGGTAGGCCCAAAAAATTTTTGTTCCTAAGTGCCCAGCATGGTGATTTGGATATGGTCGTTCTCCGAGTAACTTAGGGGAAATGTAAGTCAAGTTATGACTTCAGAGCAAGAGGCCGGGAACAATCTTCCAGGTTGTCAGCTCCTGCAGGTGTTGTAGCAAGTAATAATTCCTCGAATCACAATGGCAGATGGAGAGCTGCCTTACAATTCGTGATTGCGATGCAGCAGCACTCATTCCCATCCTTGCACTCGTGCAGCACCGTACAGTACAGTACAACCACAGCGATAAGCTGACAACGAAAATTCCCGGGTATGGCCGTCTACTTTCGTAATGTTGTGACGTTTGTAAAATAGTTGAGAACCTCGCTCGGCAGTTTGGAGTTGCCCCCACCCCCCCCCCTCCTCCTCTTATTGGTAAGCTCTACCGGTATTGTGTCTGGACCGAGCGCTGAAAGAGAATCTTATCGCCGCGTTTTTTCTACCCCCCCCCCTCCCCCTAATCTGAAGGAGGAAATTCTGGACGTCCTCGCATCCTTTCTTAATTCTGACCATCTGCACCCGACATTTGAGTGTATCCGACTGAGGTCCTTTCTGCAAACGTCGCGCGACATTATGGATGTAGGGGTTTCTGACTGGGCTGAGCCGAAACCTCACTCTCGGGTCAGGTTCGCTTGAGTAATGGTTGAGGAGCAGTTTGTTGCGAATACAATGTTTCCCTGCACGGCAGGCCCTCAACGCAGGGGGCGCTCACCATTGATTGTCTCGGCTTTGTTAGGTTGGCTTGGGAGCGTGGTTCAAAGGATTTTGCAAGCTGGTGCTCATGGCGGGGCTGCCCCGCTTGGTAGGGAGATTCAGCACTCGTTGGAATGGGGTTGAAGATTCAATCAGTTACAAAGGTCTTTGTCGAAACATCTGCGAAAAAGATTGAGAGCTTCGGCGGATTCCTGTCTCTCTGCTCGAGTGACAATTACCAACGGGGCTGCTAAATAGACTACATGACTTGAGCTCGAAAGAAACTCTCGACCCACTTGGCATTGTGCACCATTCATATTGCAGCAACCCAACACCATAACTTCTCACATAGCACATTTCCCTCCTGTCCAGCAGCCATCCAGCTTCACTCTCCATGCTTCCAATTGGGCAAATAATCCTGGATCACTTATATACATCAACCGCTCGTAATTCCTTGACTCTGTGAACACAGCTGGCATTGCACGTTGGCGAAAAAAATCTGCTGGAGGCTCAAGATTTCGGCGTTATTCGACAGTACCTCACAGTACTCCAGGAGTCGTGCGACACAAACGTCAGGAAACTACTAGTAGCTTTAGCGGTTATTAATTGCACAATCTCGGTTCTCCCCCTCCTGAAACTTCCATAAGTCGTACAATGATACCCCAACAGGAATCCAACCGGCCCTCGACGCCCATTCCTAAGTCCCAACACCTGTGAACAGGGTATGTAGGAAAGGAAAACTTTCGAGTTTATCTTAGCTTTAAAACCTCAGCATCACATCAAGGTAGCTAAGGACACAGTACTACACGCTTGCCCGATTGAAGTAAAAACGATGCCACCCTGGATCCACCCGAATTCATCTAAGGTTTGAGGACCCGAGTGCCGAGTTCCTACACATCACCATCTGACACCGATTCCTTGATTTCTGGATTTATGAGGAAGGAGTGGGGCTCTTGGCATGATATTCTAGTTAAGTGATAACCCAGAGAAGAAGCGATTCATGTCTGATAAGTGTTCTTACCGGTCTTCAATGGCCCGCGGTCAACAAGGGTGACTTAGTAGGGGTCCAACTAAGCTACTGTATGGCGCATTTGAGTGCACTAAGTCGTCACTGCTCGACTATTGAGCATGATCCGAGTGCGAGGATGTGATTCTATCTACTCAGGAATTCTTGCATTGGGGTCCTACCAATGAATTTCTCTTATCGGCTAACCGCTTGAGCTGTACAAGGATTACTATAGGTATCATAGGTTACTAGTCCATCCGGGGACTATCCCGGATGGGCAAAACCCCATGATAAAACAAAACATGGCTCCATAGTACCGGTACATTATTCTCCGAATGGCCAAAAGCTACAATCCAACCGCACCACCTTCACCTCACTTACTTTTAAGCCCAGAACTGTATCGGGAGGCTATTTCTAAAGAAAAAAATATGTATTGCTAGAACCCTTTCCCCCTTACCCCACTCTTGATCATCATATTACGTGCATAAATACCTGCGCTGTACGGTGCGGCATTCATGGTAGGTTTTACAAGCATGGAGGTGATTGGGCTACCGTAATTAGCAGTACTATATTATGATACCGCTTATCATACATGTGGAAGCAATTCCAGCGCAGTATTGCTCCTCTTCTATTCTCCCCCCCCCCCACAAGGAACTCACCAATCTCTTGGATACTGCTTTGCATTTGCATGATTTACCATCTGGGCCACGTCCGATGCAGCACTTTTACCCTGTAGGTAGGCTTTGACCTCCACCGAAACGGTGGCCGGGCAGGAATATTCACTAGCAATAACACCCCACCCTGGTTCACCAATTCACCCTCTCCGGAATCCCCGACCTCGTAGGTCTCCGCTACTTAGGGGTTGCCACAATATGATCACAAAGCACTTCAAAAAAAAGGATATCAGAAATCCCGATGGGAAGATCGGCCCCGACTAAACCAACTACTCCCCCTAAATTTCTAACCTCACTAGAATCCATCCAGCGGTAGCTCGTTAGAAAAACAGGGGGAAAAAAAATGCAAGGGCCCAGTCCAAATTTTTCCTTCTTCCGTCTTTTCTTTCTTTTCTTTCTTAATTTATACTCACTAGTTATCGACGGTCACCATACCTCTATCATAAACCCACGGGAAAAAACTATATCCCATCTCTCCCTCAGAGAACCATTCGCGCGCAGGGAATTTCCCGGGAAACATCCGGTATGATACCCCAGGCTCCGCTCCCATTAGTAAATAAGTAACCAACCTTACCAGTACGATGTGTGCACCTGCACACGGCGCTATTACCACTGGGCACGAGTGCCCTCTGAGGCATGAAAAGAGGGTTTATTTCGTGTGGCCAAAGTGCACCAACGCTCTCCGAGGATGCCTGCAGCGAAATCCTTTTTTTTTTCGGTTTGATTCTGCAGTAGCGTAAGCTCTGAGGTCTAAGAAGAGGAGGGGGGGGGGGTTAGGATGGGTTGTAGCATAGAGACTAGTTAAGTACACATATCACTGATCCACACTTGTTTCTCTAGGAGGAGGCTTCAGCTCCTGTGCATCATCCCTAACTCCATGACGGCCGTGGCTAGGGGATGTATCTGCGCGTGCGCACGGTGAGGCATGCACCGTAGAGTGTAGTGATGCTAGGGCAGTCATTGGCCAGACGAGCTGAGTATGATACGCACTGTACTTCGTAGAGTGCGGCGCAGTTACCGGTACGACATGCCCTCTCTGGGTGTAACCAATTAATCTACCGCTATATTTTTAGTTATGCAGAGGGTCAGATAGTCAGCGAATTTCAGCACCCTCCTACAAATCGGATTCAGCAATACTCTTGCAAAAGAAAGAAAGTGCATATCAGAGAAATCTTCTGGCCATCTCTAGCCTACTGGAAATAATGTACAGTCCCTAGACAAAAAGTGTTCATGAAAATGTGAGACATCTGACTAAGCAGATTCACGAACACTTTGCCTAGGGACTGTACACGAGTGACATCATATGATCCCAGAGGGAGAACATTAAGCTTGTGCTGAAGATGGATAATCAACGGAGGAATAAAATTAGGTCACAATAGAATATAAAGAAAAAGCGCACTCGATAAAGTAAAGCCCAGGGCGAGGAATTAGAGAATAGAAAGCAAAATCATAGGGGTATATTCAAGCGATTTCAAGGCTAAATTAGATTCAAAGACCAAAGCCATCATAAGGCAACTTGAAAACTTGCCTTTCAATCAGAGGATATAACTGCTACTACTGCCACTTCCACAGCGACAACATTCTACCAGAAAACATTCAACTCACGCACACGCGCGTACAAAACTCGCTCTCAAGTCCATCCACAAAACAGGCCCAACCAAGGCCAAACTAAACAATGCCAGTCACATCCCTAGACATAACTGCCCGTGCAATCCCCGCTGCGGCCCTAGCGGCCTCGCTAAGCCAGATGATAGCAGCTTACCCAAGCCTAAGGCAACTACTCACTCCGGCGATCGAAGCGCTAGCTAGGATATGCGCAGACCTGCGCCAGATACTGTCCGAGTTGAGGTCCCAGGACCCGAGCGACCAGCCGAGGAGCATGAAGGCGCTGCTTGCCGCGGTTGTGGAGATTGAGGAGGAGTTGAATGATATCGATGTTGCAGTGGATGAAGTTGTGGGAAGGGTCTTCAACGAGGAGGTGGCCCGTGGGGGTTTCCTTTAGGGAAGTGGTTTGGGGGTTTGGGGGAGGCGGTTGATTGTTTTTCATTTTTTCATTTATTTCTTCTCCTTTTGAGCGAAGGGGTCTTCGAGGGTTTGGGTCTTGGAGAATTTTTGTCCTTTGAAGGAGGGGGTGCCGGATGAGGATGGGTGCATTTTTCTTCTTCTCTCGATTTTAGATACCCACGTGGGTTTTCTATGGGGAAGTTATTGGGAGTCTGATTTATGATACAGTAGTTGTGGGATGGGGGCGGCAATTTATAATCGCCCCTCGTGAGCAAGTTGGATTATGATACATAGTTTTTTGTTCGAGACATCTAGTTGCAATTAGTCGAAGTAGAGGTCCTTTATTAGAAGCTTGATATATAACAAAGGATCTCACTTACATAGGCTTTTTATAAAAGCAGAGAACAGGGAAATATCGTTTTTTTGGGATAGTCTAGAGGTGAATATGAGCTTTATACTCTCTAGAACCTTGACCACAATATATGCCATTTTACATATTTCAAGATCATTCCCTAATTCCCTCAAAGTCTGATTGCGTTAGTTGAGACCTTCTTGAAGCTGCTTTACTATTACCCCCCACCCATGTTACCATGTAAACCGCCGCGAGCCACTAGTCCTCGCCCCCGCCCATTGAACAAACTATGATACCCTAGTTCCTTCTCGGTCCCCTTTTGCTCACATCAGAATATGTTCTCGGGTAGGTTAGGTTAAGCCAGTACTCTCCTGACTGCGCATCCTCCCCCGGGAGCAGACAGGCTCCACCCAAAAAAACCAAGTGAGCAGCTAGAATTCTCCCTAGAGAATCAAGCCTGACCAACTCCAAGACCTCTGAGTAATAGGTCGCGAACTCCCGAGCTCCGTGGTGTAACTAGCAATCCATAATACCCATATTGGAGATCCATTCAGCAAAGTGCTCAACTGGAAGTCAGAGGAGAGAAATGGGGGTTTAGTTCGTGACCAAGACGGGCTATCTGTGTGGCAATGGGGGTTAGAGAACCTTGGCCGTGATTTCTGCATTTGCTGCTTACACTCGGGGGTTTGTGAAAACCGCTAGGCCCTTCTATTCGATACTGCTGTTTGCGCTATACAATGGCAAGTATTACTAGTAGCTCACAAGAACTTACTAAATACATCCAGCCACACGGTGTCAAACGCTCCAATCAAGTACCACGGTGTGTGTGTTGAAGTAGTTCTTATTTAGCACCCTACCGTCCACGGACTACCATTATGAGCAAAATTTTATACCCATGTCTCCCACGAGGATAATCCTCCATCAATACCCAAAGGAACCCAAACTCCAAGAGGAGCTATTGAAGTTCTCGTGATACAGCACCTGTACCTATCTGCCTCTCATATCCTCCGGAAAAAAATTAAGAAAGAAAAGAAAAGTAGCCAGACAGGATCTAAATATTCCCGGGGTCCCGGCGAGAGGATCTTGCGAGACGGAAACAGAAAAGCAAAAAAAAAAAGTAAAACTGAAAGAATAGCTGCTAGAGTTCCATAAACCCCAGCTGAGATCGGACCCGTTAACTTAGTACATAACTTGTCAAAATAAAAACCCATTCCCCCACACTTCTCCCAAAACCCCGCAATAAGAGCAACCGCCACCTCCGCTTTTGTTTGTGCCCCACCCCCAAATGCGGTATACTTCCACCGCAGCATGCCCAAGCGTTGTGGAATACCCAGCCTGTTTACCTGACCTCAATCCTATTAATCATTGCTAGAAAAGGCTTAAAGAAAAGTTACACCAGCATTTTCTTGATATCCACAAGACAAAAAGGGGTCCATAAGTTGTAAGAAGGTTTTTTGCAAATGCGCTCTCTGAAGTTTGGGCCAATGGTACTGAGGGTGACTTTTTGGAAAAACTCTGGGAGTCCATACCTAAGAGGGTGGTTGCAGCGCTAGAAGCAAAGGAATAGTACACAAAATATTAATTTTTTCTTCTTCAAAGCTTATTTATAAATCCATTGTGTTTATAGAATATGTACCTAAAATTTGATCTCTATAATATGTATTATATTTGGTTAATGGTTCATAAATATATGATAGGGTGTGTGCTGTTTCGTGGTCGGCTCAAGTTTTTCTTCATCCGACCATTTCATACAATGACCAGCACCACCCCACAGCTACTCCTACCCCTCCCGGCACAGCAGCAGAATTTGTAGGATCAAAGTGCATTATTGTCCTCCAATCACCTCCTTTCCTCTAAGAATCCTTTCCAAATTCTCACATTAAGAACATTTTCCCTCCTCCCTTTGCGTTGAAAAAAAAAAAAAAGTCACACCTATCATCGTCGGTTTGTTTGCTCGCTCTTTGCCATTCTGGCCTGGTCCCAAATAGACACCCTCAATTTACACATTCTACTAGCCTTTCTGGGAGCCATTCGTCTCTAATCCTCCGACTAATTACCATGTCATATGAGCGCTGCCCTCCACAGGCTTCGCCCACTGGGTACACTTTACAAAATACCCTTCTCTACCCCCAAAACCCTCCCCCACAACACCTTGAGGCAAATCACTTTGCCCAGAATCATCTTTGCCCCTTCTGCAAATGCTACCAAATGCCTTCTCGGCCCTGCGCTACCCTTATGGGCCTTGAACAACAACCTACTGTTTATCCTGGCACAAGGTTAGCTACTGACCCTTACCACCAGATGCCTCGTGGGGCTTCTCACTCGGATCTCTTGGATTATTCTAGCTCTGGGCTAGAATCCTTGAGGTTTTTCCCACCCCCTACGCACCTAACCCCCATGCAGCCCAACTTCCCTCCAATTTTTACGGGATATTTTCTTTGCTTTGATCAGAATTGCAAGTACCTTCAGCAAAGGGATTCCGAGCCTAGTTTTACTGGGCTGAAATATCCTCAAAATTACCACACCTTCCGTAGCGGTGGGCCTCCGTACCCCACGATGAGCGGGGGTATTAATGCGACTACTGCAGGGTGTATTGGTGATCCATGTTCCACCGTTGCTGGGAATTTCAGTCTCCCCGCTCTACCTATCTGGGGAAGCAATACGGACTCCCTTATCGATACTAGCCCAGTGGAAACCTTCTCCACCGGGAACCCTCAACCCTATAGTTTTAACCCCCCGCCGACAAGCTCGGGCATCCAAGAGCTTGGTATCAGAATTAATGATACAAACCCTCCTAACCCGGGATATTATGATAGTTACCCCTCCACTACTTCTATTGATACTAGGGCTTCTAGATTCGAACCAAATGCCTCCTCAAATGCCCCCACGAGAACTAGTGGTCCCCTTAAATTTCCAAATAGAAATACTCACATGGAAATGGACAGTATTTACAAGGGAGTGATTAGCAGGAGTGAGCCGTCGACACTCAAGTACACCCGAAATAACGGTTTCGACAATATTGGAAGCTTCAAAAATCCCCTTGGTAACACTAGAAGGAGCCGTGGGCCCGCTATATTCGTGGATAATAACATTGGCACCAGCCTTTATGAAGAAAGAATCGCCCTTAATACTCTTAGTGACCACAGCCAAAATAGGGCTTGTAATGATGGCCACCGTAAAAACCCTAGAACCTCAAATCTCCATACAAATGTTTCTTCCCGTAACCAGGTGAGTGAAGCAAGCTCCAATTTAAATACAGTCCCCGTTGAGGGTGAAAATTACGCCAGCATGCTTCCACCGACTCCCCGCACCTACACCATGGCCACCCACCCTGCGGGTAACCAGAAGACGACGCCAGACAAAGATACTAGAAATACTAGAATTATGGAAGCAAACACCAACGACGCGGCAACGGAAGTTTTGGTATCAAGCTTTAACCCTCTCGACCCAGCCACACCCAACCCCACCGCCGGCAGCTCCCCAAGCATCAAATTCAAAGCCTACAAATGCTGCAACTGCAACACCTCACATTACGAGCCCTTCACCAGCGACCAGGACATCTGCTACAATTGTAATCATACTGTCTGCCGCGCCTGCTACAACTTCTGGGAATGCTGCAATTGCAACACTCTGGGCCGCTTTTCCAACCACACCTGCGATGAGTGCAAGCACGAGAAGTGTCCCCGGAAATGCCTTTTTCAAATCATTACGAAGGAGGCCTGGCTGAGAGCAGAGGCTTTGAGAGCTACAGAGAATAGGGGCACATTCGAGCAGCAGTGGGGTGAGAGGATGCATAAGCTGGGGAGGATGGGGGATTCGGGGAAAATCCCCACGGGAGGGAGATCTGGGGGAAATGGTCTGGCGAAAATTAATTTCAAGCCTGGAACGGTGGGTGAGAAGGAGGAGGCACTCAAGTCGCTTGTGAGTCTTAGAGAGAAGGTTAAGGCTTCGTCTAAATGTCAGATTGCTAGTGAGCCACTGCCGTCTACGGCTTCCTCGCACCACCAGGACCAGCGACATATTTCCCCAGCGGATGTATGCGGATCCCTGGTTACCAGCACCACGAGGATGAGTAGCGATCCCGGCGAAGATGCGATGTGTTGTGGAACCCCCATGAAGGGACATGAAAATTCTAACATGTCCACAGCTCAGGTAAATTCTTCTCTCTTTTCCACTCCAATTATATGATTAAGTTGCCCTCTCTAATACCTTCCAGTCTCCCCGGGGCTCCAACGTCTCGTCAAATACTTCCCACACCACCTCTCCATCAACCCTCGCCGGGAGCCCTGAGACCCCACTAGAATCGCCTACATGTAATCACAGCCATCCGTCCCGAACAACCACACTTATCCTACGTTCAGCGCCTGGACAGGGAGTTGAGAGTGCCCAGGTCCTTCCGCGCTCAGAAGGTCGCAGAGATCCCAAAGAACCGAGTTTGTCCGCTCTTTAGGAGCTATATTGGAGGTAGTATTACCTACGATCCTTAAACCCGCCAGAGAGCAGAGCTAACACCATCGCAGGTACCAAACACCATCGCAGGTACCAAACACTCTCGTTTCACGAGCGGCATGATAGGAGCTATTGGATTGCATAGGACCGGTTGGACAGAATTTTGTCGGCGTTATTTGTGCTTGCCTGGTCTATTGTTTTATTTTGTTATGGCTAAAAATATACCAACCAATAGGCTCTATTTACACGACAGAACCCCCCTTGCACTTTGCAGGCGTGATGGTGCTATACCGGCAGAGCGGGAATCCTCCCCGTTGCTTTATGCTTTGATTTTCGACATTAAGGGTTTCCTCACTACCCCCCTTGGCTAAATGACCTCATTGCAGATATAGGAAGGGGAGCGGAAAGGAAAAGAAAAACGAGAGAGGTTTAAAATTTTAAATTGTATCATAGAGATTCAATGAAAACTGCTGCTACATTATCACTTTCTACCCACGACAGCTTAGAGATTCGCATTGGCATTAAATCCTAAAGGAATTCGACTGTCCTCGGGGATATGTGGCTTGCGAGCTGGGGGGAGCCCCGCAATATCGTGTTTTTAAATAGCTGGTCTATTTTACCTCCTGCCGTCCACCATTCTCCATTCGAACCACCGAGCCACATCCTATGTGTTACTGTGACACTACTGCCGCTACGAGCTATCCTGTAGCTACATCAGCCGAAACAGCCACACGAATGATACCAGGTGATGGTGATTGAGGTGACATGCACAAAATATTCGATAAAGGAAGAAGAAAAGGGAAAGAAGAAGGAAAGGAGAAAGAAAGACAAACTTCTATTCATAAAGGAATTATTCACCGTAAGCCACTGCGTACCGCTAAATCTCAACCCTCACAGCAACCAAAAGTTGAGGAGGGGGCGGGGGGCAGTAGCATAGGAAAAACGTAGCGAATTCGAGCTTAACTGAAGGATTAGAGTACTCTGAATCTCCCCAAAAATAACCCCATAGACCATCACGTGCGAAGCCCAGCACTATCTCTATCGTACAAATTCCAACCCCTCCCGATATTTAGAGCAGTTCAGGCTAAGGTTTGTTGCACAAGCCGCCGCTCCTCTCCTGATACGAAAACCGCAGGCACTGCAAATATTCCCGCCGGAGGCTTTGGCCTGCTCTTCTAGGTATTCAAGTTGCTGTAACTTGAAACCCCTAGTAGTTTTAGAGTATGATATTTTACCCACCATCATCGTCAACGTTTTTTTTTTTTTGCCAACTGCTAGAATAGTCGAGTGATTATTTGTGATTTCATATGTTTCTTGCTGGTTAGGTTAGATGCTGGAGGTAGGTAGGGCTACCATCGCCCAGCGAGAAAAAACCCGCACCCCCATTGGAATTTCCTTCTGGGCAGCCTCAATGGCACCTACCTCAACGGCACAAGCCGGTCACGAGGCCCAAGATCGGTCGACGCTACCTAAACTCAATGGCGAGCCATAAATCTTTCCTCCTCCTGAACTATCGTACCAATGGATCGAGCGTGAATGGCCAAAACGGTCCCAGGCATGTATTCCGAACGCAATGGACACTCAATGACCCTGTATAGCTGCTTCCGGAGGGGGTGGGGAGCTGAATGGCGGCCGGCCTATATTGTGATCGACCGGGGGAGAAAATTTTCCAACATTTCTTATATAAAGGAGTCCTCCCTTCCACTTTTCCTTCATTATTTCTACTCACCGAACTCCTTCCTTTCTCACATCTTTTACTACATCTTGAAACGGCAGTTCAAAAAAGCTTTTCCCTCACGCATACGTCCTTCCCTTCGACGAATCGCCTCATCTCGCAAAAGAAGTACTCTTGCATTTAAACAACAATCATCTTTTACACCCCCCAACACTATTATACCCACCCCGCGTCCTCCCTCCCCCTACCCAAGATACACAAAAACCGTGCTCACCGCCCCGACAAAAACCCGAAAAATGGGCAACATCCTGACTAGAGCCGTACCCGACCCCGATATTCACACCAAACTAGATGCCATGGTCGAAAACCTCAGAGGAAAGCAGGCCGTATTCGAAGCCCACTCCAAACACATCAGTCTCCTACTCACCACACTGGAAGAACAAGCCGCAAAAGACCTCGAGTTCAGGCAAACGATGATGGAAATGCTCTTGACTACCAGGGCGCTGAAGAAGAGGGTCCAGAGGATGGAGGCCGCTCTGAAAAGGGAGAAGAGGAGGCAAGAGAAATTACAAATGAAGGTTTCGAACCGGACGGGATCCAGGTTGGGGGCTGCTATAGCAAAAGGAAAAGGTATGAGAGGGGGTAAAAAGAGCGTGAAGATTGATCCAAGGCTGGCCCGGGATTAATATCACAAATTATTTATCCTAGCTATTCCGACCTAGAGAGGTCTGGGAGGGGGGAAGGATGATATAACTAAGGAGAAGAAGTGGGGGGGAGGTTTGCGTTTGATGGTGTCTGTCGCGGGGAATTCTGAAGCTTTGTAGCTTGTTGGGGGGGGGGTTGTGCTGTACACAGATATTTTTTGTATATCAAAAACCCACATATCCCTTACTCAAGACATAAATAATCGAGCAGCCCATTGAATCAAACCCCGTAGGCGAAGAAAGCAACCTGAAAACCGAGGTATCATACGCTAAAGCTTCACCAGGGGCCCCAATGGGAAAGAGCCTCTGCGGGGTCAATTACAGGGTGATCGCTGGTCACCTGCCCATCTTGACATCAAGGGTCGGGTCAGACACCCTGTGAAGTGACCCCGCTGAGCAGCTTTGACGAGCCCTCGCCTTCAATGGAGGGTGGAAGGCACACCTCTAACCCCAGGGGAGAAAGTTTACATGGGCCAGCGCGAGGAGTATGAGCAGCAGGAGGCGAGCCGGAGCGCTGGGACATTGGGGATCTCTGCTAAGAGCGAGCCCCCCCCGTGCTTCGCGAGCGCATCCCAACCTCAAGGCAAGCATCACAAGCCCTCCTCCTTGGCAGCTATGATACTGCTGCCCGGTCTTTGTCGAAAGGAAGGAACAAGTTCTATCCGGCAAGCGATTTTGACAATGGGTCGTCAGCTGGCGGTGGGCGGCGGGGAGGCTGAAGCCCCTACTACTTAAACAGCAGAAGTAGATGAGAACAGCTAGGACGGGAATCCGGTGCGTGTTGCTAAAAGGGCGGCGATTGGAATCGAGTGGTATAATACCGGTAAGTTATGTTCTCAAGCGTAAATCAAACCGTTCCCTCAGAAACCTGGTTTCATTTAAAGCCCACTCTTTTCTGGTTGCCCAGATATAGATAGGCCTTAAAATAAAAATGACCAAACTACAATAATAGTGGAAGTCATGCCTCAGCCATGCCTCAGTGTTTGCCCAGATTTTTTCACGACCAGGGAAGAATTCAAGTGTTCGACTTGCTGAGAGTCCAACGTTTGGATGGCGGTTTAGGATTCACTCTGATGAAAGTCTGTGGTGATGAGTTTGTCCCCACATCTTGGATTCACTGGTGCTGTTCCAGTTGTCTAATCGCTAGAGCACTATATCGAGCAGCGCGAGGTGCCTTTTGGAATGCACGATAGGTTAACGAGGACTTTAGCCACTAGAGCGTAGGCCAGGATCGCCATAGGGTAGCACACCATTCTGTCTTTCTTATTCGTACAGAGGTTTAATCTACCTCCCTAGTGATACAACATGAAGAATGCTTATCCAGACATCTCGCCACCCTCCCGGGTATATCACGGCCCGGGCAGCAAGGACAAATACACCCCTTAAAGAAGAGGGTCTCTCTCCTCCACCCTGGCAACGGTGATTAATGCATTAATAATCCACAATATATATGAATACAAAGAAAAGCGCAGAAACCAACAATGAAGGATGTAGCGGACTGGTTTTCTACACTCAAGGAGGAGGGGGAGCAGACAGCACTCAACCTCTTCCAAAGCAACTCGGAACATGAGCCACCTAGCTGCAGGGGTGTGTGCTACCCCTATTCCCGCAAAATAGGTACTGCGGAGGAACTCGCCGTACCACAGCCGGGCCACTTTGCCCCCCCTTACCCAGAACACTCGGGGGAAAAGTGACCTAAAAAAAAAAGTGTAGTGCCCTACGGGACGGAGCGCATCAGGTGGACGTATATGACCAAGAGGGATATTGGGTGGAGAAAAGTGTGGGTAGTTTTATGATCTAAGGGCACACTTCAGTAAGGGCGCCAGGACTAGTGTCTAGTTGGTCACAGGAGGGCTTCCATAGTGTCCCCTGTAAGAGAATGGGGAAAGCATGTAAGATATTTTTGCAAGTCAAGGTCTGATTGCCATATGATCTGAAGCAGAAGAGAGAAAGCAGGTCGTGGGTGAAGAATGAGGACCAAAGGTGTTGGCAGTGTGTTCGTTCTATAATAGGAGGGGAGATGGACGACTACCTATATACACGAAGGAACGCACGCCAAGCAGCGGTGCGGACTCGGACGCCCATGTCAATGCCCGCTCGCAACAGCCACGCACGCCCCCACACAACCACACATGCTTCCGCACATACCCACCGATGGGGTTACTCCATCAGGGTCACGGCTGAGGCCGTTGGAAGCTCTCCGGCATGGCTGGTAGCGCATGTCAAGTTATGATAACAGAAGGGACAACCACGAGATACCAGTTGGAGGGAGAGGGAGTAATCTTCTATTATAATTCAGGGGTCTGCAGATTCAAATTGCAATGTGAGGGTGGTGCTTAGGTTGATGATAGAGAACTAGAGAAAGAGAGGGGTGATGATGATAAAAGATATTTCATATGATTGCAGCAAACTTTCTTAAACTCTAAATTAACTTTAGACAAATAATACTGTACAGTACTTGTATGCAGCATACAGTTTAATTATTTGAGATTTTACGATATAACTTACCAGTATTTGGCAGAGTGCTTCGTATGCAGTAACAATATTCGAACAGGAAACCATAAAAGTTTCCGTTAGACTATCCGCTGTATTACAAATTAGTCAAATGATATCCATTTGCCACCAGTAGACCGGCCGAACATGCATATCACCTCAAAAATAGCCATCACTATTGTTCGCTAGCATACTCGAGTAGTTAACTGCGCATAGCAACCCACCAAGCATCAACACTTGACAAAAGTATTTCCCTTGCCCTTTTCTACTCAACAAATGATTGCAAATAATGTTACTTCGTAAAATGTCTTCTAGTCCAAATATCCTTTACCAATCTAATAAATTTTCACTAGGGCTAAATAGGCTAGAAGATGTTCATACCACAATGTAAAGTATGTAACTCAGTTGCAATTGGCTCATGTGTTGTAATTGAAAGTGTTTACAAGTAGGGATATACTTATTACTTCAGAACTCTTTTGTTTATTTTTACCTTCATCAGCAGAGCTAGGAATTCATTGTATAAAATTTAATTTTACATTAAATAGTTTTATTTGTGCCCTAAATATATATGCAAATGTTTCCCTGAGTCTGGACACATTGCTCAGGATTAAAGAAGGGGGTTCGTTGTTAGGGACTTTAGTTTTTGTTAAAGAATTAATTACGGTTGTTTTCATGTTCGGTTAATTATGCTAACGAACAATGCAAATGCTATTTCATGCTAGCTACCGGTATAGGATCCGACATCATACACCTAGGAGTCCATCCCAGCAGTGGTTCCCATGCATCTCATCTCCTGCCTCTCATCTCCTGCCTCTCATCTCCTGCCTCTCCCTCCACCTCCCCCCCGCATACCTCTCCCACCCCTTCCTCGGCCGCCGCTACCCCCACCACCTCTTCCCCCACGTGAATAACTCCCACCTCCATTAGCCATAAAACTCCTGTACTTCTCCTCCTTTCCTTCACTCCCTGGCGGCGCAAACCTAGTCCCATCCTCGATTCCCAGCAATTCGCAAAACGCCGTTGTCTGGGTATTAACGTAGCTCTCCGGCAAGCGGTCCTCCCGAGCAGTCAGACTACCTTCATGAATAGGCGCGGTGATCTGAAAGTTCTCGGGTACACCCAACTTTCCTTTTGCAACAATATTTTCTTCTACCCACCCCCGCTCTAGGGCAATCATCGGGCCGATAGCTTCCTTAAAGGCGTCGGAGTTGAGGGCTGAGGGGTGTTTGTGGAGGTAGGGGTTTAAAGCGCGGGTTATTGCTAGCCATTCCGGATCATAGGAGAGGCCGGACTTGGATTCGATGGTGGGGATTGTGAGGAGTTGGAGGAATTCGCGGCGGGGGAGACACTTATCTAGAGCTAAGAAGTTGGTAACCTTGCTTTTGCCGGTTAGGGCATTTGCTAGCCCGGCCAGGGAGGGCTGAGTATCCTCGGATTCTGCGGCCGAAGCAAACTCCCCAGCTTTGGTGTCTTCGGGAACCATGTTTTTCAAGGAAACCCCCGCGTTGTCTGGAGAGTATCCATCAAGATCTGGTTCGATTTCATCCCCACTCCTCGGAGCTGCCGTTTCAGGCTCCCCATCAAGGTCCAATTCAATCTCATCTTGATTTACTACTTTCACTTCCGCAGTCCCCGCTAAATCCATATCCAAATCCAATTCATCAGGGTTCTTCTCTACGGGGCTAATCGCCCTCTCTTTCCCCTTTCCTTGAATTTGTACCGTCACTTCCTCCTCCCCCTTCTCCTGGTACCCTCCATGATCCACTAGTGCCGCAAACTTGACATGCAGATGGGCAGAAAACCAATACCTTGGCTTCAACTTATTCAGTAAGCTCCTTGCAGGCGGACTTCCCAACTCCCCCTTCTCAATATCACTCTTGAAAAAACTCTTCCGCCTAAGAAGTTCATTCAAATCGCCATGGTGTTCGATTCCGCTCGGCCAATCATGGCTAATCATAACATCTACAGGCTCATTAATCTGATAAAGTTTGAAGACGTCGTACTGCCGAACGTGGTAGATGCTTTTTACCTCGCTCGGGAAATATGGTAACCGCTCGTCATGTGGGCGGGCATAATCCCGCCCGTTGTAAATCCCGCTCAGACCACCAATCCTCAGTCCCCGGAAGTTCAGGACGGAAGCAGCACCCAAGTAGTAGATGCTCGGAGCAACCCAACCACCGTATAGCAGTTCCCAGAGGTGAGAACTAGCCTCATGGTTCCCACCAACGAATACAGTAAGCATGGGAGCCTTGCGGACGCCTGAGTAGTACTCGTGGAAATCCCCTAGAGCGCGGTATTTCTGCGGACAAGACATGACATTGAGATCCCGCAGATTTCGAACCGCTTGGAAATCCCCGCCGATGATGAGGAGATCTACCGGTGGTAATCTATTGATCTTGCAGGTATGTTGTATTGAATCGTAGATGGCATTCAGGGTCCCATGGCCCTGCGACTGTCAGACAAGGGATAAGAAGGGGAAGGTAGCAGGGCGATACTTACGCAGCCCTCAACAGCAATTCGAATTGCTGACATACCCCCTTGGCGAGTTGTTGACGGATGGTGGGAAGAGTGAGAAGGTGAAGGAGGTGAAGGAAGGGATGAGGAGGGCAAACAACGTCACTATGTAAGCCTATCACACCCGCTAATTTGAGCAATGATCTTCAGGAAATCTGCACGCCAAGCCGCTGCATATCTCATCCAAATCTGCCGCTCTTGACTTGATTTCAGCCCAAGTTTGAAATTGGAGAGCAAGGAAGCTTGAGCCTCATCTTGGCAAGAAAGACTCCTTAATCATGACAAAACACCCCCCCAAAAATAGCTCCTCAGGCCGAGGGCTGAACGACCTCTGTGTCATGGCTGAACAATATCTCTTGGGAATATTGTACAAGTACAAGATTTTCGTTCATGAAAAAATTCACTTAAAACCGACTATACACTCAAACCAAAAGCCCCAACTTGGTCGTGGAAACCCCAGAAGCCTCTGCTATCACTGTCGCCAAACCTATCCCTCTGTTTAACCAATCTAGGGAGGTGCGAACTGGTCTGCCTCTCGTGCCTCCCTTTGTTTTGCCCCCCCTCTCCACCATCTCTCGGCCAATCAAGGTCACTCAGATCAACATCCTGAACAGAAGAGATCCATCTATTTACATAAAACACTAGAATTCTTAAGCTCCATCAACAAAATGGAACACACAATCGATTTAACCGATCCCCGTTCTGCCTTGGATCTCTCAAACATCCGTTACCAGCTAATGTCTCCTCCCACCTCCCCCCCCTGCCCCTACAAACGCGCCTCTTCCAAATCCCACTAATGCATACCCCAGTCGCCTCGAGGACACCATCATTTTCCACTTGATCGAGCGGGTTCAGTTCCCCCTGAACCCAACAGTCTATATGACCGGTGCCATCACAATTCCAAACTTCTGCGGTTCCTTCCTCGACTATCTTCTTATGCAGCAGGAGAAGATTCACGCTCTAGTCCGTAGATACCAAGCACCAGACGAGTACGCATTCTTCCCGGAGCTGATCCCGTCGCCCATTCTAACGCCCTTGAAATACCCTCAATTACTGCACCCCAACACTGTCAACTTCAACGATAAGTTGAAGGCTGCGTACATCAATCACATCTTGCCCGCAGCCTGTAAGCCACAGGTGGCAGATCGTGGAGAGCAGTACGAGAATTATGGCAGCACAGCTGTCAACGATGTTGCCTGTTTACAGGCACTCAGTCGGAGAATCCACTTTGGAAAGTTTGTTGCCGAAGCAAAGTTTCTAGCTGAGAAGGAAAAATTCACGGATCTAATCCAACGGAGGGATATCAAGGGGATCATGAGGGAGATTACGAATGAGGCTGTTGAGAAGCAGGTACTTTGCAGGCTGGAGTTAAAGGCCAGAACTTACGGTACCGATCCTGGCGATAATTCTAAGGATCCGAAGGTCAAAGTCAACGTCAACGCTGTGGTTGCAATGTATAGAGTCTGTGATCCTCTCGTTACCTAGTGCAAAAGTTACGTTGCTAACCCTCTTCACAGGATTACGTTATCCCGATGACCAAAGATGTTGAGGTGGAATACCTTCTCCAACGACTTACTAACCCCACCCCCTCAACTGTCACCAAAAATTCCTTTTTTTTTCTTTGGCTCCTTTTGGTTGCAGAAACCTTTTTTTCCTTCATTTCTTAGAGTTGCGGACCAGCTTTCCTTGGGACGCAAAATCCAACTGGGGTGACTTTATTTTTTTCCACATGCATTATGACACATCATATCACTCGCGTACTATGCTTGCATTGAAAGGATTATCCCCAAACCCACAATGAGAGAAATGTCCATAGCCGTCATAAGTAATCACTCGGGAAATTACTTGCCTTCCAGTACAGTGCCGGTAGATTACCCGTTGTTCGGAAAGCTACCGACGCCCGGTAATACTATAGTCATATGTCTGGGTATTATAATAAAAACTTATTATCGTACTGCCACTTTACATACCAATCGACCCATGCATTTCGACCAAAACAATAGTCAAATCAAATAATAATTATTATTCTTCCTCAAGAAAAATAAAACCAATTCTTCAGATACAAATACTCAACCCCCAAGGCAGCGCACCAGCGCAAAAAAAAAAAAAAAAAAAAAAAAAAAAAAAAAAAAAAAAAAAAAAAAAAAAAAAAAAAAAAAAAAAAAAAAAAAAAAAAAAAAAAGAGTAAAATCTATGATATACACGACATCTGTATAATCGCAAACCCTAACCACCACCCCGATCTGGAGATATTAAGGAAACAGGAAGAAAGAAGAAAAAAATGGAAAGTATCATAGAAGAAGCATTCTTCTAACAAGCGGTGAAACCACCCTCCTTAGCATCGCAAACCCTATTCGCAACAACCCAAGGTTGGGAATCGGCGGAACCCCAATTCAAGGCGCTCAAAGTGTTCGCCTCGGAGCTCCCGGGCGCAGTGTTGATCAAGTCGGATCTGGTGGGGAGGTACCTAGAGAATAATTTAGCACATAACCCTCAAAAGTCGATAGCAAATGGGATGGAAACATACCACCAATCCGCAGACCTAAACTCCCGACCACAGCCCTGCGAAGCCTCATCGTTCCAACCGGTATTTCTCTGAGCGAACATGGCGTGCTTGCCCCAGCCGACGTAAATCTTGGCTCCTTCCTTGTTCTTCCCAGCCTGTTCGTCCGGGTTGCTGTAGTCGAAGGTGTTCTGGACCTTGTCCCAGTTGTCGTGCATGTAACTATCCGCTGTTAGTACGGTTTTTCCTATAATGGGGGACTACTAGAACGGAATGGGAAGGAGGGGATTTACCCGGTATGGAAACTCTTGAGGAGTTCCTTGCGGTACCACTGGCCGCTCTCACGGCGCCAGATGACGATTATGCGTTCCCAGTCATGCACTAACGTTCCAGTGGTCAGAATCATAGCCAGTGCATCAGGAGTAGGAAGAAGAAGAAGAAGAAGAAGAAGAAGGACATACTATGCCCCTTAGCAATGACCCCATTACTAAACCCGTCGTGCGAAAAGTATATGTGGTATGCGACCTATAATATATCCTCAAGTGTTAAACCTTCCCATTTCACCAGTCTCAAGTGAGAGGGAGGGGGGAGAACCCACCCTCAATTCATCCGTCCGACAAGAATTAACGGTATAGTATGTGGGGAAGGGATTTCCCGGGCCACCCGGGCCAGGGTCCGCACATCCGGTGCCTGCGCGCGGGAAGCCATCCGGGTTCGTCCCGTGCTGGTTGCCGTTGATCAAGGCCGGCGAGGGATAGCACGGTTTGTTTCCTCGGGACTTGCCGAAGTGCCACAAGCTAGATGGAGATGTCCCCGTTAATATATGCATGTCCGTATAATATTATCATAAAAAAAGTTAAAGAGGAGAGAGGGGGAGAGGGGGGGGGGTGGCTCACGGTCGACTGGCGAAGGCGATTTCGAAACCAGCATTGCTCGACATGTCGTTCTGCACGAAGGCATCGTCCAGAGGGACATTTGCGAGGGCTTTTGGAAGGAGCGCTAGGCCCAATGCTGCCAATGCTGCGATTCTCATGGTTTTTTTTTTTTTTTTGTTTGTTGGTGGTATTTGTGTGGTTTTCTTGAAGAGTCTTGAGTGTCTGTTGCTTTTGCTTGATTGCTTGCTTGTCCGAATTCTTTGACCGATTGATACTTCTGCTTCAACTGGCGAGAGATCAACTTTATATATATTTGCTCCGTTGTACCAACTTTCTTTCTTACTTACTCTTCTTCGTGAAGGTCATCTGCTGTATTGGTGCTGCATAGATAGAGAAATTCCCAAATTGGAGGTATACCTCCTCGCCCATAGATCTAAAAAGTCAGCGAGTACCTGGTTCACGCCAGGTTACTACTGGTCCTTTGGTCATTTCGAAAATGTTCCTATCATGCTTCGACAACTCAGCCTCCGGGCTGTACCAGTGAACCCAGTAGACTATCCCCAGCCCCCCAATGTGGTAGTGGAAGCGAGAACAGTCTTGGCCGTGAGACGTGTTCCTATTTCTCGCCTGTTATTATGGCGCCTATCGATATCGATATCGTCGCTCATTGGAGTAAATTTAGGTTAATCTTTCTAATCTCCTCTCTCAATACCACATTCCCCTCCCCGCCCCTTGGAGAGAAAAACTAATGTATTACAGTGCCGAAGGATTACCATTATTCTGCCGATTTTTCAGTTTGAAAGAAATTCAATTGATTTTCAGGACCCTTTTGGTCTTACTGTGTCATTGACCATGGGTGATTTGTTATGATAACCTTGTGTAGTGTAGTCTGGGCATTTTCGGAACTACAGTAGTTCCGCTAGTGCATCGCGAGTGGATAGCTGGGTTTTTCCTAAGGGGAGCGATTTGGAGATACCTCGGCTTTAGACTATTACAGGGGGGGGGGGGCGGCCGGTAGGTTTTCTCAATATGCACATTATGCTGGGCCACTTTTGGTTTTTTTTTATTTTACTCGTGGGTAAATTCCATTGACTTACATTACTCTCGGCATTTTCAGGTATGTGGATAAGAGCATCTGAGGGGCACTCTGGATTGGCGCGCTGCCGTTGGGCAATAACAAGATTAGCTAGTTTGAAAAACTAACTTAGGATAATACCCCGGAATCTTTCAAGACTTCTATCAACCCCCAACGCAGCGTACTAATACGGTAGAGTGAGGTTCCTGAAAAAAATAAAAACAGGTGTCGTACAAGCACCGTAGTCTATTTCCTACGCCCCATCAGGTAGATGCTATATCAGAGTGGCTTAGGTTTGGATACTACAGTGCCGTTTTGTAGCTGCGATGCAGCGCATGAAGAGTAAAAAAGTACAGTACTGTACAGGTATAATACAGGTGCAGCAGCTAAAACATTGTACCATCTCAATCATATACATGTTCCAAGCGCTACATATGTAACTATCATATTGAAGGGGACCAGAAACCGTGGCGCGTCTAATAGCACCAAGTACTGTACCACTATCATGTAACTCTCTCTCCTCCCAGCTACGGTTGAAGGCGGAAGTCCCATCACAATCATTACACCGCCACCTCCGGGCGCCAGGAAAAGCGGAGTAATCCAGAAAAAAAAAAAAAAAAAAAAAATCCCACTCCCATGAGGGGAGGGGGGAAGAGTATAAACTATCATACTCGTACTTGTATACATCGCAAGTATTAGACGACCTAGCAAAACCCCATCCATCACCCCAAGAGCATTTACCGAATACCATAAGCACGCTACGGTACTTTGTCCCCAAATAATGAAATAAAATAAAAATCAACCGTCAAGATCTCATTTCCTCAAAAAACAAACAAACAAAAAAACAGATTCTTCCTCTCTACTACTTTACCAAGATTTGCTATTCTCAGCGGGCAGTGCTTATCCCCCCATGTACCGGTATGTTATTATCCCCTTTTATGCTTGCCGGTAGACTTAGTGCATAAGTCACTACCCGCTGCGGTGTTGTCAGCGATACATTGCTTATTCAATTTTTAAACGCTTTTTTTTTTTTTAAAAAAAAAAAAAAAAAGGTGCCCACCACCACCGCATAGCTTCACTTTCGCTGTGTGTTGAATAATTACGGACGGATGAGTCAACAGTCCACCAGCATCAGTCTAGTGGGCGAAGCGATGACAGGAAACTGGATGGTTTGGGGGATCCCTTAAATTTGTAAGTCCCCCCCCGCAAGACCTGATAGCACGATAACAATAGGTGCTTACCCGCCCCGTTGATCCCGGAGTGCCAAGACATTGTTGATTAGAATTGTGTTTCATGAGTCGAGTGATGGGGGATGCGCTCTGCACGACGACGAGGAGGAGTGGGGGGGGGAATATCATACACTCGAGAGAGAGCGGGGAAATCATTCGGGCTTAGCAGTGTACTGTACCCTAATTTGTGTTTCCGAAAATGTTTTGGAAGTAATGTCATGGCCCTGGGATCTTCTAGATAGAATCCGGCAGTTTCTACTTTTTCCCCAGGCAAGAAGTATCCGAAAAAAAAAAAAAACCGAGCTGTATGGGCGGGGGGGGGGGCTCAGGTGCTCACGGAGATTTTTTTTTTTTTTTACAATATACTTTGCGAATACCCTGTTTTCGAGTACTCATTGGCTGGGCGTGGGTATATGCCCGCATTGACATAATCATATACGTGAGTGGCTGGTCTTGAAGATGGATTGTATATATTCCGATGGGCTGTGTTCCTACTATTATGCTCCCCTTATCAAATCAACTGTGGATAACTGCGGTATCAATATCATTAGACCAAGGCGGAGATGCGTGAACCCTTCCCTGAAATGAAGCTGCGTTATGATACAAGGCCGTTGTTGAATGTGAATTGCACAGGCCCGGATCCAACCCCGACCCTAAGCTCTATGACTTTGTAGAGGGTTTAAACACTCACGGAGATACAACTTACTCTAGCGCACTGCCTCGATTACCTGAGGTGATTGCTTCTAAACATCCTGGGGTCTAATTGATGCACTGTCTGTGACCCCGGGCATTGGTCCACAAACCATCTACTATGGCTTGTACTCTTGGTCTTGGTATTAGCCAGTTCTGAAGTCCATGAAGCTCGAACGACTTGAGGCGCGCCCATATTACAAGGCAGAGACTCTGTTGAGTTGATCTAAACTACAATCCACCCAAGCCACATCCACTACTATACCCACATCCTTTATAGTTCCATCCTACGCTTTACTGGATCTTACAGGGGTTGGGTAAGGAGACTGCAAAATTAACACTACACCTCTTAAAACACCAAGATGTTACTGAGAGCATTCTATCCTCTCTAACTTTAGATAATTCTCCATGATCCCATAACTATCTGCTATACTCAACAAGGCTTGTGGTAATTTGCAGCTAACCCTTAGCACATTTGTAAGTAGATTGACCCTATCAGGTTCAGCTCGCATCTCATATGGACTTATTTACTCGGATTCATGCGATAGTCTTACTCATAGGAATATAAGAGGGTAATTGAGACCAAAATATTTATCTCAGGTGCGGAACATCACTGTTTGGTATAATTTTATTAGTCGAAGCCCAATCATATCTATGGCGTTACTACAGCGAACGCAGTACATTAGGTTTATGATACAAGCCAAGTTAAGCAATGATGATACAGCGCCCATAACTTGGACAAAAAACGAGAGAAAGAGAGAAAGAGAGAAACCACACTCCTGTCACATCTGTAGAGTTTAGAAATTAGGTTCAGGGTTCAAGACTAAGTTGGCATACGGCTTGCAGGATTTAAAAAAAAAACTGTCCTGCCTTCACACCCCTTGCTCTATCGTCTCCATGGTATCACACTGAATTTGATTCAACTTCTTTCCCTGGAAAGCTCTCTTCCCCCATCACCATTCCTCATCTCGGTATGGCGATATATCTCCCCCACCCCCCTTTCTGTGCAGGGATCTCCCCCCCCGCGCGCGCGCGGTACTCCATTCTCCCGCTTTTCACACAGGGCCATCCAGGCAGTTCCCAGAGACCACAGTGTTACTATAGCTCCGGCAGTCCGAAATTCCCAACTGACAAAGTTATCAAGGAGCATGGGAAAAACGGTAGTCGTGAATGCACTGACACTTCTTGCAATTAGCAAGGTCGGACGCGTAATAAGCCCGGCAAAACTGCTGCTTCTTCTTCAGCGGAATGCCATTAGACCGTGTGCGCGTGCAAGGTCAAACATGGGAGCGATCTGTGGGGGGGATTCCGAGGAAACTTATTGATAGGCATGCGGAATTGGAATTGGAAGTGTGCGGACTTGGAGCTATACTGTGGACAGTCTGGTGTCGCTTACATACTGGATGGGATCTGTGCATTGAGGATTACGTCCTCACTAAAGCACTTGTTGAAATTTTCTATTATTCGTTTCATAAGTATATTTCTTTTAAATAACTTGTATTTCTCTCCTTAGTTATATTTTCTGGTTTACCTATAGATCACGAACATTACTACAGCAAGAGT
>JACCEG010000168.1:163729-180046 GCA_014065205.1 Tuber brumale
ATATACATGGGGTATTTCGCTTATATTTCATGATAACGATGGGATAATTGGATATATATTTTCTTATTGCATATGCGAGATATTTCGGTTATTTTTACTTATGTACTGCAGCCTTTTTAGAAGGTGCATTACATGTTGATTTTCCGCTTAAAATCTCTCACACCATTACGATTTATATATATTTTAGTTGGGAATTACTTGGCAGTTTTTCAGGGTCAGACTTGTTCGCACTTATGTTTCTTACAAGATTTTCCCGATTATTTCTTTTCTTCGCTTAAGTATGCGCACCTGTATATATAGCTGGCTACCGCTCCGAGTGTTAGAAAGAATTAAGGACAAGAACTACTACCAATCTGCCTTCCTACTCCTACCCTCCTCGCCTAAGTGTGCCTACAGTATACCTTTAATACTGTACCGTATTCTCGTACTCAAGCTATTAAGATTGTGCCGCTACATACAAATTCAATAGCACTGACCTGCTTTGTCTGAGGAATGATAATTCCCTTTCACCTTCTTCCGATACTTTGATTCTGTCTCTTCTACTTAGTCTTTCCTTTTCTTCTTCTTCAGCATATTAATATCATCGTTTGCATCTCATCAAGTCCAGCTATCACAGCGTAGATTTCAATAGAGTTGGTCGCTCCATTCTTCCATCACACTAATTGTCGTCGACATGGCCGGTTTCAAAAATCTCTCTTATCATACGACCTCTCTATACTGTCAGTGCTTGTGGTCAAGGGTTTCATCGGTCCCCCGGCACAAAGACCTGGCAAGAATAAGGTGAATACGGGTAGTTTGGGGGGGGGGGGCAATTTCAAAACACTTGATATCGTGCACTCTCTTTCCATAACAGTAAAAAAAAAAACTCCCTAGGGCAACTTCTCCTAGCCCATCCACAATTTGGTAAGGCACTCCTCCCCCATCGCGATCGAGGATTAATAATCCCAGTCGTTGTGACCAGGACCGGAGGCACCATGATGCGGGCTGGACCTCCTGAGCCGACCCGGCACTCATATCAGCCCGCCAGACAGGGCTTTGGAAATGATAACCTGTTACAGCTCCCCAGCAGCGCCAGCACCCCCTTCGAGTTCTCAGTTTTCGCTTCCCTATCAAGGTGCACAGATCCCGGTGGCTTATATATATCATACCCGGTACAGCACCACCCACTCTCGGCTCCCTAACCCCAATCACCCGCAATAGCCTCTCCTCCCCATAGGTGAGGTGCCATTCCACATTATGCTTCCCAAGAAAAATACGGCTTCGGAACCGGGGAGCAAAGGGAAAAAACTTCCATTGATCGCCCTCATTTACCTTGTAAAGTACTAGTACTTCAAGAAAGCCACGGCACGAAATCTGTGCCAAGCGAAACGCGAAGCCTTGAGCCCTACTTGGCACGCCAGCTTCTATATCATATGATAATATCGTAAGGTAAAGGCGTCACGAACAGCAGTTTGAAAAAGCACAGCAATGGAGGATAGGATTTTTTTAGTAACCATTGGAGTGTTTTTAACATAAAAAGTTCCTTACGTAAGGTGTTCAGCAACGCACAGTTCGTAATGGTTTTTCTTTGCCTTATATAATTTTTTCTTTTTTCTTTTTTCTTTTCTCTTTTTTTTTTTCCCTTCCACGGCAACAGACGAGTGCTATGCTGTGACCACCGCATAACTTTCTATCATGCCATACCATACCATAAACCAGTTCCCCCTAACTCGCCATATCCAGAACAGTCCCTCCCATGTCAGAACCTCTCGTGATATGATATGATACTTCACCTTTCACCCCCTCCCCCCCCCAAATTGAGAGAACTCACCCTACTTATAACATCATGAATACAACAAGTCAAGAGTTGTTCCTTCCCACAACCCAATGGGAGCCTCATCTCATGGGTTAAAAAAAAAAAAAAAAAAAAAAAATTTTACACCATTAAATATTCACATCAACTCACGCCATAACATAAAAACTATGATACCTAACTCGAGTACTCGAGTATCAGTATCCATACTCACACGAGAAAGGGAAAAAAAACCCCCCCTCCGGCCCCACCTAAGTAAAATCTCTTCCCAGAAGAAAGAAAAAGAAAAGGAAAGGAAAGAAAAGAAAAGAAAGGAAAGGAAAGGAAAGGAAGAAGAAGGAAAAAAAAAAAAAAGTGCCCCATCCCAAGCCATCGGGCGCACCTCATCACATACACACACACACATCCAAACTCCGAAAAACAAAAAAAAAAAATAGCTACGACGCCATACGGCAACCCGGGTTATCGGTACTGTACTGTACTAGTACAGTACAGTACAAGTATCAACCTTTCGGAGGCTCCGTCGGCGTAGAAAGATGGTTAGACTATATGGTATTTAACTTACATGTACAGTTACAGTTACAGTCACAGTTACAGTACTCGAGTACAGTACTTGTAGTCTAAGGGCGGCGAGATGGTGTGACCCACAAGCATCATTATCACACGATTCCCCCCCCCCGACTAAGATAAAGTAACTCGACTTGCGATATTGCACTTGATTTAACGTCGGGTTTATCATACGGTATCATTAATAACTCCTGAAAGGGCCAGAAAAGTGGGTGTTTGTTTGGTCTCGTGGATCGGTGGCGGGTATGGTAAAGTGTGTGTGCCACGGTATTCCACTCTGTTTCTGGTCTGCTCTTGTTCTGTTCTGGTGTTTTCGGTGCCTGCCTGGCTCACGACAACATGAGGTGGTGAGTGGGTCCACTGTGCGAACCGGGGGGACGGCCGGCGTAGACTACAGTATATGTATTCATCACCAAGGCTCCCCATCCTCCGCACATCTCCGAAGTCAGCTAGTCAGTCGGGGGATTGACCAATTTTATCATGAATACTATATCTATCAATCATAACCAACCAAGCTACCCTACTGTAACCTCCCGCTCAGCCAACCTCGGCACGCAATGTCTCAGTTACCACATTTTTCGCCACAGTACCGGTACGGTGGGTTGATCCAAGAACTTACTTTTTCCAAGTCTTCTACCCTATACCGTCACCACCACCATCAATACCGCTACGAGTACTCTGCACACTGCAAACAAGAAACAATTATTCAATTGGACCTGTATTTGGGTACCCACATCTAAAATACACTATCTACGCTACACTACCGCTTCCCTTTTTCCCTTTTCACACACAATTCATGCCCATTTTGCTCGTTCCTCCTTTGTTCCCCCCCCCTCTCCCCTGCCCGACCGACGCCCACAAGTATGATGATGATGATGATAGTGATGGTGGTGCTAATGAAATAGAGAAATAGAAATTAATGCCATAAAACGACCACTCCTCCCATGATTTTTTTTTGTTCGTAAAAGCAGCCCAAACTCCGGACAAAAAGGACGTAACGAAAAGCCGGTAGAAAAGAAAAAAGGTACGATAAGAAAAAGGAAAAACTATGTACTAAACGACAGCGAAAGGAAGAAAGAAAGCCGCCAAGAATTAGGATAATTAGATCGTGAGGTACTGTACTGTACTGTACCCACATCCTCCTCTCCAGCAACCACCCTCCCCCTCAATCCTCTCCCACCAATATGATCTCCGATTCTCCGGAGCCTCGTTCGGGGAAGACCATATCAGCTCCGAAACCCCCAATCCATTAACCCCATTAAAGAAGCCCGAATCCCGTTGCATGTCTGCGCACTTTACGCGGATAGAGTCCCCATGAGCATCGACGACACACTCGGTGCCAGTGGTGACTGGCGGCCAGAACAACCTGCTGCTGTGGCTAGCCGTAGGAATACAATTCACGTGATCGAGGATCTCGCACACGGTGTTTTGAAACATTGAGTGCGAGGGTGACGGGTGGGTACGCTAGCCGGTCAAGATATAAGAGCACAGCGCGCCAGTAGGCAATTTGAGGCGTGCAGCCAGTGGCCGTTCCCGGCCGCTTCGTGGGCTTTTGACGGCTTGGGCGCCGACGATGGCAAAGTGGGCAATGTGGAAAGTCTGGGAAGGATGGCGAGAAGGCGTTGCTGCGTGAATTGTGGTTGGTCTCCGACCCGACAGATCGGCTCTCATTGCGTTCTATGCAGGGCAGAAATTGTCTCGGCCGTCTTCCTCATGTTCTTATAGCAAGGTTTCGCCGTCGTCGTCTTCGATGCCTGGATGATTCGAGGCCGCGGTCGGGGCCATCTAGCTGAGCATATTAATACGACCTAGGCTTGCTAGTCTCATGAAAGGGTCTCTATCATAACCGGCAAGGCTTTCCAAGCCCCACTCGTCACTCGACTCGAAAATCATGTCCAAGTAGCCTCCTCGTAGCTGAGCTTCCTAGTTATTGACCAAGGCGCTCATGTTGTCTAACCAATTAAAGATCGCTTCCATCCATCCTCACTTTTGAGCCTCCTTCCAGACACACCTCATGCCTGTCAATTTTTCACGCTGGCGAGATGCGTCTCGAACTGCGCAATGCCTGTCTTGCAAATGTGGTACAGCAGGCGTATTAGTAAGATGGCCATGGTTGAGGCTGTCTTGGCGAGATGTGGATTCACGAGCTGGGCGTTTAAAGGTTTGATTGAGGCTTTCTTGTGCTCCCGGGCGACGGTGATTCAGAGGAATTATCCTCCGCCGATGATATTGCCGATGGGTGTGGAGGCTTCTAGAATGCATCTGGCGGTGAGCTTGTAGCACAGCGCGTGTCATTGGGTGATGGCTGTGATGTGGGCGAGTGGCTGCGCACTCGCGATTCGCTGATAGGGGAATCGGCGATTGGGGATAGACGCGACGGGCTGGATCTTCTGTCCATCACCAGGGCCTCTCTTTCCTGAGACTGGAGGTGACTGCTGGATAGTGCGTAAATTAGTTCCATCAGGGTCGTGGCTAAATGCTATGTGGAATCCTGCTGACGGTAGGGATTTCCAGGACCGTCAAATGTCACTATCGAAGCGCAAACGGCCTTGTCGTAATAATCAATGAAAAAGCGAAGATTTGCCGGTTGATCGGCAGTTTGAGGAGGAAGTGGCGAGTGAATTGAAGAAGGCGAAGACATGGAGGATAAACGAGAACTCGACAAATAATCACCCGTCTCGTAGCTCGAGTCAGACCACGGGCAGGAACTGTAGTGTAATAATGAGGTGTAAAAGCAAGTTCTGGGTCGGCAATGACTGGGAAAAAAAAAAAAGGAACCAACTGTATTAGAACCCAGATCCTGCCGGTAGAAAAGGGTGGGGGGGAAGGAATTGCACACTTCGCTTGAGTTTGAAAAGAGTAACGGACAGAAAAGGAAATCACAGAACAAAAACGCTTTAGAACGTACCAAGCATCTCATCATCGTACAACAAGTCAGACAGGTTACCAGTGCCCGCCGGTACATGTTGATGATGAAGATTGCCTATTCCCACACCGACGCCATTCCACCCTGGGCCTCCATTCTGATGGTGATGGTTGGGGTTGTGGAGGTGATCATCGCCCATCATTCGGGAAGTGGCATGCATGGAGGCAACCATGGGAGCATAGGAAACCCCAGTAGTGGTGACTGTCATTGAGGCCGAGGGATGATACGAGGCGCTCGAAACACCAGTTACCATTTCATACAAGGGAGCTGCGGAAGGTGCAGAAGACATGGGGTAATGCTGTGACGAAGGGAAGCTGGGTTCGTACTTCGATTCATACTTTGGTTCGTATTCGGACATAGGGGAAAGCAGCATGGAGGACGTCGGCTGTTGCGGCGGCAGGGAAACATGAGAGTAGGGCGACTTGTGATAGTGATGTACGGGAGACTGCCGGTATTGCTGCTGAGACTGTATGCGGTACTGGGGTTGCGAGCTGGCCGGGTAGGATGGGGTATAGGAAGAAGAGGACTGGGGTGACCTTTGACCTTGAGTGATTCTCTGTGATGGCACGCTATTACGTGAGATTCCAGAAAGAGCCGGACTTGTTCCAGTGGACATGGCTGAGCTGTTAGCTGAACGAGTCGAGCTCGTTCTCGAGACAGCCGAGCTAGAATTTGACGGAGGTTCCATATTGACAAAATCATAGCTTGTGATAATGCTCAGTTTCCCGACGCCACTATCTCCATTCCTTTGGTTGTCGTAGTCGCGTCCGTTGCCATCTAAGGATGTCTTTGATCTTCCTGACCTCAACCCATTCTCACTCCCACTTGAGGTTTTCTCGTCACCCTTCTTCTTGACAACCTTCTTCGCGTCCTTTGGGTCGACGACCGGCGTTTGAATCGGAAGATGCAATCCACGAAGCTTTCCCCTACTAGCTACGCCAACTCCCCACGTGAGTTGTGTCCTATAACCTTTACACCCCATTCCCACATCAAGACATGGACCACAGTAAGGCCGACGACGATCACACTTGATTCCATTTGCCCTGCAAGTGAAGCAGTCCTCGGCAGCTCCAGTGGCGGGCGCTCGGCGGCGGCGTTTCTTCGCAGGGGATGCTGGGCCCGTGGGAGTGGCAATTGCTGAAGGTACCGCAATGGTGGCGGGTTGCGAGAGCATTGCTGTCGACATTTGCTTTTATAACGTGATTCAAAAGTTGAAATCAATTTCTTCGGAGGAGAAAGAGTAGATTTAAAAAGCTTTCCCGGGAATCTATTTCCGGAGGAGGGCGAGTCTTTATATGAAGAACAGTAAAAAAAGTAAAATAAAATAAAATATGCAGGGTAAAGAGAATGACAGCAACCTTGGTTCTGGGCGGGTGAATACGTAATTAGCGGCAAGGAGCAGGAATTACAGGACAGATAGGAATCGAGTATCGATCAATATTGTTCCCTTTCTTTTCGGTCCGTGGATGTCAGCAGTCCATAATTCGAATTCGACGGTTGACTATAGCTCTTGTTGGGATTGCTAGGTCTGGCCAGATGAGAAAAAGAGAGGGTCGAAGGCCCGGAAGAGATGTTTAATGATAGATGTTCGAGATGATGATGGGATGAAGAGATGGAAGGATACTCGATTGATAGATTGGGATGATGGAAGTTTGTGAGAATGGTAGATAACACCGTATGTATGCGTGTGTGGGCGAGGAGGGGGGGAGTATTGAATGTATATGTAGGTGAGGAGTGGTATGTGAGATGGAAGAGGAGGGGGGAGTGAACGAAAGGTATTTTTAAGAGGGAGAAGCTGGAGGAAAAGAGTGGCAAGTGGCGGGCACCAAGAACTATATGTACCTAAAGGGGGGTGTTTGATAGGGGGGGTGTCCGTTGAGGAAGGATGGGAGGGGGAGGCGGGAATAGTAGGGCAAGAGAGCGGCGGAGGGGAGTTTAGGGTAGGAAACAAATATTTAGAGATGGTAAGGGAGGGAAGGAGAATTGTGGGCTAATGGTGTGGTGTGGATGATGAGCATAACCAGTGCCAGGAACCAGACGGAGCTTTCACAGAGGGGAGGGACCAGCAAGGCCTGCCACTCAAGAACAACCCGGCGGGATGTAATGTAAGAAAAGCAGCTTACGGGAGAGATATCATACACGAGCACTGTGGTTTACTGTAGTGCACTGTACAATACTGTACTAGGAACTGGTGGCTCAAGCCTTATACTTGAGTAGCTGCGCTACCTTCGGATCTTGTGAGTGAAGCTTTTCACCGATGGGACTCAGGGACCTAGAATTGACTCGAGGTATGTCTAGGACACAACAAACACACTCACACACACTCACACTCACTCACACGCATACTCATAGCAGATCTCACATTTCGCTCGGGTATCTCTACCTCTGCCCCATCTGCTTAACAGACACCAATAGAGAGGTAGAAGAGGCGCCTTGTAACTTTTAACTACAATGCGCCGCAAAAGTCTGGGGAGGGCACATAGTGGCTAAGCCAACATCTGTTGGAGTAGGAAGCTATAAGTACGAGGGGAGAAAACTGGAGGGGGAAAAAAGGTTCCATAGCTCCACCATCGTTCTCCCACTGTCTGATTGACTGTGGCCGTGGCCGACCTTGCCTTGAGACGGTGGACCGTTACATCTATGATACATCTCAGATCGGTTCGGCCGAGGGCCAGTAACCCCAGCCTGGCGGCCAGGGGAGAAATAGAGAGGGGGGGGGGGGTGCACATAGTAGAGGTGCTAGGTAGAGAACCGGTATGTATCTGCTGAGTAGGGAAGGGGTGAATCAAGTAAGCTTGGGAGACAGTCCTCCCCGTTGCTAGCTCGAAGACAGACTACTACAGCAATGCTATTCCCGCAACAAATGACCTTGGGGACTACCAAAGACTGTCTCACGGATAGCTATCGGCGGTATCCTACTATTCAGGCGACCATTAGAAAGTGCTTGAACGAACATCATACANAAAAAAAAAAAAAAAAAAAAAAAAAAAAAAAGTAAAAAGTAAAAAAAAAAGTGATAAAAATTTAATAAAAAAAAAATATGAAAACATAAAAAAGCAAACCGCGGACTAGGGATGCAAGACAGATGAGACAAAAGCGCCCGTCCCCTTGCTGCTGCTCGTGATGATGTGCTTGGCGAACATCCGGCGTTGCCAATCAAGTCGCACGGAATTACCAAGATCAACGATTCTGGCGATAGAAGCGCAAAGAGCTGGGCATGATCAAAGAAATTGGAAAGAGAAACGGGAAAAACAACCGCCCCCATGACATCCCTATGCGATATCATATCACTGGCTTTTACCTTCGTTCGTAACTTATCCATCACGTCAGGTTCACACTCGATATCTCCTTGATCTCCCCCTATGTCCCATCCATCTTCGCCCCTAGCTTGCTGTGCTATATCCTCACCACTCTCATACGCACCCCTCTAATAGAGCTCTAATCAACAAGGATTGGGACGCTCCCCTTGGTGCTGGCCGTGGCTCCTACCTGCACCCCCATCCCATCCCATCCCATCCCATATCCATCCTCTCTGCGAAGCTCAATTTCTCCACCCAAAAAGGTGGATCGGTTTGGTCAATGGGCCGCCCAGACAATCTCACTAGAACCCGTAGAAAACAAGACAAGACGGACCTCTCGTAGTGCAAAGGCCGTTGCCATCCTCGTGCCCTCCCGCATGCGGGTCGTCTAGCACGACACCAGTGTATCTCGGGAGTGGCTTCGTGGCAGAAGGACAGGACCAAAAAGCTCAAACACCACCACATCCCCATAGCTCCTCTTCGTGGTTGGTGGTGCGCCATAAACTGCTACTATGGACACCCACCAACACCGCGATTTAAGGATAAAAGCTGCGAGTAAGAAAATTAGATGCACGAGGCGCCGAGGTCCCGAAGGGCGGGGACAACCAGAATGTTCTGGAAGACTTCCAGAGAACTTCTTCCTTCCCTTTGCATAATAATTAGACGATGGGGAAATCGTTCTGACTCTTCTGCCAGAGTCATGGGTCCAGCGCGCTTTGGGTACGATAAGCACGTTATGTTACCTGCCTGTTACCTCGGGGAGTGGGGAAAAAGCTCTACCGGTACAGTACAAGGAAAAGCGAGGGATGAGGCGAAGGAGAAGAAGAAAAAAAAGCAAACCCAGGTCGAGGATAAGGGATTGTTGGAAATGGAAAAACAAAATAAATAAATAAAATATTGGACTTTCAGTAGAGTACGGTACTGTGCTCCTCGAGAGTAGAAGTACAGTACAGTGCTGTAGAGTACGAGTACGAGTAGCATACAGCGCGAGCATATCAGAGTACTGTACCCGCGGTACGAGTAGATTAGGAGCAAAAACTATTGTAGGAAAAAGAAAAGAAAGGGGAGGAGGTCACATACCCCTAATAAACCGCCGCATAAACTCATGGAATCCAACGGAGATGCAGTAATCACTGATTTGGCGCGAATCAAATTTCCCATTTACCTTAAAGTGCTTTGCTTTATCGCGCTGTAGCTCATCTCCTTACCTCACGTCAAAGTGCTGCACCAGCTGCTTTCGAAAAATTCCACGAGCCTGTCCATGGGTATCAGTAACGCAGCACAGCTCAGCTCAGCGCACCAAGCAAGCAATACGGTGCCAATACCAGCAATCCATTCACTCAGTGATTGTGACCAATATCATGCCATCTCTCTCTCCCCTTCCTCCATACCCGCCTCTCTATTCCTCCCTTCGTTCTTCCTTTCCCTCATCACCAAATTAAGGAAATTGTAGAAGTGTAAAAAAAGAAGTGGTTTAAAAATAAAAACTAGGCAATACTATCCACCCGCAAACCACTCCCCCCGTTCAACATGCTTTTCGCATTTCGCATTCACAGCCAGGTTAACTTAAAACCGTATGACCGATAGACATATACGTCCATCCCTCCGAAATGTCCGAGGGCCAAGGCTAGACTGGACTAGGCTAACCGCGCCTTGACCGAATCAATGAACCCTTCCTACCTATCCTCATCAATACTCGAGTACCAGCCCAAGCAAGTGCCGTAATTCATATGGATCTGGTGGGTGGGGGGATGGGTGGGGACTTTTCTCCCCTTCGGGAGCTGAAATCAACAGGAATGACGAAAGGCAAGTCCCTTGGTGAGAGCCTTCTGGAGGGCGTTTTCGATGATATCACGCGGTGGATTGTGGATACTTGGGTGGAGCCCCGCTTGTGCTGTTGCGCCGAACTTGGAATTTTGATAATGTGTTTTGTTTGCATGCCGATGGAGAGCGGGAGAGAAGGGATTCACGATGGAAAGAAGGGCAAAGCAGGGTAGGGGGGCAAGGGGGGGATGGAGATTACTGTGCATGAAGTTGTTGAACGGGGGAAAAAGAAGAAAGAAAGAGGAGAATACCGCACGGTAGGTGCTGAGGGGGGGATGGGGATTTTACAATAAATTATTGTATATCGTTGATGTTGTCCGTTCGAAGGCAAGTGCTGGCACGAGTATCAAACCATACCGAGCACCATGAAGGAATCCAACCACAATCCGTGTGTGCAAACCAACCCACCACTAAAGGCCACGCTAGGATCAAGCCCTCCCGGAGTCTAGACGTGCGACCTCCGTGAGCCCACTCCCCATCATTAGACTATTGTATCATACATGGCTTTTGCGCATCCTCCGTTCTTGCTTTTCAACTTCTCACTCCCATTCCCTGTCCAGCATATGACTACGGTACCAGTACCCGCCCAGTTACAGTATAGCATTCCCCAGATAAGTTAACCCTTCCCTCCACCACATCCCTATCGGCCGAAAAACAAAGCAATGCGAAACAAGACCAGGCGAAACGGAACAAAAGGGAAAGGGGAAGGATGTATATCTACAACATGGAAGAAGGAATACTAATACCCTAGCTATGATACTGTACCCCCCCCCCCCCATAGGGGGAAGGGAGGGGACAGGCAACATTACTATTGTTACCAACACACACACGCACGCACTTACCGCTTCACCATATCATAGCGTAGGTCCAGTCATCCTCAATGTCATAAGATAGATTAAAAGAAAGCCGCAGCAATGGCTGATAAGTTCAAATTGATATCACAGAGGAGCTATTCATACCCGTGGCAGTTTCGAAACCTCCGAATAGCACATGTTTGTTCCACGCCGAACGTCAGCGCGCTTCTTTCATAGAGTATCATGCAGGATCCTCACCTTGCTTATGATGGATGCTGTTTGTTTGTTTGCTTGGTCGGTGCCTGCCTGCCACGGTCCCCTGGAATTCGGAACGCCTTGCCGCTGGGCATGGCTGGCTGGCCGGCTGACTGTTTGGAGTAATTAAGGTTATATAGTATGGGGTCCATGCTTACTATGAACATGAAGAGGGGCAGGGCAGGAAGGGCAGGGCAAGGGAAGACCAGAAGAGTAAAGTAGGGGGGGAATCGGGGAGTGGGAGGAGCAGGAGTATGATAAGAGTAAGAGGAGAGGAAGCAAATTGATGACCGGTAGCTAACAAAAGCACGTGAATGCTCAGAATTGGTTCCGAGGATGCTGTGTTGTACCGGATGGAGAGGGGGAGAGAGGAGGAAATTACAAAGGACCCCCAGTCGGAGTTCATCTCTACCCCATCTCAGCCGATGATGATCTATGAGGCACAAGTATGTCATTTCTCGCACAACGCAGTAGGAGTTAAGGGACCGATTGACGGATTCCTTGATGAAGATGAGCTCTCTTGCTTGCTTGTCGGCTAGCCAAGCTAGCCAGTACGCGCTATACAAGTAAAAAGGAGCATGCCGGTAAATGCTGCCATACCCGAGTCCGGTTTTCCCAGAATTGGAGTCAGTCCGCCAGATATAAGTCAAATCCGAAGCCCGCTAGCTAGCTAAGGTACCGTGGCTACAGCCCGGGTACCGGTAGACTACTATCCTATCAATCACACTCGCGCAACAGCTGCCTTTACCACTTGCAGTTAACCCGATGAATATGATGATACTGCATTGGTCCATGAATTCCACGACACCAAGAACCTTAAACCATCTACCAAACTCGCTCCGGAACCCAATCACTAGCAATGTCCAAGGGAAAAAAACAGAAGGAGAGGGAAAAAGAAAAGAAAAAAAAGGCAACCGGGGAGCACAAAATCAATCAATCTGTCTCATCCACCGATCGTCGGATCTGAACTTGACCCTATCTACTACATACTCGAGTACACTTCCATACCGGTACTCCCCCATCCCCATCCCCTGCCACGCCAAACCCCCCACTCCATGCTATATATGCCCCAACAATCGAACCAACTCATTCCCCAACCCGCGATATAGCATGCCCGAAAATAGAGGGGGTGGGGGTCGCACATCGGAGCGAGATAATTCCGTGCGTTGGTGGTGGATTCGCTAAGAGACGAGTTGATGGATCTGGGTACGGCAGGGTACCGGTAGGGATATATTTATTGTAGCTGTTGTCGCAGTACCGGTACCGGTAGTAGGTATTCCTGATCAGCTCGTTCCGTAAATATCGATTCGTCCGTCGAAGCGAAGCTTACGCAGTGCACTATATAGCGCGAGTGCTACGTAGTAGATGGTGGAGTGAACAGGGTTATCTCGAGGCGATAGATTGCGGTGTTCGCGGCGAGACAATCGATATGGCATGGGGTAGCGGATCTGGTGGGAAATATAGTAGGTTATGAACTATAATTGTAAGGAAGTGCATTGGAGAGGAGGTATGATGGCTGGCAAAGTGTGCGTAATGTCTGGGTCTTTTTTTCTTCTTCTCATTCTTTTCTTCTTCCCAATTTCCATTATCCGAGTGAGCCGCAGAAGTCGTGTCCTGTATCATCATCATCATACCGGCACTGTACTTGTATTGCAATGTGCAGTAGTCTATCATACGTACCGGCTCTGTACCGGCTCTGTACCGGTGCACAGTCCTCACCCTCACCATGACCACCACGACGAAACTGGGCGAGAGCCGAACAAGGATTAGTAACGGGTAATTTTTCGTTACCCTACTTTGACCATTTTCGCTTCTGCCCAGTAAAATAACCCCTGTTCGCTCGCCATCCGCCCGGTTTGTGGTGGGAAAGGTCAGGACTGCGTTCAAGCACCGTGCGTGCCCATTATCTCTCCATTCCTTGCCGCCATTCCACTATACAAAAAACCTACCAGCGGAGCCGAAGGATCCTGTACTCGAATACAGTTGCCGGTACAAGTCCCCTACATGAGCGGAGCGAACACAGGGGGGATCCCGGGAGGTGGCTGTCTATTGCCAAGGATACTAAATCATCCCTGTAATGAGCCAATGTAGTTAGTATGAAAGTAATGAAAAGGGGGGAATTCAATCAAAAAGAGAGTGCTGTTCCTAGTCTCTACATATTTCCACATGCATTAGCAGTATCGAATATCGTGAAGTATCAAAAAAAAAAAAAAAGAGCCACAGGTCAGTATATTATTCCAATATTATAAAATTATGAACAGTTACTCACACAAACTTAGAGTAAAATGGAAGCCACAAAACGCGAAGTTGCATCATACAAACAACGATGTGCTGTTCAGACTTTACGATTCGCAGCCAAGTGGACATATCAGCAAATCGCAGAGGACCAGAACCTAAGTGTTAGCACAGTATATGATATCTGCCAAGGTCCTACAACCCCAAAGAAACAAAAAGGAAGTACTTTTTCCCTCGATACTCCAACTCGACGACTATTGGTGGCAACTGCTACTATGAGTGCTGCACATAGGCGGATGCGACTGCGAGATGTGGCAGCAGCCTGTGGTGTAGAAGCATGTGAGAGGACTCTCAAAAAAGCATTTCGCATGGAGGGCTATACAAGAAGGGTGGCGCGCAAGAAGCCCTTTCTTGATGAGCGGAGGAAAGGTCTAAGGCTGGCGTTTGCAGCAGCCCACAGGAATTGGACGAAGGAGGATTGGCGTAGGGTGATTTGGACCGACGAGTGTTATATCTGGCTGTCTGGTAACACTAGTCGGGTTTGGGTAACCCGGCGTCAAGGCGAGGAGTATCACGATGATTGCCTTGTTACCAAGTTCCCTAAGAAGAACTCCATAATGGTATGGGGTGGCATTCTTGGAGACAAGAAATGTGAGCTTGTTCTCTGAGATAGGGACAGTTGGGGAACAATAACTTCAAAAAGTTATGTCGACAATGTCCTTACCCCAGTCCTTGAGCCCTTCTGGCAGCGAGAGAGCAATCAAGCAGGCCATCCTCTCTGGCTAATGGAGGATGGTGCTTCAGCTCATCGGGCATTACATACCAGACGGATTCGTGAACAGTATGGAATCCCAAAACTTGACTGGCCTCCGTTCTCTCCTGACCTTAAACCAATTGAGAATGTTTGGTATATCTTAAAAGATATGCTAAACAAGAGACCGGTGAGGCCAGAGGGTCGGGAGGGAATGGCTGCAGCCATAAAGGAGGAATGGCAAAGGATTTCGGAGGTTCACCTTTTAAAGTTCATTGATTCAATGCCGGAACGTATAGAGGCTGTTATCGCAGCAAATGGGGGTCATACTCGTTGGTGAACTTGATATCTTTCCTATTTTTTGTATCTATTTTTATTAAAACTTTTAATATACATTTATCTTGATATGTTTGTATCATGCAAACAGTAATCTCATTTACCTAAATTCTCTCCCCTTTGATCACTTTTATGCTAACCACATTTGCTAGTTACAGGGGTGGTTTGGTATCCTTGGCAATGGACAGCCACCTCCCGGGATCCCCCCTGTGTTCACTCCGCTCATGTAGGGGACTTGTAGCTAAAGCATGATAGCGAGCAGCACTTCCCTACAGCACCAACCCCCCCCATCCATCACCACCACCAGGCACCAGGCACAAACAAGCCCCGGTTCGCTTGATATCATTCATCCCCCTGCCCGCCCCGATGGAATAAATAGGTGGAAGGGAAAAGAAAAAGAAAAAACTCGACCACCACACCAACAAACAGTAACGTAATAGAAACCCGATATCAACCTTTCCTCCCTCCCTGGCCTCCCGGGCCGCTTGCGCATCCGCGTGGGTTGTTTCTCTTCTTTCTCTTCTTTTCCTTTCCCCCCCCCGTCTTCCAAGTGCGGACGGGTGTTTTGGCGGTAACTTCGTGCCGCGCCAGTCCCGAATTCACTCGAACCTGAATTGTGCTGCTGACGGGGGTATATCATTGTACTTGTATCACTACCGGTACAGTACCGGTGCCGGCACAGCGTTAGTGCTGGTGCTGAAAGTGAGTTTGGTGGCTCCAGCCTTATCCACGGTGCAAGATTCGGGCACGAACGAAGGGATGGGTGATATCATACTACCGGTACCGGTAACCGTGCTACGCTCAAGTCTGGCTACGGTGGTCTAGTAGATGGGGGGAGTTCACGGTGTCGGTATTGTACTGTACCGGTACGTACCGTCACCGTAATAGATTGGGTGGATGGGGTTGTCATTTTGCACCAGTTTACCAAAACAGCAAAAAAAATAAAGAAAGGTAAATTTTACCCCGTTCATGACACTCCGTTTACTCCAACCGAGTTTTCAATAGGTTAAAGCCGTCGGTGTTTGCCTGATGGTTATATTATGTAACGTTTCATACGCGCAGTGCTTGTATGATGGGAAAAAAAAGAGCGCCGATGTTAATAATGAGTTCAACTTCCCCCCCTCCCCGGTTACACATTTCACATGCTAAGCTTTCCCCTGCGTTTCCCTGCATATCGCGGGCCCGTTTGTTGCCCCCCTCTCTTTCTCACCATCCTTACCTCCCTCCCTCCACACCTTCCGCTCGCCACGGTGTCCATCCACGATCCAGTGTGCACTACGAGTCAGCTCCGTCCGGAATATAGTAATTGCTTCCCCGATGCATCACTCATGGCAACACATCGCGGACTATTCGCCGCTACCCTGATAGTGTATAGTGCGGTACTGTGCTGTACCAGTACAGTACTTGAGTAGCGAGATCTCAGCCTTGAGTGTGGTGTTATGCGGGTAGCGGTAACGCGGACTTTTTTTTTTTTTTTTTTTTTTTTCTCTCTTTTTTATTTTTATCATCATGTATTTGTTATTATTTAGGGTACAAGA
>JACCEG010000168.1:183309-199577 GCA_014065205.1 Tuber brumale
GACTACTTCTAACTACTATGCCTCCGAAGTACCACTCTGGTTTTAATACGCAAACGTCCAGAATCTTATAAGTGCGAACACCGTTTGATCCTGAAACTTATCACACCCTTTCGCTGACACGGAATAGTATTCCTCCGTTGAGATGACTTCACTATTTAGTATACCAAACAGCAGCCTCCAACTTAGATGCCCTCATAGACTATTCTATTACTTTAGTCGTGTTGACTATCGTGCCAGTAGTCTCTTCGGTCATGAAGT
This sequence comes from Tuber brumale, assembly GCA_014065205.1. NCBI lineage: Eukaryota > Fungi > Ascomycota > Pezizomycetes > Pezizales > Tuberaceae > Tuber > Tuber brumale. Next base: position 183,568 of record JACCEG010000168.1, read on the forward strand.
GATCAGATTCATGCCGGGCCACCTAGTGCTAATCGCAAGTCCGAGCCCGACCTGTGAAAGTCTTAAGGGACTCCGACTTATCTAGGTCTTCCATTCTGAGCGTGCTTACCCTTGGTCCGCCGGCCTCCGTAGAGGGGTCCTATTACTAGGACCAACCAACCTACAGCTGATCTCAGAAGGGTATGGGTGGATTCGATATATCCCTCATAGCTTTCACTACAGGGATATCCTCTTAGAGTATTTCGCCAAAAACGTCCCGTCACTGTCGGCCCGTAGTTTAGGAAGCCCAAGTTTGAAGCCTACGATCTCAATGCGCCTTCGACGGACTTCCTCCGTTCTAGTTCCCAGATGTCGTCAAAGGTCCCATCTCATATACCCTGCGAACAGCATGCGGTCGGATGGACGGCGGTGACGTATATAATGTTATGAAGTGGGCTTCATTGATGTGACATTTTAGTTATGGGACGCAACTCTCGAAATCTCGCTAATGATATGCGGGCCCCATAAGGGGGCCGGAGGGGGGTGTTGGCACTCAGGTAAATCAAGGGTCTGTGTGCAGTTACCCTACCGTCGGTCTGTGCACATGTCTCGGATTTCCATATGCATAACATGAGCTCCCTCCTACCAGGCTTCGCCTCGAATGCCTTTATATCCTTTATAATTTTCTTCTAAGTACATTTTAAGACTCAGTGTGGTCAGGGTGAAAAACGTCTAGCGTTTACTTGGCCACGGTAGGAAAACCTTTTCCTCACTATCTTACTTTTGCGCTTCCTGGCATGTCCGGATTTTCATTATGAAAATTTTCCACAACTTTCCACGCGATTTCCATACCGGTAGCAGGCTCTCATGTGTTCTCATCTTCTGAATAGCCTTGCTATTTAACGAAGTACCACAATTCCCGCTTCTCTTGATAGTGACTGCGTACCCGTTTTCTGTAAGAGCGAATCTCACTTCTTACTATTTTTTCAACCTCCAATTGTAGATCGCCATCAATGTCCTCCAGTTTTCTAGTCTCGTTGACGGTTATCATGAACTGATTCGCGATAGGGTTCCAGTAGTGCGACGTGAAATACGGGTTGAATGTTCCATCGATCGGATATGTTGAGCTTAAAGGCTGTCGACCTGTGTTTCTCCATGATTTGGAAAGGGCGGTATATCTTTGGACTTAACTTCTTTCATTTTCGTGGGGTTCGAATATTTTTTGCGTTTAACATTACTTTGTCCCCGATCTTGAAGTCTAGCTGTTGTCGAGCATTCCGATCATAATATTTTGACATTCCTTCCCCTGTCTTTTCTAGTGACCGCCTCGCTTGTTCACGTATCGTCTTAATCCAGTTCGCATAGTGTGATACTTCTGGATTGTGAGCTTCGCGCTCCTTCATCCACTCTGTCTGTGGATAGAAACTATAGTTCGCATAGAATGGTGACATCCCATGAGCATTGGTTGCAGAGTTGTTATGGGCATGTTCAGCTAAAGGTAATAGCTGATACCAGTCATCCTGATCATAGTTGACAAAACTTCGAAGGTATCCTTCCAGCACTTGGTTGGTACATTCTGTTTGCCCGTCAGTCTGAGGGTGCTATGCCGTTGACATTTTTCGCTTAATTTCCAGTGCTTTGCAAAGAGATTGCCAGAATTCTCCTGCGAACTTTGAGTCTATGTCCGAGACGATTTCGGTTGATAGACCGTGTAGCCTCCATACTTCTTTTAGGAATGCGTTTACGACATCTTTCGCTGTCGCCGTTGTCTGTAGTCCGATGAAATGTGCCATTTTCGTGAATTGTTCGACTACTACTATTATCTGAGTGCATCCTTGCGACTTGGGTAGTTGTGTGATGAAATCCAGAGAGATGGACGTCCATGCTGTGTAGGGTATTTGCAGTGGTTGCAATAATCCGTACTTAGCATGTCTAGGTGATTTGTTATGTTGGCATTCATCGCAGGATCGTATGTAGTCATTGACCCATGCCGTAAGTCCTTTCCAGTAGAAGTCTCTCATGATTATTTCCAAAGTTTTTTCTTGTCGGAAATGTCCTGCAACCTTTGCATCGTGACATCCTTCTGCGATCTTGGTATATAGCGCCTGACTATCTGGTACAAATAGTCTTTGCTTATAATATAGTAGATCGTCGATTAAGGTCCAGTCTTTGGGAAAATCCTTTCCCCCATCTCGTAACCTAATGAGTTTTTCCCTCCGTTGCCTCCAAGCTGCGTCAGACTCGATTACTGCCAGTATCTCGCTTCGGAATTCAGGATTGAACTGCTTCCTATCCTTTTGCAGGATAATGGCGTTTGACATCAAGACTTTTTCGGGTACTTCTGAAATGTCATACCAATGTTCGTTGTCTTTAGCCGATGCCGGTAAGTAGCTGATACTAGGTTCCTGTTGCTTGACGATCAAGGATCTTGTCGCTATATCGGTGCTTGCGAATCCTACAGCTCCTTGTTCCGTATCTTCCAAGTCGTTTACTTCCATCATGTCCAAGGTATGGACTTTTTCTACCACTAGCTGGGCTATGCGATCACCCATTCTTCTCTGGCAGTCCACATCCTTATGGTTGAATAGTACGACTTTGAGTTCGCCAGTGTAATCAGCATCGATTACTCCTGCGCCGGTGGAGATTCCGCTTTGGACCGCTAATCCACTTCTTGGGGCAACTCCTCCATAAGTTCCTTTGGATAGCCCTACGGCTATACCCGTCCTTATTAATGCTTATCCATATTTCGGGACAATGCCATCCTCAATAGCATACAGGTCATATCCTGGTGCCGTTCTTGAGCCCTTTGTTGGCAAGTATGCCTTTTTACTCAATCTTTTGACCCTAATGACGGGTTCCGTGCCACCTCTTCGAGGTTCCAAATCCAAATCCTTATCTCCATCCCAGTCTTCTCCTTCATCGCCTACCCTCGCTACCAGTAATACTAAGAAACTTTCTTCTTTCAGAGTTTTCTGTGCGCGATGCCTAGCTCACTCCTCGGGACGGTACTCTGGCCATCTGCTTAATGCATCAGACTTTCCTCCTTTGGTGCCTGGTCGGTATACAATATGAAAATTATATTCCACTAGTCTCTGAGCCCATCGAATTTGACGGCCGCTCCAGACATTCGAGGTGAGGAAGTATTGAGGGTTTTGATGATTGGTAAAGACTGTAATCGGTTTTTCCGTTCTGATCAAGTAGTGTCTCTATTCTTTAAACGCTGCGAGGATTGCGAGGAGTTCTTTATCGTGAATCTCATACTTGCGCTCAGCCGAATTTAATTTTCTGGAATGGAAAGCTACTGGATGTAACCTTTTCTCAAAGTATTGAGAAAAGACGCAACCGCGTGTCAAATCGCTAGCGTCGGTTTCCACCACTGTTTCTCTTTCTGGGAAGAAGTGATGTAGTATGGGGGCTGTTGTAAACAGGTGTTTTAGCTCCTCAAAAGCCATGTCCTGCTCAACTCCCCATTTGAAATTCTTCGGATTTCCTGGTAATGTCTCAGTTATGGGTTTGCAAATAGACGAGAAGTTTTTGATAAATCGTCGGTAGAAGTTAGCGAATCTTATGAAGACTTATACTTCTCTAACCAACTCAGGTGCTTTCCAAACTATTATGGATTCCACCTTGCGGGTGCTCATAGACACCCCATCGACTGCTACCATATAGCCCAGGAATTCTACTCCAGTGGCATGAAAAGTCGATTTCTTTAGCGATACCGCTAATTGAAAGTCCGACAGACTTTGTAAAACCCTTTTGATGGCTTCAATGTGTCCTTTTTCATCCTTTGAATAGATGAGGATATCGTCAAGATAACACACCACTCCAACATCCAGGTATTCTTTTAGTACCTGGTTCATCATATCTTGGAAAGTGGCTGGAGCGTTGACCAATCCAAAAGGCATAACCTTATATTCGTAATGTCTGTATCTTGTACGGAATGCCGTTTTCCATTCATTGCCTTCTTTTATCCTAATCAAGTGGTGACCATCTTTAAGGTCTAACTTGGTGAAGATCTTCGCGCTGGCTACTCTATCTCTGAGTTCGGACATAACTGGAAGGGGATGTTTGTTGAGGATAGTAATCTTATTTAGATTTCGGTAGTCCACAACTAGGCGTAGTCTGCCATCTGGTTTAGGTACGAATAATATGGGTGCTCCTGCTGGTGATTTGCTCTGAGTGATTTTTCCTTGTCTGATCATCATTTCCCAGTATTCCCGTAAAGCTTTGAGCTGTTTTTCGAACAGAGGATATATTGGCCCCCAGGAAGGAGTTGATCCAGGAATTAATTTGATTTCGTGATCGAATGTTCGTCTAGGGGCTAGGTTTTCTGCCATCTGGGCTTCAAAAAAATTGTTTGTAATTCCAGTATTCTCTGGGTAATGATTCGAGTTCTACTGTATTCTCGCTGGCTCCGATTCTTCCGATACGGCAGGAATTAGGGTCCCAAGCGATAGATTCATCATATTTGAATATATCCGCTATTCCTTCATCTTCTTCCACAGACTTTTCACAACATTTTGCAGAGAAGGTCCAATTTTTATCATCTTCTATGTGGGACACTGGGTGTTCACGATGCCACCAACCAAACGGAATTATCATTCCATAGTGACTGGCCTTAGGCACTTCACACGACACTGTAGCGATGTGTTGGTCTTTTCCTATTTCCAATTTAACTGGGAGGGTGTAAGACTTTCCTCCTGAGGCAGCCGACAGTCCGTCAAAGTCTAAGATATCAACTGCATTGTTGCGCTCCACTGTAGGAATGTGAAGGTCTTCAACTAGGTCATTATTGATAAGGAATAAGTTGGATCCCGAGTCTAACAAGATTTTAACTTTGTACTGCTTATCGTGTATGTGGAGGTAAGCGATCCTCTCCGGACAGTTGTATCGTTTTGGTTTTGGAGCTTCTAACTACATGCGCTTTGCGCAAATAAGATTTTCTTGGTTTTTTCATTTAGGCATTGTTGGTGTTGGGTGTAGGTAACAAGACGTTTGTTACTACGCCCGCGTAGTTTCGACCATTGAGGTCTCCTCAGACAAACTAGTAACTCTTTAGCACTAACAATCTGGGTCTACAGACTAGGCGGCATTTCACCAATACGCAATTGTGTACGACCAGTTTTCAGGCTGGATGCCTTCTCCTGACAAACCAGACCTCAGCTTATAGCAGATTTTCAGGCGGTTATTAGCCATTTTAATCCCCTGTTATGGGGTTCCTGTATTCGCCGAATCCTTTCTCTTAGGATATTGGCTATCCATCCAGCTCCATCAGAAGGGCCTTGTGTACCAAAGCGGTACATCCCTATCCCACACTCTGGCCAGAAGGCAAGATAGTACATACGTATAATACGACTCAGACTCGTATGGTAGGTGGAACAGCCCGCGTCGGTTATCCTCCTGTCGTGTATGGTTATCAGGTAGATCTTGCATTGCTATGTCCTAACTTCTTCAATATACTAACTTGCTTGCACACGGGTAGCCGGCAACCACCAGGTGACTTCAGGAACTTCGTACTGCTGGCTCCCAGGCCATGTGGGCATGCCAACTATCCTCTCTTTCGATCAAGACTCTCCATATATTGATTCTTGTTTTCAAGCTCATAAGTCCCTCGTGGGGTCCCTTCACTTAGAGCCTACTTGCATTGATCCTGCAAGGAGAGACTTGCTTCATGCCGCTTTGATCATTTTGAGTTTCAACTCCCGTAGTTGCACATGGAATACTCGATCCCCAACGTAGTCGGTACCCAATACACCCCAGCCAAAGAGGGTTCTCATTTCGATTCCAGCTCCATTCTGAATACTGAATACCCAAACGCCGTCGCCGTTGGTGCCAATGAACTGACCGAGGACAGTTTCTCGTCATCCCCCAGCTCTCTGATTTTATTTAATTGAGCTAAGTGCTGAATGGCCATGACTTTGTGCGTTAATTTAGGCTTTACGATAGCCGATCTTGCGCGCCAAATTCCCATTTTTATCGGGCTTGAGCTGACGCTTGCTGCCGATATATGGACATCTCCCCAATATGTTTGGTAGGTGTGGTTTTTCTTTCCACAATGTGTATAATCTCTGCCTCGCCTCCGAGTGTCTATCACACTCTGCGAGATACCGGTATGGGCCCGGTTACAGTTTGTATGGGTGGTCTTTGGTGTACCTCCCAACCTTTTTCTGGGCTTCTTTGGCTCGTCATCTCTTTTCTGTTTCTGTGGTGGGGCTCCAACTCCCTTGACACAAGGTTTAGTTTCCTTTTGTCGCTTCGGTTTAGAGTCCCATCAGTCTTCTCTTTTGACCTCTGGGACTACTTTAGGATTAGACAGTTTGTCGCCACCAATTTTCTCTCTAGCCAGAAGTCCTTCTTCCGACTGACCGCACAGTCTTAGCGCCTCTTCTCATTCTTGATCCATTATATACCGCCGGGCCAATAACCTGCGGACAATTTGTTGGGGAAGTTTATCTTCAATTTCCTGTCTCTAGGACTCTCCGGTCATACGTGCACGAATGTTATGGTTATGCATGATCGTTAGGTAATGTTCAATGCTACTATCATACTTGACAAGCTTCATAGCACGAAGTGCTAGTTGTTCAGCTTCCAGTGGAGCGAATCGTTTGATCATATCGTGTTCAAAACGAGTCCCTGTTGCTAGTTCCGGTTGCTGTGTTTCTCCTTGAAGTTCGTCCATAGCCTTTCTATACCAGACGGTGTAAGGAAGCACTATTTCTCCTCTCGTACGACTGAGTGCATATATGACCCGTTCCCGGGCATCGTCCCAGATTCGAGGATTCCGCTCGGAATAGTCCGTGCATTGAAGAATCCAGACATATATGTCTTGTGCAGAATTATCTTCAAAGAATTGGAGTGGCTCTGATGGTCGCTGAATATTTAGTGCCATCGTATTGGCAAGCGTCTCGGCCATTCCCGACTGTTCTGGTGTCTGTCCTCGCCTGCGTCGGCTAGGACTTCCTCCTCTTCTTCCTCTCTCATCATCATCATCATCATCGTCATTGTCGCTAGGATCTCCATGGTCGCCTCCCTGGGCACCTGAGAGGATGCATCAGCGGCTTTCTTGCCTTTCCCCTTTTCCCTGCGTGTTGGCGGAGCGTCGTTAGGCATATGGAAATCCGAGACATGTACACAAGACCCTCAGTAGGGTAACTGCGCACAGACCCTCGATTTACCGGAGTGTCAACACCCCCCTCCGGCCCCCTTTTGGGGCCCGCACGTCATTAGCGAGATTTCCAGAGTTGCGTCCCTTAAACTAAAATGTCACATCAATGAAGCCCACTTCATAATACCATATACGTCGCCGCCGTCCGTCCAACCGCATGCTGTTCGCAGGGTATATGAGAGAGGCCCGTTGGCGACATCTAGGAAGTGGAACGGAGGAAATCCGTCGCAGGCGCATTGAGATAGTTGGCTTCAAGGTAAGGTTTCCTAAACTATTGGCCGAAAGTGACGGGACGTTTTCGGCGAAATACTTCAGGAGGATATCCTAGTGGTAAACACTATTAGGGGTATACTGAATCCACCCATACCCTTCTGAGATCAGCTGTAGGTTGGTTGGTTCTACTAATAGGACCCCTCTACGGAGGCTGGCGGACCAACGGGAAGCATGCGCAGAATGGAAGACCTAGATAAGTTGGAGCCCCTTAAGATGCTGACACGTTGGACTCGGACTTGCGATTGGCACTAGGTCGCCCGGCATGAACTTGATCACTTCATGACCGAAGAGACTACTGGAACGATAGTCAACCAGACTAGAGTAATATAAGAGTCTATGCGGATATCTAAGTTGGAGGCCGCTGTTTGGCATAACAAATAGCGCAGTCATCTCAACGGAGGAATACTATTCCGGGTTCGCAAAAGGGTGTGATAAGTTTCAGGGTCAAACGGTGTTCGCACTTATAAGATTCTGGATGTTTGAGTATTAAAACTAGAGTGGTATTTCATAGGCATAGTAGTTAGAAGTAGTCTGCGAACACTCAGACGCGGGATATAAATATCGATGTGCCTCACGAGCTTTACAGACATCATCAAGCAACGGAGAAGAGATCTTATCAGTATAAAATTGTTTACCTCATAAATCCTTACTTTACTTTTATTTTATTGAGACGAGCCTTCCTCGACAGATTCTCCGCACAAAGATTTTGGCCTACGTCCCGCAATTATACTAGAGATAGGCGTCCGCCTAACAGTATATTGATAGTTCTCCTGTTACCAAGGTTCATTATATGAACAACAAGTTCACTTCAAACTCCACCTTCAGTTCAGACTTCGATTACATCTTTGAAGCACCTCACTGTCCCATTTATATTCAAACATTTGAAGAAGTCTTCGACAGCGAGTTATTTTAAATCGAAGAAGAGTTTATCACAGAACCCTGGTGGTTCACCGTACCTTTCGGCATCCCAATGAGGGATCAATTCAATTACATATATTGCACCTGGCATGGTTCAAACTTTGAGTGGAGTTCCACTGAGTCAGAAGACCTTGTCAACTGGAGTACCCCGTACTCCCAAGACAAAAAATCAGGCACAGTCATTCGAGGATCATACATCCCCTTGGCCTGGGCCTAACACATCCTTATATGTACTACAAGTACATTTTAAACCTCGAGAAAAAGGATATTCAAATTTTGAGTCCAGAGTCGGACCAACCAAACCCTTTTATACCTATACCTCTAGAGTATCTCAAACATTGGATACCTTACATACAATTCCTTAAACCTTTTGAAGGATATCGAGAACTCTGGTACGAAGTACCAGTAATCACTCATCCAGGGCTATTAGAGCAATTAGCGTACCTGGAAAGCATCACAATAGCTGAGATACCTCAAGACCCGAGAAAACGGATAACGGCAGGAGAACCCATGGACACCCACCCTGATACGACGGATAAAACCGATGATTTGGCTATATGGAGTCCCTCCCTATCAACACCTCATGAACCCACATTTTGGAGAGGAAACATAACCTCTCACCGATCCTCTAGTGTCGCAAGTACCCACCGGATATCAAGGGCCTCCACGCTTAAACCAGGAGGAGACCATGCAGCAAACCTAGCAAGGTTGGCTGCCCGTCTTGGAATAACGTTGGGTCAAATAAGGAAGGATATAGATACCTCGCTCGACCAAGTCAATATCACCTTCAAACATTTGAAGGGGGCTACCCAAGACAATACCTTAAAACTAATTAAGGTTCAACAGCAAATAGCCGAAGGACAAGATATTCACGATAACGATATTGCAATCTTGTTGATGCAGCTGGAAGGCGTGGTAAGCAAAGTGAAGGGTATCCAAGAGGAAATGATATGGGAAGTGGCAAATAAAATAGACGCTCAAGATAAGCGTCAACAGGAACATGAAGAGGTAACCAGGAGGTTACATGGAACACTCGAGAAAGAAAGCCAGGCGGCTGTAGCCGGAGATCAGACTTTAGGACAAATGGTCCTTAGTCTAAGGGCGGAATTCGTGGAATGTCGCGCCCAATGTACTACATGAGAGAGAGAGGTTAACCGTACCCTGGGACAGATGCGTTTAGATCAGACTACTCGACTAGTGGAGATACGCAGGTCACAAGACCAGTAACAGCAGCAGAATAATGAGACGAACAATACCCTGAAGGTATTAACAGCGTCAATAAACAGAATGTTGGCTGCCGCACCAAGTCCCGAAGCTGCAGGACCCGCACACCTACCCACTGCACAGGAAACTAATGACGGAGAATACTATACTCTACCTACACGGAGGGACAAGGGGAAAGGCAATGAAGCCGCAGATGCATCCCCCTCAGGTGCCCAGGGAGGTGACCCCGAAGATCCTAGTGACGATGACGACGATGATGATGATAGAGGAAGGAGAAAAGAAGGTCCTAGCTGAGACAGGCAAGGACTGACACCAGAACAGTCTGGAATGGCAGAGACGCTTGCCAATGCGATGATGCTAAATATTAAGCGACCATCAGAGCCACCCCCATTCTTTGAAGATAAGCCTGCACAAGACATATATGTCTGGATTCTTCAATGCACTGACTATTTCGAGCGGAATCCTCGGATCTGGAAAGATGCCCGGGAACGGGTCATATATGCACTCAGTCATACAAGAGGAGAAATAGTACTTCCTTACACCATCTGGTATAGGAAGGCTATGGATGGACTTCAAGGGGAAACCCAGCAACCGGAACTAGTAACATGGACTCATTTTGAACACGATATGATCAAACAATTCGCTCCGGTGGAAGCCTAATGACTAGCACTTTGTGCTATGAAACTAGTCGAGTACGATGGTAGCATTGAACGTTACCTAACGATCATGCATAATAATAACATTCGTGCACGCTTGACTGGAGAGTCCTGGAGGCAGGAAGTCGAAGATAAACTTCCAAAACAAATTGTCAGCAGATTGTCAGCTCTGCAATATACAATGGATCAAGAATGGGAGGAGGCGCTAAGGCTATGCGGTCGGTCAGAAGAAGGACTTCTGGCCCGAGAGAAAATTGGGCACGAGAAACCGTCAAAGCCCAAGGAAGTCCAAGAGGTCGAAAGAGAAGACTGAGGGGACTCTAAACCGAAGCGACAAAGGGAAACTAAACCTTATGTCAAGGAAAGTGGACTCCCACCATGAAAACGGAAAAGAGATGACGAACCGGAGAAGCCCAGGAAAAGGTTGCGAGGTGCGCCAAAGGCCACTCATACAAACTTCGACCGGGCTCATACCGGTATCCCACAGAGTGTGATAGACACTCGAATGAAAGAAGGAGATTGCACACATTGTGGAAAGATAAACCACACCTATCAGACGTATGGGGGAGACGCCCATATATCGGTGGCAACGGTCAGCTCAAGACAGATTAAAATGGGAATTCGACGAGCAAGAACACCTATTGTAAAGCCTAAATTAGCTCGCGAAGTCACGGCCGTCCAGAACCCAGTACATGTCAATAAAATCCGCGAATAGGCGGCGGACGACAAGGAACTGACCTAGGTCAGTTCATTGGCACCAACGGCGATGGCAATTGGGTATTCAGTGTCCTAATGGAGCTGGAATCGAAACGGGAACCCCCTTTGGCAGGGGTGTATTGGGTACCGACCACGATGGGGATCGGGTAGTCCGTGTGCAACTACGGGAGTCAAAACACAAAATGATCAAAGTGGCGCAAACCGAGTCTCTCCATTCAGGATCAATGCAAGCAGGCTCTAAGTGAAGGAACCCCACGAGGGACTTATCAGCTCGAAAACAAGAATCAATATATGGAGAGTCTTGATCGAAAAAGACGATAGTTAACATGCCCACATGGCCCAGGAGCCAACAGTACGAAGTTCATCGAGTCACCTGGTGATTGCCTGCTACCCGCGTGCAACCAAGTTACTATACTGAAGAAGTTTGGACATAGCAATGCAAGATCTACCTGATAACAATCAAATGATAGGAGGACAACCGAGGCGGGCTGTTCCACCTACCACACAAGTCTGAGTCGTATCATACGTATGTACAATCTTGCCTTCTGTCCAGAGTGTGGGATAGGGATGTACCGCTTTGGTGCGCAAGGCCCCTCTGAGGGAGCTGGACGGATAGCCGATATCCCAAGGGAAAGGATTCGGCGAATACAGGAGCCCCACAACACGAGAGTAAAATGGCTAATAACAGCCTGAAAGTCTGCTATGAGCCTAGGTCTGGTGTGTCGAGAGAAGGCATCTAGCCTGAAAACTGGTCGTGCGGAATTGCGTATCGGTGAAATGCCGCTTAGTATGTAGACCCAGATTGTTAGAGCTAAAGAGTTACTAGTTTGTCTGAGGAGACCTTAATGGTCGAAACTACGCGGGCGTGGTAACAAACAATCTTGTTACTTACACCCAACACCGATGATGCCAAAATAGAAGAACCAAGAAAATCTTATCCGCGCTAAACGCCTGGAGTTTGAAGCTCCTAAACCAAAACGATATAACTGTCCTGAGGGGATCGCTTACCTCCACATACACGATAAGCGATACAAAGTTAAAGTCTTGTTAGACTCGGGATCCAATGTATTCCTTATCAATAAGGACCTAGTTGAAGACCTTCGCGTTCCCAAACTGGAACGAAATAATGCAGTTGATATCTTGGGCTTTGACGGATCGTCAGCCACCTCAGGAGGGAAGTGTTACACTCTTCCTATCAAATTGGAAATAGGAAAAAAGTCGACACATCTCTGAAGTGTCGCGTGAAGTGGCTAAGGCAGGTTACTATGGAATGATAATTCCTTTTGGTTGGTGGTATCGTGAACACCCAGTGTCTCACATAGAAGATGCAGAAAATTGGACCTTCTCCGCAAAATGTTGCGAAAACTGTGTGAAAGAAGATGAAGGAATAGGGGATTTGTTTGAATATGATGAATCCGTCGCTTGGGATCCTAATGCCTGCCGCATCAGAAGAATCGGAGCTATTGAAAATACGGTAGAACTCGAATCATTACTGAAAGAATACTGGAATTACAAGCATTTGTTTGAAGCCCAGATGGCAGAAAAACTAGCCCCAAGACGGACATTCGACCACGAAATCAAATTGATTCAGGGATCAACCCCCCCCTGGGGGCCAATATATCTGCTATCCGAAAAACAGCTTAAGGCTTTACGAGAATACTAGGAAACGATGATCAAACAAGGGAAAATTACGTGGAGCCAATTGCCAGCAGGCGCACCCATATTATTCGTACCTAAGCCACATGGCAGACTACATCTAGTTGTGGATTATCGAAATCTAAATAAGATTACTATCCTCCACAAATATCCCCTTCCACTAATGTGCGAACTCAGAGATAGAGTTGCCGGCGCAAAGATCTTCACCAAGGTAGACCTTAAAGACGGCTACCTCTTGATTTGGATAAAAGAAGGAGATGAATGGAAGACAGCGTTTCGTAAAAGATACGTATACTACGAATATAAGGTTATGCCTTTTGGATTGGTCAAAGCTCTGGTAACCTTCTAAGATATGATGAACCAAGTTCTACAGGAATACCACGACGTTGGGGTCGTATGTTACCTTGATGATATTCTCATTTATTCAAAAAATGAGAAGGAACATATTGGAGCTGTTAACAGGGTTTTACAAAGTCTATCAGACTTTCAATTAGCGGTATCGCTAAAAAAAGTTGGACCTTTCATGCCACGGAGATAGAATTCTGCGGCTACATGGTGGCGGTTGATGGGGTGTCTATGAGCACCCGGAAAGTGGAATCCATAATGGTTTGAAAAGGACCTAAGTCGGTTAGGGAAGTTCAAGTATTTATGGGATTTGCTAACTTCTACAGACGATTTATTAAAACTTTCTCGGCTATTTGCAAACGCATAACCGAGACATTACAAGGAAATCCTAAGAATTTCAAATGGGGAGTTGAGCAGGATACAGCTTTTGAGGAGCTAAAACACCGCTTCACAACAGCCACGATACTACATCACTTCTTCCCCGAAAGAGAAACAGGGGTGCAAACCGAGGCTAGCGATTTCGCTCTATGTTGCGTCGTATCTCAATACTTCGAAAAAAGGTTACATCCAGTAGCTTTCCATTCCAGAAAATTAAATTCGGGGGAGCGCAATTATGAGATACATGATAAAAAACTTCTTGCGATCCGCGAAGCATTTAAGCAATTGAGACACTACTTGATCGGGACAGAAAAACCGATTACAGTATTTACCGACCATCAGAACCTACAATACTTTCTCATCTCAAAAGTCTGGAGTGGCTGTCAGATTCGATGGGCTCAGAAGTTAGTAGAATACAATTTCCGTATTGTATACTGACCAGGCACGAAGGGCGGAAAGCCTGACGCATTAAGCAGACGTCCGGAGTACTGCCCTGTGGGGGGAGCTACGCATCACGAACAGAAAACTTGGAAAGAAGAAAATTTCTTAGTGTCGCTAGTAGTGAGGGCAGGCGATGAAGGAGAAGACTGGGATGGAGATAAAGATTTGAATTTGGAACCTCGAAGAGGTGGAAAGGAACCCGTTATTAGGGTCAAGAGATTGAGCAAAAAGGCATACTTGCTAACAAAGGGCTCAAGAATGGCGGTAGGACATGACCTGTACACCATAGAGGATGACATTGTCCCGAAATATGGACAAGCATTAATAAGGACGGGTATAGCTGTGGGGCTACTCGAAGGAACTTATGGAAGAGTTGCTTCAAGAAGTGGATTAGCGGTCCGAAGCGGAATCTCTACCGGCGCTGGAGTAATCGATGCTGATTACACCGGCGAACTCAAAGTCATACTTTTCAACCATAAAGATGTCGACTGCCCAATAAAAAGTGGGCGATTATATAGCTCAACTAGTGGTAGACAAGGTCAACACCTAGAACATGATTGAAGTAGACAACTTGGAAGATACAGAACGAGGAGCTGCGGGATCCAGAAGCACCGATATAGCGACAGGATCCTTGATCGTCAAGGAACAGGAACCTAGTATCAGCTACTTACAGGCATTGGCTAAAGACAACGAACATTGGTATGACATTTCAGAAGTACCCCCAAAAGTCATAATGTCAAATGCCATTATCCAGCAAAAGGGTATGAAGCAGGTCAATCCTGAATTCCTAAGTGAGTTACAGGCAGCAATCGAGTTAGACATAGCTTGGAGGCAACGGAGGAAAGAACTCATTAGGTTACGAGACGAAGGAAAGGATTTTCCCAAGGACTGGACCTTAACCGACGATCTACTATATTACAAGCAAAGATTATTTGTACCAGATAGTCAAGCACTATATACCCAGATCGCAGAAGGATGTCATGATGCAAAGGTTGCAGGGCATTTCGGACAAGAAAAGACTTTGGAAATAATCATGAGAGACTTCTACTGGAAAGGACTTGCGGCATTGGTCAATGATTACGTACGATCCTGCGATGAATGCCAACACAATGAATCGCCTAGACATGCCAAGTACGGACTGCTGCAACCATTGCAATACCCTATGCAGCATGGGTGTCTATGTCTGTAGACTTTATCATGCAACTACCAGAGTCACAGGGATGCACTCAAATAATGGTAGCAGTGGATCGGTTTACAAAGATGGCACACTTCACCGGACTTCAGACCTCGGCAACGGCCAAGGATGTCGCAAACGCATTCCTCAAAGAAGTATGGAGGCTGTACGGCCTACCAACCGAAATCGTCTCAGACATGAACTTAAAGTTAGCAGGAGAATTCTTGGAATCTCTTTGCAAAGCGTGTGAAGTGAAGCGAAGAATGTCTATGGTATATCACCCTCAGACTGGCGGACAAACCGAATGTACCAACCAAGTGCTGGCAGGATACATGCGAAGTTTTGTCAACCACGAGCAGGATAACTGGTATCAGCTACTACCCCTAGCTGAACATGCCTATAACCACTCCGCAACCAAGGTGCATGGGATGTCACCATTCTATGTGAACTACGGATTCCATCCACAGACTGAGGGGATGAAGCAGCGAGAAGCTCAAAATCTTGGAGCAACACTCTTTGCGAACTGGATCAAAACAATACATGAACAAGTGAGGGGGTGCCTAGAAAAGACACGGGAAGAAATGTGGAAATATTATGACCGGAAAGCTCGACAACAGCCCGACTTTAAAATCGCAGAGAAAGTAAGCTCAAACGCAAAAAACATTGATACCCAAAGGAAATCAAAGAAGCTAAGTCCAAAGCTATATGGTCTTTTCCAAATCAGGGAGAGACGTGTAGCACGAGCTTTCAAGCTCAATATATCTGATCAATGGAACGTTCACCCCATATTCTATGTCGCACTATTGAAACCCTACCGCGAGTCAGTTCATGGCAATTGTCAGCAACCTCCGCGAGAGCCGGAGGACATTGATTGTGACCTGCAATGGGAGGTTGAGAAAATAGTAAGAAGCGAGATTCGTTCTTACAGGAAACGAGTGCGCAGCCGCTATCAGGAGAAGCGGGTATTGAATTTGTATGTAGCGGCACAATCTTAATAGCTTGAGTACGAGAATACGGTACAGTATTAAAGGTATACTGTAGGCACACTTAGGCGAGGAGGGTAGGAGTAGGAAGGCAGATTGGT
>JACCEG010000168.1:199876-230786 GCA_014065205.1 Tuber brumale
AAATACCCCATGTATATACTCTTGCTGTAGTAATGTTCGTGATCTATAGGTAAACCAGAAAATATAACTAAGGAGAGAAATACAAGTTATTTAAAAGAAATATACTTATGAAACGAATAATAGAAAATTTCAACAGCGGGAACTGTGCTACTTCGTTAAGTGGCAAGGGGGTTCAGAAGACGAGAATACAAGGAAACCTGCGACTGGTTTGGAAAACGCGGAGGAAGTTGTGGAGAATTTTCATGATGAAAATCCGGACATGCAAGGAAGGGCAGAAGTAAGATAGTGAGGAAAAGGTTTTCCTACCGTGGCCAAGTAAACGCGGGAAGTTTTATACCCTGACCACACTAAGTCTTAAAATGTATTTGGAAGAAAATTATAAAAAGTTATAAAGGCATTCAAGGGGAAGCCTGGTAGGAGGGAGCTCATGTTAGGCATATGGAAATCCGAGACATGTGCACAAGACCCTCAGTAGGGTAACTGCGCACAGATCCTCGATTTACCAGAGTGCCAACACCCTCCTCCGGCCCCCTAATGAGGCACGCATGTTGTTTGCGAGATTTCGCGAGTTGCGTCCCTTAAACGAAAATGTCACATCAATGAAGCCCACTTCATACCACCATATACGTCGCCACTGTCTGTCCAACCGCATGCTGTTCGCAGGATATATGAGAGAGGACCTTTGGCGACATCTGGGAAGTAGATTGGAGGAAATCCGTGGAGGACGCATTGAGATAGTAGGCTTCAAAGTTAGCCTTCCTAAACTATGGGCCAAAAGTGATGAGCCATTTTCGGCGAAATAGTCTAGGAGGATATCCCAGTGGTAAACACTATTAGGGGTATACCGAATCCACCCATACCCTTCTGAGATCAGCTGTAGGTTGGTTGGTTCTAGTAATAGGACTCCTCTACGGAGGCTGGCGGACCAAGGGGAAGCATGCTCAGAATCGAAGACCTAGATAAGTCGGAGCCCCTTAAGACGCTGACACATCGGGCGCGGACTTGCGATTGGCACTAGGTGACCCGGCATGTACTTGATCACTTCATGACCGAAGAGACTACGAGAACGATAGTCAACCAGACTAGAGTAATATAACAGTCTTCATGGATATCTAACTTGGAGGCCGCTGTTTGGCGTAACAAATGGAGCAGTCATCTCAACGGAGGAATACTATTCCGTGTTCGCGAAAGGGTGTGATAAGTTTCAAGGTCAAACGGGGTTCGCACTTATAAGATTCTGGACGTTTGCGTATTAAAACTAGAGTGGTACTTCCGAGGCATAGTAGTTAGAAGTAGTCCGCGAATACTAAGAGGCAGGACATAAATATCGAAGTGCCTCCCAAGCTTTACAGACATCATCAAGCAATGGAGAAGAGATCTTATCAATATAAAATTGTTTACCTCATAAATCTTTACTTTACTTTTATTTTATCGAGACGAACCTACCTTGACAGATTCTCCGAACAAAGATTTTAGCCTACGTCCCACAATTATACTAGAGATAGGCATCCGCCTAACAGTAGTATTCTCCATCATCAGTTTCCTGGACAGCGGGTAGAGGTGCCGGTCCTGTAGGTTCAGGACTTGGTGCAGCAGCCAGCATCCTGTTTATTGACGCCATTAATACCTTTAGGGTATTGTTCGCCTCATTATTCTACTGCTGTTACTGGTCTTGTGACCTGCGAATCTCCGTTTGGTGAGTAGTCTGGTCTAGACACATTTGCCTCCAGGTATGGTTGACTTCTCTTTCCCGCGTGATGCTTTGGTTTCGGAATTCGAAGAATTCTGCTCTTCGGTTGACGACCATGTGTTCTGACGTCTGATCTTGGGCTAATGCCGCCAGGGTCTCCTGCGCGAGTCTCCCATGTTTTCTCGTGGTTACCTCTTCATGTTCCTGTTGACACCTTTCTTGAGCGTCTATCTTCTTTGCCACTTCCCGTATCATTTCTTCTTGGATACCCTTGACCTCCTGTTCCATGCCGGCCAGCTGCATCAACAAAATCTTAATATCATTGTTGTGGACATCTTGTCCCTGGGCGATTTGCTGTTAAACCTTAATTAATTTTAAGGTATTATCTTGGGTAGCTCCCTTCAAATGTTTGAAGGCAATATTAGCTTGGTCGAGTGAGATATCTATGTCCTCCCTTATTCGACCCAAGGTTATCTCAATAAGGGCACCCAATCTGGCTAAGTTTACAGCGTGGTAACTTCCTGTTTTAGGCGTGGAGGCTCTTGATATCCGATGAGCACTTACAACACTAGAGGATGGGTGAGTTGGGATATTTCCTCTCCGGAACATAGGATCTTGAGGTATTAACAGGGATGGACTCCATATTACCGAATCATCAGTTTTGTCCATCGTATCTGGATGGGTGTCCATGGGTACTCCCGCCATTATCCGTTTTCTCGGGTCTTGAGGTATCTCAGCCATTATGATGCTATCCAGGTACGCTAACTGTTCTAATAGCCCTGGATGAGTGATTACTGGTACTTCGTATCAGAGTTCTCGATATCCTTCAAAAGGTTTAAGGAATCGTATGTAAGGTATTCAAAGCTTGAGATACTCCAGAGGTGGAGGTATGAAAGGGTTTGGTTGGTCCGATTCCGGACTCAAAACCTGAATCTCCCTTTTATCGAGGTTTAGAATGTACTCGTAGGACATATAGGAATGTCTTAGGCGCAGGCCGAGGAGATGTCTGGCCCTCGGATCGCTGTGCCTGGTTTCTAGTTATCGGAGTACTGGGTACTCCACTGGACGAAGTTTTCTGACTTGGTGAAACACCACGTGAAGTCCGGTCCGTACCTGGTACGATATGTGCAATTGAATTGATCCCTCGTTGGGATCCCGAAAGGTATTGTGAACTACGAGGGGTCTGTGATAAACTCTTCTTCGATTTCGAACCACTCACTAGCGAAGATTTCTTCGAATGTCGGAATAAAGACAGCACCGCGAGGTGCTTCGAAAATGTAATCGAAGTCTGAGGTGAGGGAGGAGTTCGAAGTGAACTCGTAGTTCATATAGTGAGCCTGGGTAACTGGAGAACTATCAATATACTGTTAGGCGGACACCAAACTCAAGTATATAACTGAGAGACGTAGGCCAAAATCTTCGATTGGAGAATCTGTCAAGGAAGGCTCGTCTCGATAAAATTGGTAGGTAAAGATTTAAAGCGCAAACAATATTATATTGATAAGATCTCATCTCCGTTGATTGATGATGTCTGTAAAGCTCGGGAGGAACTTCGATATTTATATCCCGCGTCTGAGTATTCACGTACTACTTCTAACTACTATGCCTCCGAAGTACCATTCTGGTTTTAATACGCAAACGTCCAGAATCTTATAAGAGCACACACCGTTTGACCTTGAAACTTATCACACCCTTTCTCCGACATGGAATAGTATTCCTCCATCGAGATGACTGCGCTATTTAGTATACCAAACAGGGGGATCCAACTTAGATGCCCTCATAGACTATTCTATTACTTTAGTCATGTTGACTATCATTCCCGTAGTCTCTTTGGTCATGAAGTAATCAGATTCATGCCGGGCCACCTAGTGCTAATCGCAAGTTCGAGCCGGACCTGTCAACGTCTTAAGGGACTCCGACTTATCGAGGTCTTCCATTCTGAGCGTTCTTCCCCTTGGTCCGCCGGCCTCCATATAGGGTGTTAGGCATATGGAAATCCGAGACATGTGCACAGACCCACGGTAGGGTAACTGCGCACAGACCCTCAATTTACCGGAGTGCCAATACCCCCCTCCGGCCCCCGTATGCGGCCCGCACGTCATTAGCGAGATTTCGACAGTTGCGTCGCATAACTAAAATGTCACATCAGTGAAGCCCGCTTCATAACATCATATACATCGCTGCCGTCAGTCCAACCACATNATCAGTGAAGCCCGCTTCATAACATCATATACATCGCTGCCGTCAGTCCAACCACATGCTGTTCGCGGGATATATGAGAGGGGACCTTGGGCGACATCGGGGAAGTGGAACGGGGGAAATCCGTGAGAGGCGCCTTGAGATATCAGGCTTCAAAGTTGGGCTTCCTAAACTACGGGCCGAAAGTGATGGGACGTTTTCGGCAAAATACTCTAGGAGGATATCCCAGTAGTGAAAGCTACTAGGGGTATACCGAATCCACCCATACCCTTCTGAGATCAGCTGTAGGTTGGTTGATCCTAGTAATAGGACCCCTCTACGGAGGCCAGCGGACCAAGAGGAAGAATGCTCAGAATGGAAGACCTAGATAAGTTGGAGACCCTTAAGACGCTGACACGTCGGGCTCGGACTTGCGATTGGCACTAGGTGGCCCGGCATGAACCTGATGACTTCATGACAGCGGAGACGACTGGACGATAGTCAACAAGACTAAAGTCATATAGAAGTCTATGCGGACATCTAAGTTGGAGACGGCTATTTGGTATAACAAATAGCGCAGTCATCTCACCCGAGGAATACTATTCCGAGTCCGCGAAAGGGTGTGATAAGTTTCAGGGTCAAATGGTGTTCGCACTTATAAGATTCTGGACCTTTGCGTATTAAAACCAGAGTGGTACTTCGGAGGCATAGTAGTTAGAAGTAGTCTGCGAACACTCAGACGCAGGATATAAATATCGAAGTGCCTCCCGAGCTTTACAGACATCATCAAGCAACGGAGAAGAGATCTTATCAATATAAAATTGTTTAGCTATAAATCTTTACCTTACTTTTATTTTATTGAGGCGAGCCTTCCTCGACAGATTCTCCGAACAAAGATTTTAGCCTACGTCCCTCGGTTATATACTTGAGTTTTGCGTCCGCCTAACAGTATATTGATAGTTCTCCTGTTACCAAGGCTCACTATATGAACTACGAGTTCCCTTCAAACTCCACCCTCACCTCAGACTTCGATTACATTTTTGTAGCACCTCACTATTCCATCTATATTCACACATTCGAAGAAGTCTTAGATAGCGAGCTTTTCGACCTCGCAGAAGAATACACGCAAGAACCCTCGTGGTTCACAGTACCTTTCGGGATTCCACTGAGGGATCAATTCAATTGCATATACGTACTTGGTACGGACCGGACTTCGAGTGGAGTTCTACTGAGTCGATAAATCTTGTCGACTGGAGTACCCAGTACTCCGATAACCAGAAGGCAGGCACAGAGATCCGGGGGCCAGTCATCCCCTCGGCTTGGGCCTGATAAAATCCTTATATGTAATAAAAGTACATCCTAAACCTCAAAAAAGGAGATTCAGGTTTTGAGTCCAGAGTCGGACCAACCGAATCCTTTTATACCTACACCTCTAGAGTATCTCAAGTGTTGGATACCTTACATACGATTCCTTAAACCTTTTAAAGGATACCAAGAACTCTGGTACGAAGTACCAGTAATCACACATCCAGGGCTATTAGGGCAATTAGCATACCTGGAAAGCATCACAATGGCTGAAATACCTCAGGACCCGAGAAAGAGAATAACGGCGGGAGAACCAATGGACACCTGCCCTGATACACCGGAAAAAACTGATGATTTGGCTATATGGAGTCCCTCTCCATTAACACCTCATGAACCCGCATTTTGGAGAGGAAATATACCTTCTCACCGATCCTCAAGTGCCGCAAGCACTCATAGGATATCACGGGCCCCCACACCCAAACCCAGAGGAGACCATACTGCAAACTTGGCTAAATTGGCTGACCATCATGGGATAACCTTAGGTCGAATAAGGCAGGACATAGATACCTCACTCGAACAAGCCGATATCGACTTTAAATATTTGAAGGGAGCCACACAAGACAATACCTTAACATTAATTAAGATTCAACTGCAAATCGCGGAAGGGCAAGATGTCCACGATAACGATATTGCAATCTTGTTGATGCAGCTGGCAGGCGTGGAAAGCGAAGTCAAGGGAATACAAGAAGAAATGTTGCGAGAAGTTGCAAAGAAAATTGACGCGTAAGAAAGGCGTCAACAGGAACATGAAGAGGTAACCACGAGGTTACATGGAACCCTCGTGCAACAAAGTCAAGCAGCATTAGCCCGAGATCAGACTTTGGAACAAATAGTCCACAGTCTACGGGCGGAATTCACAGAATTCCACGCCCAATGCACTATGTGTGAAAGGGAGGTCAACCGTACCCTAGGACAGATACATCTAGATCAGACTACCGGCCAAGCGGAAATCCGCCGATATCAGGACCAGCAGCAACGGCTAAATGATATGACTAACAATACTCGGGAAGTATTGGCACAGTCGATAAACAGAATGTTGGCAACCGCACCAAGTCCCGAAGCTGCAGGACCCGCACCCTTACCCGCAGTCTAAGAAATGGACAACGAGGAGTACTGTGCTCCACCTACACGCAGGAAAAAGGGAAAAGGCAGAGAAACCGCTGATGGATCCCCCTCAGGTGCCCATGGAGGTAACCCAGGGGATCCTAGTGACGATGACGATGATGATAATGAGAGAGGTAGGAGGAGAGGAGGTCCTAGCCGAGGCAGGCAAGGACAAATACTAGAACAGTCTGGCATGGCAGAAACACTTGCCAACGCGATGGCGCTAAATATTAAGCGACCATCAGAGCCTCCCCCATTCTTTGAGGACAAACCCGCTCATGACAAACTTCCTGAACAGATTGTCCGCAGGTTGTCGGCCATGCAATATATGACGGATCAAGAATGGGAGGAGGCACTAAGGCTATGTGGACGGTCAGAAGAAGGACTGCTAGCCAGAAAGAAAATTGGGTGAGACCAACTGTCCAAGCCCAAAATAGTCCAAGAGGTCAAAAGAGAAGACAGATGGGACTCTAAATCAAAGCGACAAAGGGAGACTAAACCTTATGTCAAGGGAGGTGGAGCCCCACCGCGAAAACGGAAAAGGGACGATGAACTGGAGAAGCCCAGGATAAGGTTGGGAGGAGCGACAAAGACTACCCACACAAACATCTTGTTACCTACACCCAACACCAACGATGCCTAAACGAAAGAACCAAGAAAATCTTCTCCGCGCTAAGCGCATGGAGTTAGAAGCTCCAAAACCAAAAAGATACAACTGTCCGGAGGGGATTGCCCAGCTCCAAATACACGATAAGCGATACAAAGTTAAAGTCTTGTTAGATTCGGGATCCAACGTGTTCCTTATCAACAAGGACCTAGTTGAAGACCTTCGTGTTCCCTCTATAGAACGCCACAATACAGTTGATATCTTACGCTTTGACGGATCGTCAGCCGCCTCTGGAGG
The DNA here is from genome assembly GCA_014065205.1 of Tuber brumale. Taxonomy (NCBI): domain Eukaryota; kingdom Fungi; phylum Ascomycota; class Pezizomycetes; order Pezizales; family Tuberaceae; genus Tuber; species Tuber brumale. Next base: position 207,118 of record JACCEG010000168.1, read on the forward strand.
GAAGTGTTACACTCTCCTAATAAAATTGGAAATAGGAAAAAACCGACACATCTCTGAAGTGTCGTGTGAAGTGGCTAAAGCAGGTCACTATGGAATGATAATTCCTTTTGGTTAGTGGCATCGTGAACACCCAGTGTCTCACATAGAAGATGCAGAAAATTGGACCTTCTCCACAAAATGTTACGAAAACTGTGTGGAAGAAGATGAAGGAATAACGGATATGTTCGAATACGACGAATCCGTCGCTTGGGACCCTAATGCCTACCACATCGGAAGAATCGGAGCCATCGAGAATACAGTGGAACTCGAATCATTACCGCAAGAATACTGGAATTACAAACATTTGTTTGAAGTGCAGACGGCAGAAATATTAGCCCCTAGACGAATATTCGATCACGAAATTAACTTGATTACAGAATCAACTCCCCCCTGGGGACCAATATATCCACTATCCGAAAAACAACTTAAAGCGTTATGGGAATACCTGGAAACGATGATTAAACAGGGAAAAATCACACGGAGTGAATCACCAGCAGGAGCACTAATATTATTCGTACCTAAGCCCGATTGCCGACTACGCCTAGTTGTGGATTATCAGAATCTAAACAAGATTACTATCTTCAACAAGGATCCCCGTCCACTAATGTCCGAACTCAGAGATAGAGTAGCCGGCGCAAAGATCTTCACCAAGTTAGACCTTAAGGACGGCTACCACTTGATTAGGATAAAAGAAGGAGATGAATGGAAGACGGCGTTCCGTACAAGATACGGACATTACGAATATAAGGTTATGCCTTTTGGATTAGTTAATGCTCCGGCAACTTTCCAAGATATGATGAACCAGGTTCTACAGGAATACTGGGACGTTGGAGTAGTGTGTTACCTTGATGATATTCTCTTTTACTCAAAGGATGAAAGGGAACACATCGAAGCTGTTAAGAAAGTTTTACAAAGTCTATCAGACTTTCAGTTAGCGGTATCGCTGAAGAAATCGACTTTCCATGCCACGGAGGTGGAATTCCTCAGCTATATGGTGGCGGTCAATGGGGTGTCTATGAGCACCCGAAAGGTGGAATCCATAATGGTCTGGAACATGCCCATGTCAGTTAGGGAAGTACCGGTTTTTATGGGGTTTGTTAACTTCTACCGACGATCCATAAAAAGTCTCTCGGCTATTTGCAAGACAACAACCGTGACACTACAAGGAAATCCCAAGAATTTCAAATGGGGGACTGAACAAAACACTCCTTTTGAAGAGCTGAAACACCGATTCACCACAGCCCCCAGACTCTACCACTTTTTCCCAGAAAGAGAAATAGTGGTAGAGACAAACGCTAGCGATTTTGCTCTCGGCTGCGTCCTTTCTCAATACTTTGAGAAAAGGCTATATCCAGAGGCTTTCCATTCCAGAAAATTAAATTTGGCCGAGCGCAATTATGAGATTTATGATAAAGAACTTCTCGCAATCCTCAAAGCCTTTAAGGAATGGAGACACTACTTGATCGGAACAGAAAAACCAATTACAGTCTTTACCGACCATCAGAACCTACAATACTTCCTCACTTGAAAAGTCTGGAGTGGCCATCAGATTCGATGGGCTCAGAAGTTCGTAGAATACAATTTCCGTATTGTATACCGACCAGGCACGAAGGGCGGAAAGCCTGACGCATTAAGCAGACAGCCGGAGTACCGTCCTGAGGAGGGAACTACTCATCGCGAACAGAAAACTTTGAAAGAAGAAAGTTTCTTAGTGACGTTAGTAGCGAGGGTAGGGGATGAAGGAGAAGACTGGGATGGAGATAAATATTTGGATTTGGAACCTCAAAGAGGAGGAAGGGAACCCGTAATTAGGGTCAAGAGATTGAGCAAAAAGGCATGCTTGCCGACAAAGGGCTCAAGAATGGCGGCAGGACAGGACCTGTACGCCAAAGAGGATGACATTGTCCCGAAATATGGACAAGCATTAATCAGGGTGGGTATAGCGGTGGGGCTACCCGAAGGAACTTATGGAAGCGTTGCCCCAAGAAGTGGATTAGCGGTCCGAAGTGGAATCTCTAGCAGCGCAGGAGTAACCGATGCTAATTACACCAGCGAACTCCAAGTCGTACTTTGTAACCAACAAGATGTGGACTACCAAATAAGAATGGGCGATCGCATAGCTCAATTAGTGGTAGAAAAGGTCAACACCTCGGACATGATGGAAGTCGACGACTTGGAAGAAGCGGAGCGAGGAATCACAGGATTCGGAAGCACCGATATAGCGACAAGATCCTTGATCGTCAAGGAACAGGAACCTAGCATAAGCTACTTACAGGTATCGGGTAAAGACAGCAAACATTCGTACGATATTTCAGAAGTGCCCCAAAAGGTTCTAATGTCCAATGCTATTATCCTACAGAAAGGTATGAAGCAGTTCAATCCTGAATTCTTGAACGAGATACAGGGACTATAGGGACAGACGTAGCGTGGAGGCAATGAAGGGAAGAACTCATTAGGTTATGAGATGAAGGAAAGGATTTTCCCAAAGACTGGACCTTAACCGACGATCTACTATATTATAAGAAAAGACTATTTGTACCAGATAGTCAGGCGCTATATACTAAGATCGCAGAAGGATGTCACGATGCAAAGGTTGCAGGACATTTCGGACAAGAAAAGACTTTGGAAATAATCATAAGAGCCTTTTACGGGAAAGGACTTGTGGCATGGGTCAACGACTATGTACGATCCTGCGATGAATGCCAACATAACAAATCACCTAGACACGCTAAGTACGGATTATTGCAACCACTGCAAATACCCTACGCAGAACGGGCATCCATCTCAGTGGACTTCATTACCCAACTACCAGAGTCGCAAGGATGCACTCAGATAATGGTAGTAGTCGATCGATGCACAAAGATGGTAGATTTTACCGGACTTCAGACCTCGGCTACGGCCAAGGATGTCGCAAATGCATTCCTGAAAGAAGTATGGAGGCTGCACGTCCTACCAACCGAAATCGTCGCGGACATGGACTCAAAGTTTGCAGGAGAATTTCGGGAATCCCTTTGCAAGGCGCTGGAAATTAAGCGAAGAATGTCAACAGCATACCACCCTCAGACTGACAGACAAACCGAACGTACTAACCAAGTGCTGGAAGGTTCCCTTCGAAGGTTTGTCAATTACGATCAGGATGACTGGTATCAGCTACTGCCGCTAGCTGAACATGCCTATAACAACTCCGCAACCAACGCTCATGGGATGTCACCACTCTATGCGAACTACGGATTCCATCCACAGACAGAGTGGATGAAGGAGGGCGAAGCTCAAAATCCAGGAGTAACACTTTATGCAAACCGGATTAAGAGGATAAATGAACAAGCAAGAGGGTCACTAGAAAAGACACGAGAAGGGATGTCGAAATATTATGACCGGAAAGCTGGACAACAGCCGGACTTCAAGATCAGGGACAAAGTAATGTGAAACGCCAAAAACATCTGCACCCAACGGAAATCCAAAAAGCTAAGTTCAAAGCTATACGGCCCCTTCCAAATTTTGGAACGACGCGGATCCAGAGTATACAAGCTCAACATATCTGATCAATGGAACATTCATTCCATATTTCATGTTGCACTATTGGAACCATACCGCGAGTCAGTTCATGTCAATCGCCAACAACTCCCTAGAGAACCGGAGGATATTGACGGCGATCTGCAATGGGAGTTTGAAAAAATCGTAAGAAGCGAAAATGGTTCTTTGAGGAAACGAGTACGCGGCTGCTATCAAGAGAAGAGGGAACTGTGGTACTTCGTTAAGTGGCAAGGGTGTTCGGAAGATGAGAATACATAGGAGCCTGCCACCAGTATGGAAATTGCAGAGGAAGGTGTGGAGAATTTTCATGATGAAAATCGGGACATGCAAAGAAGGGCAGAAGTAAGATAGTGAGGAAAAGGTTTTCCTACTGTGGCCAAGTAAACGGGGCAGGTTTTTTACCCTGACCACACTGAGTCTTAAAATGTATTTAGAAGAAATTATAAAATGGTTATAAAAGCATTCGAGGTGAAGCCAGGTAGGAGGGAGCTCATGTTAGGCAAATGGAAATCCGAGACCTGTGCGCAGACCCACGGTAGTGTAACTGCGCACAGACCCTCAATTTACCGTAGTGCCAACACCCCACTCCGGCCCCCGTATGGGGCCCGCACGTCATTATCGAGATTTCGAGAGTTGCGTCGTATAACTAAAATGTCACATCAATGAAGCCCGCTTGATAACACCATATACGTCACCTCCTTCGGTCCGACCGCATGCTGTTCGCAGGATATATGAGGGGAGACCTTTGGCGACATCTGGGAAGTGGAACGGAGGAAATCCGTGACAGGCGCATTGAGATAGTAGGCTTCAAAGTTGGGCTTCCTAAACTATGGACCGAAAGTGACAGGACGTTTTCGGAGAAATACTCTAGGAGGATATCCCAGTAGTGAAAGCTCCTAGGGGCATACCGAATCCACCAATACTCTTCTGAGATCAGCTGTAGGTTGGTTGGTCCTAGTAATAGGACCCCTCTACGGAGGCCGGCGGACTAAGGGGAAGCATGCACAGAATGGAAAACCTAGATAAGTCCGAAACCCTTAAGATGCTGAAACGTCAGGTTCGAACTTGCGATTGGCACTACGTGGCCCGGCATGAACCTGATCCACTCACGACCGAGGCGACGACTGGACAATAGTCAACAAGAGTAAAGTCATATAGAAGTCTATGCAGACATCTAAGTTGGAGACGGCTGTTTAGTATAACAAATAGTGCAGTCATCTCAACTGAGGAATACTATTCTGAGTCCGCGAAAGGGTGTGATAAGTTTCAGGGTCAAACGGTGTTCGCACTTATAAGATTCTGGACGTTTGCGTATTAAAACCAGGGTGGTACTTCGCAGGCATAGTAGTTAGAAGTAGTCCGCGAACACACAGACGCGGAATATAAATATCGAAGTCCCTCCCGAGCTTTACAGACATCATCATGCAACGCAGAAGAGATCTTATCAATATAAAATTGTTTACGCTATAAATCTTTACCTTACTTTTATTTTATTGAGACGAGCCTTCCTCGACAGATTCTCCGAACAAAGATTTTGGCCTACGTCCCGCGGTTATATACTTGAGTTTGGCGTCCACCTAACAGAGGCGTCCTATTACTAGTACCAACCAACCTACAGCTGATCTCAGAAGGGTATGGGTGGATTCGATATAACCCTCATAGCTTTCACTACGGGAATATCCTCTTCGTGTATTTCGCCGAAAAGGTCCCATCACATTCGGCCCGCAGTTTAGGAAGCCTAACTTTGAAGCCTACTATCTCAATGCGCCTGTAACGGATTTCCTCCGTTCCACTTCCCAGATGTCGACAAAGGCCCCCTCTCATATAACCTGCGAACAGCATGCGGTCGGGCGGACGGCGGCGACGTATATGGTGTTATGAAGTGGGCTTCATTGATGTGACATTTTAGTTATGAGACACCACTCTCGAAATCTCGCTAATGACGTAAGGGCCCCATAAGGGGGCTGAAGGGGGGTGTTGGCACTCCGGTAAATCGAGGGTCTGTGCGCAGTTACCCTACTGTGGGTCTATGCACATGTCTTGGATTTCCATATGCCTAACAAACGGGACTACCGAAGTCTCCGAAATATTTGGTAGATCTCAAACTAAAGATTCTTGAAGCGAACTGCAGAGAGTAACTGTTCAACCAAGTATATTGAAGACTCTGTCTGCTGAAGTCTGCCTCTTCTAATGTAAAGAATAGTAGTTCTTAAATACACTTCTTAGGCTACTGGGAGCCTTATTCTCATAACACATAAGACACCAAAATGGTAGCATTATGTTAGGCGGATGCCAAACTCAAGTGTATCACTGAGGGACATAGGCCACAATCCTTGATTGGAGAATCTGTCAAGGAAGGCTCATTTCGATAAAATAGGTAAGGTAAAGATTTAAAGTGTAGAACAATATTATATTGATAAGATCTCTTTTCCGTTGCTTGATGATGTCTGTAAAGCTGGGGAAGCACTTCGATATTTATATCACACATCTGAGTGTTCGCGAACTACTTCTAACTACTATGCCTCTGAGGTACCACTCTGATTTTAATACACAAATGTCCAGAATCTTATAAGTGCGAGCCCCGTTTGACCCGGAAACTTATCACAACCTTTCACAGTTGCGGAATAGTATTCCTCTGTCGAGATCACTGCGATATTTGTTATACCAAACAGAGGTCTCCAACTTAGTTATCCACTTAGACTATTATATTACTCTAGTCTTATTGACTATCATTCCAGTAGTGTCTTCGGTCATGAAGTAATCAAGTTCATGCCAAGCCACCTAGTGGCAATCGCAAGTCCGAGCCCAATGTGTCAATATCTTAAGGGTCTCCGACTTATCTAGGTCTTCCTTACTGAACGTGCTTTCCCTTAGTCTGCCGGCCTCCATAGAGGAGTACTATTACTAGGACCAACTAACCTACAGCTGATCTCAGCAAGGGTATGGGTAGATTCGGTATGCCCCTAATAGGTTCTGCTACTGGGATATCCTGTTGGAGTGTTTCGCCGAAAACCTGTGTCACTTTCGGCTCATAGTTTAGGAAGCCTAACGTTGAAGCCTACTATCTCCATGTGCCTGCGACGGATTTTCTCCGTTCCACTTCCCAGATGTTGACATAGGTCCCCTCATATATATCCTGTGAATAGCATGCAGTCAGACAGATGGCAGCAATATGTATGGTGTTATGAAGTGGGCTTCATTGATGTGACTTTTTAGTTATGGGACGCAACTCGCGAAATCTCGCTAATCAGGTGCAGGCCCCATAAGGAGGCTGGAGGGGGGTATTTGTTAGGCGGACGCCAAACTCAAGTATATAACTGAGGGACGTAGGCCCGAAATCTTTGTTTGGAGAATCTGTCGAGAAAGGCTTGTCTCGATAAAATAAGTAAGGTAAAGATTTAAAGCGTAAAACAATATTATATTGATAAGATCTCTTCTCCGTTGCTTGATGATGTCTGTAAAGCTCGGGAGGCACTTCGATATTTATATCCCGCGTCTGAGTGTTCGCGGACTACTTCTAACTACTATGCCTCCGAAGTACCACTCTGGTTTTAATACGCAAACGTCCAGAATCTTATAAGTGCGAACACCGTTTGACCCTGAAACTTATCACACCCTTTCGCGGACTCGGAATAGTATTCCTCCGTTGAGATGACTGCGCTATTTGTTATACCAAACAGCCGCCTCCAACTTAGATGTCCGCATAGACTTTTATATGACTTTAGTCTTGTTGACTATCGTCCAGTCGTCTCTTCAGTCATGAAGTGATCAGGTTCATGCCGGGCCACCTAGTGCCAATCGCAAGTCCGAGCCCGACGTGTCAGCGTCTTAAGGGTCTCCGACTTATCTAGGTCTTCCATTCTGAGCATGCTTCCCCTTGGTCCGCCGGCCTCCGTAGAGGGGTCCTATTACTAGGACCAACCAACCTACAGCTGATCTCAGAAGGGTATGGGTGGATTCGGTATACCCCTAATAGCTTCCGCTACTGGGATATCCTCTTGGAGTATTTCGCCGAAAACGTCCCGTCACTTTCGGCCCATAGTTAGGAAGCCTAACTTCGAAGCCTACTATCTCAATGCGCCTCCGACGGATTTCCTCCGTTCCACTTCCCAGATGTCGCCAAAGGTCCCCTCTCATATATCCTGCGAACAGCATGCGGTCGGACGGACGGCGGCGACGTATATGGTGTTATGAAGTGGGCTTCATTGATGTGACATTTTAGTTATGTGACGCAACTCTCGAAATCTCGCTAATGATGTGCGGGCCCCATAAGGGGGCCGAAGGGGGGTGTTGGCGCTCCGGTAAATCGAGGGTCTGTGCGCAGTTACCCTACCGTGAGTCTGTGCACATGTCTCGGATTTCCATATGCCTAACAGTATTGCCACTCCCGAAAATCAAGGGTCTTTGCGCAGTCACCCTACTGTGGGTCTGTGCACCTGTCTCAGATTTCCATATGCCAAACATCTTGAAACAAACATAAAACATATAGAGTATTAAACCGATACTCGAAACCAAACATAAAATATATAAAGTATCAAACTGATACTCGAAAGCAAACATAAAAGATATAGAGTATCAAACCAATACTCGAAACCAAATATGAAACATATGGAGTATCGAACCCTATACTATCAGGCTAGAGGCACACCTCATTTCCTGTAACAAATTCAAAATACAAACAGTATCTACTGATACCTGAAAATTCTAAACCAGTATCCTGTACTGGTTACACTCTGAAAACAAGATAGAACCCTTATTTTTTCAAAATACAATAACAAAATTCCTAATCTTCACTATTATAATCAGAATTCAAATAAGGATCCCAAGAACCTTTATCAACTAGGGGTACATCTGAATAGCTCTCAAAGCTATTCTTAGTAGGAGAATAACACAATGGAATAAACCTAGAAAATTCCGTAGTAAACTCTTCTCCTGGCATGTTGTCTGTCCACCATGCTTGAACTAAATCCATCGCATGTTCCAATCCTTCTACCAGTTCCCAACTATTCTCGCTTGCTGGATATCCTTTTCAACAAACCAAGAACTGTACTTTGCCATATCATTCTCTGTAAACAAGGACTGATTGAACTTCCCATGCCTGTTCTTCGTTGATAAGGATGGGTGCTAGTTTGGTAAAAGCGCGTCCGGGGAACCGAACATCATTGTTAGGGTAGTAAGGTTTGACTACTGAACAATGGAAAACTCTTTTCTTCCTTCGGTACACCCTCGCATCCATGCTAACAGTGTAGTTCTGTGTATGTTCGTCGAATTCAAGTACTGTAAGAGGACCTCACCAGTGTGGCTGTAATTTCTGAGATCTGCCAGATTCCATTGCAAACTGGTCTCCAAAAACCATAATCCTTTCCCCCATCTCGACAGGCTTGTGTGGGTTCCTCCTCTTAGCTGCTACTCTGTTTGCTCTTGCTCTAGCCAACTATAATACTTGGTATGCCACATTTCTGATCTCCTGGTATCGATTGTAGTAATCATCGGATGCGGGTACTGTTGTAGAGTTGACTTTATAGGTATGGTGTAGCTGGTATTCTCATCCATACACAGCCTTGTATGGGGATGTACTAATTGTATCAGAGTGCCCTGCATTGGAGTAAGCAGTCACTTTAGAAAGGGAGATTAACCTGTTTGTTTGTCAAGCGTTAATAACATTCCTTAATACTATTTTAAGTTCTCTGATCTCTCTTTCTACCTGTCCATTGGTCTCATGGTGGCCAGGCATAGCCATGATGTGTTCAACACCTATCGTCTTCAAGGTTTGTTTCCAAAACTGGGAGGTGAATCGGGGATCAGCATCACTAACAATCGACGCAGGTATCCCATGACGCGTCAAGATATGATGTCAGAGTAAATCGCTTGTCGAAATCGCAGTAGCGTTAACTGATGTTCGTATCAGCTAGCTGAAATCAACTGCTCTATCCCCTACCACCAACACTGAATCATGTCCTCTCAGCTTTGTGAAAAAGTCCATAAAATCGATAGCATAGCTCCAAAATATCTCGGAAGGAAAGGAGAGTGAAAGGGTGTTGCTCATAGGTAATGTAGTCCTTTCCCAGTTCAGTTGACATTTGTTACACTTCTGGACATAGTCTTTGAAATCCTTCCTCATCTCCGGCTAGTAAATGTATTCTGTCGCGTACCGGATATTTCGATCAGCACTATAGTGGCCTTTATTGTGTATTTCCCCTATCATCTGTTTTCTCAATGTTTCCCCATTCACTCCATGACCTTTCAGAATAAATAGGCAATCTCCACCACTTCTTGTAGCGGCGTGAAGGGGACCATTTCATATACTGTAATGTTTTATTATTTCATTCTGTCAAGTATGATTGGAGTCCTTTGCTAACTGGTAGATAGGGTCATTCTTATATCCTTTAATCATCTGTTCTCTGCAAATGTTTTTCATATCATTTACTCCTTAAATGATATCCCTTTCGTCCACCACCCTTTCTAATACCGTTACCTCCTCTTCCTCATCAGGTATCTCATACACTTTGTAGAGTGCTTGTTTTTTGTGAGGTAGGGAGGGTGGTTCCACTACTGGAACCTCGTGGAGGTATGCGAGAGGTCCTACATAGAGGGGCTCATTTTGGAGATGCTCAGGATACTGAGGATTGTAACTTTTGGTAATGGGGGAGCCACATCCCAATGCCTTTTTGACATACTCCTTGATGGTATGGACATCGAGGTGGGGGTGTGGTGAATGGGTATCTCTATCACTGTGATCGTCGTTGCTATTAGGTAGAGTTTTGATAACCGGTAGGCTACTGCAGGAGGAACCAGCATAGGTCTTCATCTTAAGTTTCAATTCCTTATGGTCTATGCAGAAGGGTATGTTGCAGAATACCCAATGCATTGATGTATGTTCAAGTTCCTCCTCACTCCTACCACTGGAATAACTTCGATGATTTCCCCAATCATTTAAGAGTACACTATTTCTGTAATCGTCTGTGTCTAGCTGTGCTTGCTCCGGAATGTAGTCGCTTCCGTATTCTGAATGAGTACCAATGTGCTCAACTGTGAGAGATGCAAATCGAGACATTTCGTGTTTTGTAGTAGATTCTTCATAAGAAAGAAAGGATGAAATAGGTAAGGAAGTATGTGAATTGTCTTCTTGTGTGGGATCGTTTGCAGTATGCGGGTAATCATCATTCTCATCATAAAGACGACACAATTCATCTGCTAAATAGTTCCATTTTCCTGGTCTGTACACTATTTCAGTATGGTATTTCCCAATGAACCCTCTCCATTGCAGTTGTTTTTTGGTGGGTGTTCTGCTTGTCTTGAGGTACATCAGAGGTAGATGATCTGTGACGATAGTAAACTTGCTTCCTGCAAGTATATGGTGAAATGCCATTTGTGCATCAACTATCGCTAGAGCTTCCTTGTTGGTTGTGCCATAATTCATTTGGGCATTAGAGAATTTCCTGCTATGAAGTGAAGCTGGTCTGTCATTCTCCGGTGTTTCTCCTTGTCCTACCCATACTCCTACCCCTGTGTTGGATGCATTGGTTATTAGCCATATTGGAAGTGATGAATCATATTGTAGTGGTTTCATAACCTTGGATTTTAAAACACTTCGCTTAACATTCTCTATGATTTGGTCTTGGGTGACTGTCCATAAAGATTCTGCCATTCTGGTGAGTTCCGTTAGGGGTAATGTAATAGTTACAATGTGTGGCACAAACTGACTAATGTTGTTGACCGTTCCTAGAAATTCCTTTAACTGTTTCTTGATCTGTGGTATTGTCCATTCTTCGATCTTCGCTATCTTTTCTAGTACTGATGAGAGTCCTTTGTTATTGATAACATGGCCTAACACTTTTATACTGGAGGCGAAGAATTCTGATTTCTTCCTGCTTGTGTAGAATTGAGCTTCTTTTAGTTTATCGCAAATCGTGGATATGTGTTTTAAATGTTCAGACTCTGTATTGGAAAATATAAGCATATCATCAATATATACACACATGAAATGTCCTAAATAGTCAGCGAATAGATCGGACATTATGCGCATGAATGTTCCTGGAGCATTCATATCTCCTTGTAGCATTACCTTGCTAACGAAACATCCAAATGCTGTCTTGAAAGCATTCTTGCTCATATCCTCTGGTTCCACTCATGTTTGGAAGTAGGCATCAGTAAGATCAATTTTGCTTCGGTATCTTACCCTTCCTAGAGCGTTCAGAATAATCATTTGGTTGGGAATGGTTTTAACATCCTTAATTGTTATTTCATTCCAGGCCATGAAATCCACCAGTAGCCGCATGCGTTTTTTATCCTTCTTTTCCTGAGCAAACATTGGAGCTGCCGATAAAACTGCTTATTGTGCGATAATTCCTGCTTTCTCTTTTTCTCTCAGCCATATGCTCATGTCAGTTGCCTATCGTTCTGGTATTAAGTAGGTGGATAATGAGCGCTGCTCTTTTCCTGGTTGTATGTTCAGCTTATGATTGATCTTCCTTAGAGGCGGTAGAATTTCCGGTATTTCCTCGAGAAATACTTCTAGGTATTGGTCTATAACATCTTCAGTTCTAATCACTGCTGCTCGGATCATGCCACTAGTAGATGTGCAAATAATTTGAATGTTCTGCTTTGGAAACAGAATGTCTAACTTGCCACATTCGATTTGAGCTTGGTGATGTTCCAGAAAAGGCATTCCTATTAGTGCATTATATTTTGCTTGGTTTCTGACCAACATCCTAGTTCCTGGTACGCTCAGCTTTCTTGCTGATATGTTGACTGCACATTCTTTATGACCTTCAGATCGTGATCCTTTCATAGCTAGGTCTATCTTGATCAGTATCTTCAATCCCTGACAAGGAATTCTGTGCGTGGTCACCAAGGTGGCGCTAATCAGATTTGCCCCTATTGATCTAGTATCAAACAAGACTCTGGCTTCTTTGCCATTGATATGCATCATTCTTTCGAGAACGTCATGAGGTTTGACATTTGTTGGTCTAGCGGCCATTGTGAGAATGTCTTTCTCTTCTTTTTCTACTTCTATACCATTGATAAACACCTCTTCTACTAGTTGTTCCTATTCCACTCTATTGGAGGTGACTTCAATCTTCACCTTAGCCTGACCTTTGCCTTTGCCCTTGTTATCTTTGCTAGGACAGTTTCTTGCTAGATGTCCTTTACCTCCCCAGGTATAGCAAGGACTGTTTTCTTTTTGTTCCTTAGATTTGGTGTCGGGCTTGTTGTTCATTTCCCAATTGTCCTTTTGCCCTTCTTGTTTGGAAGTGAATTATTTTGCCAGTTTCTCGAACCTTTCCTTCCCATATGCACCAATGCTTTATAGGATAGCATCTATGCTCTCTGCATTTTGTATAACTTCCATAAGGGTGTCTGTTTCAGTGTACTGTAATTCTGCTTCTTGTCATAACCTAGGGTGCATGCTCTTAAAAAACTGTAAATTGAAGGCATAATTGCTTATGGGGTTTGCAGGTAGGCATGATCGGAACATCAGCAAATCGGTTGCTATTGTTGATATTCTTTGTATCTTGCCATTATACACTTGCGTGATTTCATGGAATTTGCTGTAGGTATCATCTTTCTGTTTCGAAGATTGAAATCTTTCTCATAGATATCCAACAAAGTCTTCAGTGGTTATATCTTCACCGAAATACTCAGCTGCCTGAAAAGCTGCTTCTTGAGCTCGTCCTTCAGTATAGAAGATTTCATAGTTTCCTCCTCTGGCCTCACTTGTTTGTAGTCCATTTAGGCATAGATATAACTGTACTGAGTTATACCATCTATCAAACGCTTCTGATTTGAGGTCGTCTCCTTTACCTGTAAACTTACTACGTGAAGATACCTTGATACTGACTTTAGCTGTAACAACTGGGTTAGGTCTTGGAGTCAGTGGTTTTAGAACCCCTGGTCCTGGGGCTTCTGGTCCAGCTGGACCTGCTTCTGAAGCCATGTTGTCTGATCCTTCCTCGCTATCAGAGCTATCTGTTTCATTGCTTGGTGGTACTGGAAGTACCTTTGTACCTGTGGGCTTTCTGGAGGATTCTGTATACCCTCCGGGGGTAGTGGTGGGCAGTTCTAGTTGTTTTTGTGATGATTCTTACAGTGATTGTTTAGCAGCATCTTTGGCTAGCTGCTGAGCAGCTACGTTACTTGCTGTTTGTTCGTTTGCTGGGGTCTTGGTGAACCGTCCCTTGGAATCTTTGGTGTGCTGTTGGGAACCTTTCTCAGAGGTCTTGCCCTTACTTGGTCCTGGAACGCCTTCCATCTTGATAACTTGCTGAAGTTAAAAAAATTGTAACGGCCTTTTCGGAGATGTGGTAATTGTAGGGTTAACGGGCTTTGTTCTGCACCAAGGGGGTAAGTAATGAATCAAAGTCCGGAGGCTTTAGCGGAGATTGTTGAATAGACTTCTTACTGTATCGCTACTACTGAAGTCTCCGAGATGTTTGGTCAATCTGAAACTAAAGATTCTTGAAGCCAACTGAAGAGAGTAACTGTTTAATAAAGTATATTGAAAACTCTATCTTCTGAAGTCTGCCTATTCTAAAGTGAAGAATAGCAGTTCTTAAATATACTTCTTAGACTACCGGGAGCCATATTCTCATAACATATAAGACTTCAAAACCATAGCCTCGAAACCAAACATGAAACATATAAAGTATCAAAGAGATACTCAAAACTAAACATAAAGCAGATAAAGTATCAAAGCAATACTCAAAACGAAACATAAAACATATAGAGTATTAACCGATACTCCAAACCAAATATAAAACATATAAAGTATTAAACCGATACTCGAAACCAAACATAAAACATATAGAGTATCAAACCTGTTAGGCATATGGAAATCTGAAACAAGAAAAGTGCACAGGCCCACGGTAGGGTAACTGTGCACAGACCCTGATTTTGTAGAGTGCCAACACGCCCCCTCCAACCACCTTATAGGGCTCGCACATCATTACCGAGATTTCGAAAGTTGCATCCTATAACTAAAAGGTCACATCAATGAAGCCCACTTCATAATACCATATACATTGCCGCCATCCATCTGACCGCGTGCTGTTCACAGGGTAAATGAGAGGGGACCTTGGGCGATATCTGGGAAGGCGAACGGAAGAAATCTGGGGAAGGCACATTGAGATAGTAGGCTCCAAGGTTAGGCTGCCTAAACTACAGGCTGCAAGAAATGGGACGTTTTTGGCGAAATACTCGTAGAGGAGGTCCCACTAGCAGCAGCTATTAGGAGCATACTGAATCCACCTATACCCTTCTGAGATCAGCTGTAGGTTGGTTGGTGTTAGGCGGATACCAAACTCATGTATATAACTGGGGGATGTAGGCCAAAATCTTCGATCGGAGAATCTGTCGAGGAAGGCTCTTCTCAATAAAATAGGTAAGGTAAAGATTTAAAGTGTGAAACAATATTATATTGATAAGATCTCTTCTCCGCTGCTTGATGATGTCTGTAAAGCTTGGGAGGCACTACAATATTTATATTCCTCGTCTGAGTATTCGTGGACTACTTCTAACTACTATGCCCTCAAAGTACCATCCAGGTTTTAGTACGCAAACATCTAGAATCTTATAAGTGCAAACACCATTTGACCCTGAAACTGATCACATCCTTTTGTGGTCACTGGGTAGTATTCCTGTGTTAAGATAACTGCGCTATTTGTTATTCCAAACAGCGGCCTCTAACTTAGATGTCAGCATAGACTATTATATTACTTTAGTTTTGTTGACTATCATTCCAGTAGTCTCTTCGGTCATGAAGTGATCAAGTTCATGCCGGGCCACCTAGTACCAATCGCAAGTCAGCGCCCAACGTGTTAACGTTTTAAGGGACTACGACTTATCTAGGTCTTTCATTCAGAGCATGCTTCCCCTTAGTCTGCCAGCCTCCGTAGAGGTATCCCATTACTGGGACCAACCAACCTACAGCTGATCTCAGAAGGGTATGGGTGGATTCAGTATACCCCTGATAGCCTCTGCTATTGGGACATCCTCTTAGAGTATTTCATCGAAAACATCCCATCACCTTCGGCCCATAGTTTAGGAAGCCTAACTTTGAAGCCTAGTATCTCAATGCGCCTGCGACGGGCTTCTTCCGTTCCACTTCCCAGATGTTGCCAAATGTCCCCTCTCATATATCCTGCGCACAGCATGCGGTCGGATGGACGGCGGCGACGTATATGGTGTAATGAAGTGGGCTTCATTGATGTGACCTTTTAGTTATGGAACACAATTCTCGAAATCTTGCTAATGACGTGCAGGCCCCATAAGGGGGCCAGAGGTGGGTGTTAGCACTGCGGTAAACCGAGGGTCTGTGCGCAGTTACCCTACTGTGGGTCTTCGCACTGGTCCCAGATTTCTATATGCCTAACATGAGCTCCCTCCTACCAGGCTTCACCTCGAATTCCTTTTATAACTTCTTAATATTTTTCTTCTATATATATTTTGAGACTCAGTGTGGTCAGGGTAAAAAACCTTCCGCATTTCCTTAGCCACGGTAGGAAAACCTTTTCCTCACTATCTTACTTCTGTCCTTCCTGGCATGTTCAGATTTTCAGTATGAAAATTCTCCACAACTTCCTCCACATTTTCCATACCGGTAGCTGGCTCCCATGTGTTCTCATCTTCTGAACACCCTTGCCATTTGATGAAGTACTACAGTTCCCACTTCTCTTGGTAGCGATAGTGTACCCATTTTTTATGAGAGCAAATCTCCCTTCTTACTATTTTTTCAACATCCTATTGTAGATCACCATCAATATCCGCCAGTTCTCTAGAGGGTTGTTGGCGATTATCATGAACTGATTCGCAATAGGGTTCCAATAGTGCGACATGGAATATGGGGTGAATGTTCTATCGGTCGGATATGTTGAGCTTGAAGGCTCGTGATTCGCGTCCTTCCATAATTCGAAAAGGACTATATAGCTTTGGACTTAGCTTCTTTGATTTCCGTCGTATCGAATGTTTTTTGCGTTTACCATTACTTTGTCTCCGATCTTAAAGTCCGGCTGTTGTCGAGCTTTCCGGTCCTACTATTTTGACATTCCTTCCCATGTCTTTTCTAGTGACCCTCTCACTGGTTTATGTATCGTCTTAATCCAGTCCGCATAGAGTGTAGCTCCTAGATTTTGAGCTTCGCGCTCCTTCATCCACTCCATCTGTGGATGGAAACCGTAGTTCGCACAGAATGGTGACATCCCGTAAGTATTGGTTGTGGAGTTGTTATAGGCATGTTCAGCTAGAGGTAATAGCTGATACCAGTCATCCTGATCGTAGTTGACAAAACTTTAAAGGTATCCTTCCAGCCCTTGGTTGGTACATTCAGTTTGTCCATCAGTCTGAGGGTGGTATGCTGTCGACATTCTTCGCTTAATTTACAATGCTTGGCAAAGGGATTCCCAAATTTCTCCAGCAAACTTTGAGTCGATGTCCGAGACGATTTCAGTTGGCAGACCGCGCAGTCTCCATACTTCTTTTAGGAATGCATTTGCGATATCCTTGGCCATAGCGGTGGTCTGAAGTATGATGAAATGTACGATTTTTGTAAACCAATCAACTACTACCATTATTTGAGTGCATCCTTGCGATTCCGGTAGATGAGTGATAAAGTCTACTGAGATAGACGCCCATGCCACAGCGGGTATTTGTAATGGTTGCAGTAGTCCATACTTGGCATGTCTAGGCGATTTATTATGTTGGCATTCATCACAGTATCATAAGTAATCATTGACCGATTCCATAAGTCCTTTCTACTAGAAGTCTCTCATGATTATTTCCAAGTTTTTTTCTTGGCCGAAATATTCTGCAAACTTTGCATCGCGACATCCTTCTGCGATCTTGGTGTAAAGCATTTGACTGTTTGGTACAAATACTCTTTGCTTGTAGTATAGTAGATCATCAGTCAAGGTCCAGTCCTTGGGAAAATCCTTTCCTTCATCTCGTAACCTAATGAGTTCTTCCCGCCATTGCCTCCAAACTTCATCTGTCCTGATAGCTGCCTGTATCTCACTTAAGAATTCAGGGTTGAACTACTTCATACCTTTTTGCAGGATTATCGCATTTCACATTAGAACCTTCTCTGGTACTTCTGAAATGGCGTATCAGTGTTCATCGTCTTTGGCTGAGGCCTGCAGGTAACTGATGCTAGGTTCCTGTTCTTTGACAATCAGGGATCTTGTCGCTATATTGGTACTTCCGAATCCCGCAGTTCCTTGTTCAGTGTCTTCCAGGTTGTCTACTTCCATCACGTCTAAGGTGTTGATTTTTTCTACCACCAGCTGAGCTATGCGATCGCCCATTCTTATCTGGCAGTCCTCATTTTTATGGTTGAATAGTACGACCTTGAGTTCGCCTGTGTAATCAGCATCGATTGCTCCAGTACTGGTGGAAGGTCCGCTTCGAACGACCAATCCACTTCTTGGAGCAACTCTTCCATAAGTTCCTTCGGGTAGCCCAATTGCTATACCCGTCCTTATTAATGCTTGTCCATATTTTGAGACAATGTTATCTTCAATGGCGTACAGGTCATGTCCTGCCGCCATTCTTGAGCTTTTAGTTAGCAAACATGCCTTCTTGCTCAATCTCTTGACCCTAATGACGGGTTCTTTTCCACCTCTATGAGGTTCCAAATCCAAATCCTTATCTCCATCCCAGGCTTCTCCTTCATCACCTACTCTCGCTACAAATGATACTAAGAAATTTTCTTCTTTCAAAATCTTTTGCTCACGATGCGTAGCTCTCTCCTCAGGATGGTACCGAGGCCATCTGCTTAATGCGTCAGGCTTTCCGCCCTTTGTGCCTGGTCAGTATACAATCCGAAAATTGTATTCCATGAGCTTCTGAGCCCATCGAATTTGACAGCCACTCCAGACTTTTGAGGTGAGGAAGTATTGTAGGTTATGATGGTCGGTAAAGACTGTAATTGGTTTTTCTGTTCCGATCAAGTAGTGTTTCCATTTCTTAAATGCTTCAAGGATTGTGAGAACTTCTTTATCATGAGTCTCATAATTGCGTTCCACTGAGTTTAGTTTTCTGGAATGGAACACTACTGGATGTAACCTTTTTTCAAAGTATTGAGAAAGTACGCAACCAAGTGCGAAATTGCTAGTACTGGTTTCTACTACCGTTTCTCTTTCTGGGAAGAAGTGGTGGAGTATGGGGGCTGTGGTGAATCGGTGTTTTAATTCTTCGAACGCTGTATCTTGTTCCAGTCCCTACTTGAAATTCTTGGGATTTCCCTGTAATGTCTCGGTTATGGGTTTACAAATAGCCGAGAAGTTTTTTATAAAACGTCGATAGAAGTTAGCAAATCCGATAAAGACTTGTACTTCTCTAACTGACTTAGGTGCTTTCCAAACTATTATGGATTCCACCTTGCAGGTGCTCATAGATACCCCATCGACTACTACCATATAGCCGAGGAATTCTACCTCAGTGGTGTGGAAGGATGACCTTTTTAGCGATTCCGCTAATTGAAAGTGTGATAGGCTTTATAAAACTTTCTTTACCGCTTCAACATGTTCTTCTTCATCCTTTAAATAGATGAGAATATCGTCCAGATAATACACGACTTCGATATCCAAGTATTCTTTAAGTACTTGGTTCATCATATCTTGGAAAGTTGCGGGAGCAGTGACCAATCCGAATGGCATAACCTTATATTCGTAAAGCCCATATCTCATCCGGAAAGCCGTCTTCCATTCATCGCCTTCCTTAATCCCAATCAGGTGGTAGCCATCTTTAAGGTCTAGCTTGGTGAAGATCTTTGCGCCAGCTACTCGATCTCTGAGTTCGGGCATTAGTGGAAGGGGATGTTTGTTGAGCATAGTAATGTTGTTCAGATTCCAGTAATCCCCAACTAAGCGTAGCCTTCTATCAGGTTTGAGTACGAATAATATCAGTGCTCCTGCAGGACATTGACTATGAGTAATCTTTCCCTGCTTAATCATTGTTTCCAAGTATTCCCGTAAAGCCTTAAGCTGTTTTTCAGATAGTTGATATATCGGCCCCTTGGGGGGAGTTGATCCAGGAATCAACTTGATTTCGTGATCAAATGTCCATCTTGGGGCTAATTATTCTGCCATCTCGGCTTCAAACAAATGTTTGTAATGCCAGTATTCTTTTGGTAATGATATGAGTTCTACCATATTTTCAATTGTTCCAATTCTTCCAATGCGGCATGCATTAGAATCCCAAGCGACGGATTCATCATATTCAAACATATCCGCTATTCCTTCATTTTCTTCCACACAGTTTTCGCAATATTTTACGGAGAAGGTCCAATTTTCTGCATCTTCTATGTGAGACACCGGGTGTTCACGATGCCACCAACCAAAAGGAATTATCATTCCATAGTGACCTGCTTTAGCTACTTCACACGACACTTCCGCAATGTGTCGATTTTTTCCGATTTCCTATTTTATGGGGAGTGTGTGACACTTCCCTCCTGAGGCGGCTGATGATCCATCAAAGCCTAAGATAATAACTGCATTGTTGCGTTGGATAACGGGAACGCGAAAGTCTTCAACTAGGTCCTTATTGATAAGGAACATGTGGGAACCTGAGTTTAACAAGGCGTTAACTTTCTATTGCTTATCACATATATGGAGGTAAGTGATCCCCTCCGGACAGTTGTAACATTTTGGTTTTGGAGCGCCTAACTCCACTCACTAAGCGCAGATAAGGTTTTCTTGGTTTTTTCGTTTAGGCATCATTGGTGATAGGTGTAGCTAACAAGATGTTTGTTACTACGCCCGCGTAGTTTCAACTATTGAGGTCTACTCAAAAAAACTAGTAACTTTTTAGCTCTAACAATCTGGGTTTACATACTAAGCGGCATTTCACCGATACGCAATTGTGCATGATCAGTTTTCGGGCTGGATGCCTTCTCCCGACATGCCAAACCTAGGCTCATAGCAGATTTTCAGGCGGTTATTAGCTATTTTACTCCCCTTGTGTGGGGTTCCCATTTTCACCTATCCTTTCCCTTAGGGTGTTGGTTATCTGTCCAGCTCCCTCAGAGAGACCTTGCGCACCAAAGCGGTATATCCCTATACCAGACTCTGGCTAGAAGGCAAGAGAGTACATACGTATAATACGACTCAGACTCGTGTGGTAGGTGGAACGGCCCGCATTGGTTGTCTTCCTCTTGTGTATTGTTATCAGGTAGATCTTGCATTGCTATGTCCCAACTTCTTCGGTATAGTAACTTGCTTGCACACAGCTAGCGGGTGACCACCTGGTGACTCGAGAAACTTCGTACTGTTGGCTCCTAGGCCATGTGAGCATATTGACTATCCTCTATTTCGATCGAGACTCTCCATATATTAATTCTTGTGTTCGAGCTCTCAAGTCCCTCACAGGGTCCCTTCACTTGGAGCCTACTTGCATTGATCCTGAAAGGAGAGACTCGCTTCGCGCCGCTTTGATCATTTTGAGTTTCGATTCTTGTACTTGTACACGGAATATCCAATCCCCGTCGTAGTCGGTACCCAATACACCCCATCCAATGGGGGTTCCCATTTCGATTCCAACTCCATCAGGAGCCTGAATACCCAAACGCCGTCACCGTTGGTGCCAATTAACTGACCTAGGTCAGTTCTTTGTCCTCCGCCAGTTCCCAGATCTTATTCACCCGGGCTGGTTGCTGGGCGGAAGTGACTCTGGGTGCTAATTTCGGCTTTACGATAGCCGACCGTGGACGTCGAATTCCTATTTTTATCGGTCCTGGGCTGACCATTGCTGCCAATATATGGGCCTCTCCCCAACATATCTGGTAGGTGTGGTTCTTCTTTCCACAACATGTACAATCTCCCTCTCACTTAGAAATGTCTATCACACTCTGCTGGATACCTTTATGAGCCTCGCCGAAGTTCATGTAGGTAGTCTTAGTCGCACCTCCCAACCTTTTCCTCGGCTTCTCTGGCATGTTTTCCCTTTTTCTCTTTCATGGTGGGCTTCCACCTCCCTTGACATAAGGTTTATTCTCTCTTTGCTGCTTCGGTTTTGAGTCCCTGCGGTCTTCTCTTTTGACCTCTTGGACTCCTTTAGGTTTGGACAATTTGTCTCGCCCAATTTTTTCTCTGGCCAGGAGTCCTTTTTCTGACCAACCGCACAGCCTTAGTGCCTCTTCCCATTCTTGATCCGTTGTATATTGCAGGACCGACAACCTGCGGACAATTTGTTCGCAAAGTTTATCTTCAACTTCCTGCCTACAGGATTCTCTGGTCATGCATGCACGAATGTTATAGTTATGCATGACCATTAGGTAACGTTCAATACTGCCATCATATTCGACTAGCTTCATTGCTCGAAGCGCTAGTCGTTCGGCTTCCACCGTGGCAAATTGTTTGATCATATCGTGTTCAAAATGAGTCCACGTAGCCAGTTCCGGCTGCTGAGTTTCCACTTGTAGTCCTTCCATAGCTTTCTGATACCAAATGGTATAAGGGAGTACTATGTCTCCTCTCGTACGACAAAGTGCGTATATAACTCGTTCCCCACCATCGTCCCAGATCCGTGAGTTTTGTTTGTAATAGTTGGTGCATTGTAAGATCCACATATATATATCTTGTATGGATTTATCCTCAAAGAATGGGGGTGGCTCTGATGGTTGCTTAATATTTAGCGCCATCACCTTGGCAAGTGTCTCTGCCATTCTTGACTGTTCTGGTGTCTGTCCTCGCCTGCCCCGGCTAGGACTTGCTCTCCTTCTTCCTCTCACATGTCGTCATCGTCGTCATCACTAGGATCTCCCGAGTCACCTCCCTGGACACCTGAGGGGGATGCATTAGCGGCTTCCTTACCTTTCCCCTTTTCTCTTCGCGTAGGCGGAGCATAATATTCCTCGTCATCGGTTTCTTGAACAGCAGGTAAGAGTGCAGGCTACGCTGTTTCTGGGCTAGGTGTGGCGGCCATTATTTTTGTTACCGCTGCCGTTAAGGCCTTGAGGGTATTGTTCGTCTCCTCATTTTGCCCCTGTTACTGAACTAGGAATCTGCGAATCTCCGCCTAGTGAGTAGTAGCATCTAGGCGCCCTTGTGCTAGGGTACGGTTGACCTCTCTTTCAAGCGTGGTGCATTGGGCACGAAATTCAACAAATTCCGCCCTTAGACTAAGGACCATCTGTTTTAGAGTCTGGTCTCTGGCTAATACTGCTTGGCTTTCTTGCTCGAGCGTTCCATGTAACCTTGTAGTTACCTCTTCATGTTTCTGTTGACGCTTATCTTGAGCATCTATTTTCTTTGCTACTTCTCATAGCATTTCCTCTTGAATACCCTTAACTTCGCTTTCTACACCTGCCAGCTGCATTAACAAAATCGCGATATCATTATTGTGGACATCTTGGCCTTCCGCAATTTGCTGTTAAACCTTAAGTAGTTTTGCAGCATTGTCTTGAGTAGCTCCCTTCAAATTTTTGAAGGCGATATTGGCTTGGTCGAGCGAGTTGTCGATGTCTTGCTTTATTCGACCTAATGTTATCTCTAAACAGGTAGCCAATATTGATAAATTTGCAGTATGGGCTCCTACTGGTTTTGGCAGGGAGGATCGTGATATCCGATGTGTGCTTGCAATACTAGAGGATCGGTGAGATGGTAAATTTGCTCTCCAGAATGTGGGTTTATGAGGTGTTAATGGAGAGGGACTCCATATAGCCAAATCATCGGTTTTGTCCATCGTATCAGGTCGGGTATGCATGGGTTCTCCCACCGTTATTCTTTTTCTCAGATCTTGAGGAATCTCAGCTATTGTGATACTTTCCAGGCTAGCTAATTGTTCTAATAGTCCTGGATGAGTGATTACTGGTACTTTATACCAGAGTTCTTGTTATCCTTTAAAGGGTTGTAGGAATCGTATATAAGGTATCCAACACTTGAGATGCTCTAGAGACTCCTACCGGAGAAACATTCAAAGGCTGCAGGGCATCACCAGCACACTCCAGCGGAAGGCTGGCAAACTAGGTGTGTCCTTCTCAATCCCGAAGACCGAGCTCATGCACTGGGAGACCCCCTCTCAGAAGGTCCCCCCGCCCCAAATCCCGGTCCGGTTGGATGACCTTGTCTTCCGCCCCTCCAAACTAATACGATGGCTCGGTTACT
>JACCEG010000168.1:232161-317099 GCA_014065205.1 Tuber brumale
GCCATAGCTAGCGCTGCATGCAAGTTCTTGTACCATAAATCAACGAATACATGATGAAAAAAAAAAAAAAAAAAATTTGTGATGCTCTAGAGGTGTAGGTATAAAAGGGTTCGGTTGATCTGAACCTGGACTCAGGACCTGAATTTCCGTTTTCTCGAGGTTCAAAATGTACATATAGTACATATAAGGATTTGTTAGGCCTAGGCCAAGGGGATGTCTGGCACCCGGATAGCTTTGCCTGACTTTTTGGCTTCGGAGTACTGGGTACTCCAATCGACAAGGTCTTCCGACACGCTAGAACTCCACTCAAAGTTCGAACCGGCCCAGGTTCGATATATGCGATTGAATAGATCCCTTGGTGGAATCCCGAAGGGTACTATGAACAACGAGGGGTATTGCATATATTCTTCTTCCACTTGGAATAGCTCGCTGTCGAAGACTTCTTCAAATGTATAAATGTAAATGGGACAGTGTGGTGCTTCGAAAATGTAATCGAAGTCAGAACTGAGGGTGGAGTTTGAAGGAAACTCGTAGTTCATATAGTGAGCCTTGGTAATAGGAGAACTATCAATATACTGTTAGGCGGATGCCAAACTCAAGTATATAGCTGAGGGACGTAGGCCAAAATCTTCAAACAGAGAATCTGTCGTGGAAGACTCATCTCATTAAAATAGGGAAAGTAAAGATTTAAAGTGTGAAACAATATTATATTGATAAGATCTCTTCTCCGTTGCTTGATGATGTCTGTAATGCTTGGGAGGCACTTCGATATTTATATTCTGCATGTGAGTGTTTGTGGACTACTTCTAACTACTATGCCCCCTAAGTACTATCTTGGTTTTAGTACACAAACGTCTAGAATCTTATACGTGCAAACACCATTTGACCCTGAAACTTATCACATTCTTTCACAGTCACAGGGTAGTATTCCTCCGTTAAGATGACTGCGCTAATTGTTATTCCAAACAGTGGCCTATAACTTAGATGTCCGCATAGACTATTATATTACTTTAGTCTTATTGACTATCATCCCAGTAGTCTCTTCGGTCATGAAGTGATCAAGTTCATACTGGGCCACCTGGTGCTAATCGCAAGTCCGAGCCCAACGGGTCAATGTTTTAAGGGACTCTGACTTATCTAGGTCTTTCATTGGGAGCATGCTTCCCCTTGGTCTACCGGCCTCCGTAGAGGGGTCTTATTACTAGGACCAACCAACCTACAGCTGATCTCAGAAGCGTCTGGGTGGATTCGGTATACCCTTAACAGCCTCTACTATTGCGGCATCCCCTGGGAGTATTTTTTCGAAAATGTCCCGTCACCTTCAGGCTATAGTTTAGGAAGCCTAACTTTGAAGCCAACTACCTCAAGGCGCCTATGATGGATTTCTTCCGTTCCACTTTCCAGATGTCGCCACAGGTCTCTTCTCATATATCTGGTAAACAGCATGCCATCGGATGGACAGCGGCAACGTATATGGTATTATGAAGTCGGTTTCATTGATGTCACTTTTTAGTTATTGGACACAACTCTCAAAATCTCACTAATGATGTGCGGGCCCCATAAGGGGGCCGGAGGGGGGTATTAGCACTCTGGTAAACCAAGGGTCCGTGCGCAGTTACCCTACCATGGGTCTGTGCACTTGTCTCAGATTTCCATATGCCTAACAGTTGGTCCCAGCAATAGGACCCCTCTACGGAGGACAGCGGACCAAGGGGAAGCATGCTCAGAAAGGAAGACCTAGATAAGTCGGAGTCCCTTAAGACATTGACACGTTGGGCTCGGACTTGCGATTCGTACTAGGTGGCTCAGGATGAACTTGATCACTTCATGACCGAAGAGACTACTGCAATGATAGTCAACAAGACTAGAGTAATATAATAATCTATGCTAACAACTAAGTTAGAGACCACTGTTTGGTATAGCAAATAGCGCAGTCATCTCAACAGAGGAATACTATTCCATAACCGTGAAAGGTTGTGATAAGTTTCAGGGTCAAACGGTGCTCGCACTTATAAGATTTTGGAAGTTTGTGTATTAAAATCAAAGTGGTACCTCGGAGGCATAGTAGTTAGAACTAGTCCACGAACACTTTGACGTGGGATATAAATATCAAAGTGCCTCCCCAGCTTTACAGACATTAGCAAGCAACGGAGAATAGATCTTATTAATATAATATTGTTTTATACTTTGAATGTTTACTTTACCTATTTTATCGAAATGTGCCTTCCTCAACAGATTCTCCAATTGAAGATTTTGGCCTACGTGCTTCAGTTATTTACTTGAGTTTGGCATCCGCCTAACAGTATATTGATAGTTCACCTGTTATCAAGGCTCACTCTATGAAAGACGAGTTCACCTCATACACCACCCTCAGCTCAGACTTCGATTACAATTTTAAAGCACCTCACGGTCCTATTTACATTCATAACTTCAAAGAAATCTTTGATACTGAGCTATTCGAATTTGAACCAGAGTTTACTTAACAACACTCATGGTTCACAATACCTTTCGGGATCCCAATGAGAGATTAATTAAACCTCATATATTGTACCTGGCATGGTCCGCACTTCAAGTAGAGTTCTACCGAGTCCAAAGACCTCACCGACTGGAGTACCCAGTACTCTGAGGACAAGAAGACAGGTACCATCATCCGAAGGCCAGACATCCCCTCGGCTTGGGCCTAAAACTCATATATGTACTACAAGTACAATTTAAACCTCGAAAAAAGGGAAATTCAGGTCCTGAGTCTAGAATCAGATCACCCGCACCTTCTCTTACCTCCACCTCTAGAGTATCCCAGATATTGGATACTTTACATACGATTTCTTAAACCTTTTCAAGGATATCGAGCACTCTGGTATGAAGTACCAGTAATTACACATCTGAGGCTATTAGGACAATTATCATATCTGGAAAGTATCGCAATGCCTGAAGTACTTCCAGGCCTGATGAAAAGCATAATGGCGGGAGAACCTATGGACACCCGCCCGGATACAACGGGAACTGATGATTCAGCGATTCATAGTCGATTCCCAGTGACACCTTAAGAACCAGCCTTTCAGAGAGGAATTCTACCCTCTCGTCGATCCTCTAGTGTCCCAAGCGCACATCAGATATCACGATCCTCCATGCCAAAGCTAGCAGGAGACCATACTGTAACCCTAGCCAAGCTAGCTACCAGTCTGGGAATAACCTTGTGTCAAATAAGGCAAGATATGGACAGCTCGCTGGAGCAAGCCAATATCACCTTCAAAAATTTGAATAGAGTAACCCAGGACAACACCCTAAAGTTACTTAAGGTTCAACAGCAAATCGCGGAGGGACAAGATGTCCATGATAACTACATTACACTGTTGTTGATACAGCTGGCAGGCATGGAATAGGAAGTCAAGAGCATCCAAGAGGAAATACTTTGAGAAGTAGCTTAGAAGATAGCTAAATAGGACCAGCAGCAGCAAGCCCATGAAAATGTAACTACTCAGTTACATGGAAGTCTAGGTCCACAAAGGTAGGAAGCCCTTGCACAAGACTAAACTCTGGGGAAATCACTGTCTGAACTCCGCAGCGAGTTCAACCTCTTCCGAAACCAGATTGTAACCCAGGATAAGGATTTCACAGAGTTGTTGGTAGACATACAGGACGGCCTAAGAGAGCATCGTATGAGCTTACGGACATTACAAAGAGAGCAAAAGAAACTGGCTGAAGAAACCACAAAAGCTATCAAGTCTTTAGTAAAAGCCATAAATGATTTAGCAGAGACATCAAAAGAACAAACAGGACCGGTTCTGGCCCCGCTATATTCTGTCCCAGAAGATGAAAATGACCAAGACTACTACTCCCCGCCTAGGCGTAGGGAAAAGGAGAAAGGCAAGAAAGCCGCTGATGCATCCCCCTCAGGTGTCCAAGGAGGTAACCTAGGAGATTCTAGCAACGATAATGACAATGATGAGGAGAGGGGAAGAAGGAGAGGAAGTCCTAGCTGTGGCAGGTGAGGACAGACAGCAGATCAGTCTGGTATGGCAGAGATACTTGCCAATGCAATGGCGCTAAACATTAAGCGACCATCCGAGCCACTCCCATTCTTTGAGAATAAGCCCATACAAGATATATACATATAAATTATACAATGCACCAACTATTTTGAAAGAAATCTGCGAATCTAGGACAATGCCTGAGAATGAGTTATATACGCGCTCAACCATACTAAGGAAGACATAGTACTTCCTTATACCATCTGGTATCGGAAGGCTATGGACGGACTTCAAGGAGAAACCCAGCAGCCAGAACTGGCTACGTGGACTCGTTTCGAACACAACATGATCAAACAATTTGCCCCAGTGGAAGCCGAAAGACTGGCACTTCGAGCTATGAAGCTGGTCAAGTACAAAGGCAGTATTGAATGTCACCTTACAGTCATCCATAACTATAACATACTGGCACATATGACCAGAGAGGCCTGGAGAGAAGAAGTCGAAAACAAACGCCCAAAACAAATTGTCTGCTGGTTGTTAGCCTTGCAATATACCACTGATCAAGAATGGAAAAAGGTGCTTAGGCTATGCAGTCGGTTGGCAGAAGGGCTTCTCGCCAGAGAAAAAATTGTAAGAGACAAACTGTCCAAGCCTAAAATAGTCCAAGAGTTCAAAAGAGAAGACCGACGGGACTATAAGCCAAAGCGACCAAAGGACATTAAACCTTATGTCAAGGGAGGTGGAGCCCCACTACGTAAACGAAAAAGGGACAATGAGTTGGAAAAGCCCCGGAAAAGGTCAGGAGGTGCAGCAAAGACCACCCACACAAACTTTGACCAGGCCCATACCAGTATTCCACAGAGTGTAATAGATACTCGGAGGCGAGAGAGTGATTGTACACATTGTGGAAAGAAAAACCACACCTACCAAACATATTGGAGAGATGCCCATATATTGACGGCAATGGTTAGCTCAAGACCGATAAAAATGAGAATTAGACGAGCAAGATCGGCTATCATAAAGCCCAAATTAGTGCGCAGAGTCGTAACCGTCCAGCACCTAGCATGAGTGAATAAGATCTGGGAACTGGCGGACGACGAGGGACTGACCTAGGTCAGTTCAAAGGTACCAACAGCGATAGCATTTGGGTATTCAGTGTTCAAATAGAGCTGGAATTGAAATCGGAACCCCCTTTGGCTGGGGTGTATTAGGTACTAACCACAATGGGTATCGGGTATTCTGTATGCAACTACGGGAGTCGAAACTCAAAATGATCAAAGCGGTGTGAAGCAAGTTTCTCATTTCAAAATCAAAGCAAGTAGGCTCTAAGTGAAAGGACCCCATGAGGAACTTACAAGCTCGAATATAAGAATCAACATATGGAGAGTCTTGATCGAAAGAGAGGATAGTCAACACGCCCAGATGGCCCAGGAGCCAACAGTACGAAGTTCCTCAAGTCACCTGGTGGCCGCCTGCTACCTGTGTGCAAGCAAGTTACTATACCAAAGAGGTTGGGACATAGCAATGCAAGATCTAGCGGATAACAATACACAACAGTTGAACAACCGATGTGGGCCGTTCCACTTATCATACGCGTCTGAGTCGTATTATACATATGTACTATCTTGCCTTCTGGCCAGAGTGTAGGATAGAGATATACCGCTTTGGTACGCAAGACCTCTCTGAAGCAGCTGGACGGATAACGGAAACCCTAAGGGAAAGGATCGGTGAAAGTCGGAACCCCACACTAGGGAAGTAAAATGGCTAATAACTGCGCGAAAATATGCTATGAGCCTAGGTTTGGCGTGTCAGGAGAAGGCATCTAGCCTGAAAACTAGTCGTGTGCAACTGTATATCAGTGAAATGCCACTTAGTATGTAGACCCAGATTGTTAGAGCTAAAGAGTTATTAGTTTGTCTGAGGAGACCTCAATGGTCGAAGCTACATGGGCGTAGTAACAAACACCTTGTTACCTACACCCAATACTAATGATGCCTAAATGCAAGAACCAAGAACGTCCTATCTGCGCTAAGTGTATGGAGTTAGAAGCTCCAAAACCAAAGCTATATAACTGTGTGGAGGGGATTACTTACCTTTATATCCACGATAAGCGATACAAAGTTATAGTCTTGTTAGACTCGGGATCCACCATGTGCCTTATCAATAAGGACCTAATTGAAGACCTTTGCGTTCCTATTATTGAACGCAACAATGCATTTGATATCTTAGGCTTTGATGGATGATCAGCCGCCTCAAGAGGGAAGTGTTATACCCTACCTATCAAATTGGAAATTGGAAAAAACTGACAAATTTCTGCAGTGTCATGTGAAGTGGCCAAAGCAGGTCACTATGGAATAGTAATTCCATTTGGTTGGTGGCATTGTGAACACCCAGTGTCTCACATAGAAGATGCAGAAAATTAGACTTTCTCCACATAATGTTGTGAAAACTGTGTGGAAGAAGATGAAGGGATAGCGGATATGTTTAAATATGACGAGTCAGTCGCTTGGGATCTTAATGCATGCCGCATCAGACAGATTGGAGCCATCAAAAATACGGTAGAACTCAAATCGCTACTGAAGGAATACTGGTATTACCAACATGTGTTTGAAGTCCAGATGGCAGAAAAATTAGCCGCAAGACGTACTTTCAATCACAAAATCAAGTTAATTCCAGGATCGACCCCCCCCTGGAGACTGATATATCTACCATCCAAAAAACAGCTTAAAACCTTATGAGAATACTTGGAAACCATGATTAAACAAGGAAAGATCATATGGAGTCAATCACCTGCAAGAGCACTTATATTATTCGTACCTAAATTAGATGGTAGATTCTGCCTAGTTGTAGATTACTGAAATCTAAATAGGATTACTATCCTCCACAAACATCCCCTTCTATTGATGTCTGAACTCAGGGATCGAGTAGCCGGCGCAAAGATCTTCACCAAGTTAGACCTTGAAGACGGTTACCACTTGATCAGGATAAAGGAAGGAGATGAATGAAAGACAGCGTTCCATACAAGATATGGACACTATGAATATAGGGTCATGCCTTTTGGATTGGTCAATGCTCCACCAACTTTCCAAGATATGATGAACCAAGTACTTAAGGAATACCTTGACATTGGAGTTGTGTGTTACCTTGATGATATTCTTATTTACTCAAAGGACGAAAAGGAACATGTCGAAGCTGTCAAGAGAGTTTTACAAAGTCTATCAGACTTTCAGTTAGCGGTATCGCCAAAGAAATAAACCTTCTATGCTACAGAGGTAGAATTTTTCGGGTATATGGTAGTGGTTGATAGGGTGTCAATGAGCGCCCGCAAGGTATAATCCATAATAGTTTGGAAAGCACCTAAGTCGGTCGAAGAGGTACAAGTCTTTATTGGATTCGCTAACTTCTACCAATGATTTATTACAAATTTCTCCGCTATTTGCAAACCCATAACTGAGACATTGTAAGGAAATCCTTAAAATTTCAAATAGGGAGTTGAGCAGGATACGGCATTCAAAGAATTAAAACACCAATTCACCACAGCTCCTATACTCCACCACTTCTTCTCAGAAAGACAAACAGTGGTAGAAACCAATGCTAGCGATTTCGCACTCGCTTGTGTCTTTTCTCAATACTTTGAGAAAAGGTTACATCCAGTAGCATTCCATTCCAGAAAACTAAACTCGGCAGAGCACAATTATGAGATTCACGATAAAGAACTTCTCGCTATCCTCGAAGCATTTAAGGAATGGAGACACTACTTGATCAGGACAGAAAAACCCATCACAGTCTTTACCAACTATTAGAACCTACAATACTTCTTTACCTCAAAAGTCTAGAGTGGCTGTCAAATTCAATGGGCTCAGAAGTCATTGGAATACAATTTTCGTATTGTATACCGACCAGGCATAAAGGGCGGAAAGCCTGACATATTAAGCAGATGGCCGGAGTACCGTTCTGAGCAGGGAGCTATGCATCGCGAACAGAAAATTTGACACCAGAAAATTTCTTGGTATCACAGGTAGCGAGGGTAGGTGATGAAGGAGAAGACTGGGATGGAGATAAGGATTTGGATTTGTAACCTCGAAGAGGTGGAAAGGAACCCATGATAAGAGTCAAGAGGTTGAGCAAAAAAGCATACTTGCCAACAAAAGGATCAAGAATGGTAGCAGGACATGACCTGTATACCATAGAGGATGACATTGTCATAAAATATGGACAAGCATTGATAAGGATGGGTATAGCAGTAAGGCTACCCGAAGGAACTTATGGAAGAGTTGCTCCAAGAAGCGGACTAGCAGTTCACTGCAGAATCTCCACCAGTGCATGAGTTATCGACGCCGATTACACCGGAGAACTCAAGGTCATACTATTTAATTATAAGAATGAGGACTGCCAAATAAGAATGGGTGACTGTATAGCTCAGTTGGTGATAGAAAAAGTTAACACCTCAGACATGATGGAAGTAGACGACTTGGGAGAGACAGGAAGAGGAAATGCAGGATTCAGAAGTACCGATATAGCAGCAAGATCCCTGATCGTGAAGGAACAGGAATCTAGTATCAGTTACCTGCAGGCATCGAGTAAAGACAACGAATATTGGTACGATATTTCAGAAGTACCTGAAAAAGTTCTAATATCAAATGCCATTATCCTATAAAAAGGTATGAAGCAGTTTAATTCCGAATTCCTAAGCGTGATACAGGCAGCTATCGAAATAGATGCAACTTGGAGGCAACGGACGGAAGAACTTATTAGGTTACGAGACGAAGGAAAAGATTTTCCCAAGGACTGGACCATAACCGACGATCTACTATATTATAAGCAAAGACTATTTGTACCAAATAGCCAGGAGCTATACACTAAGATCCCAGAAGAATGTCACGATGGAAAGGTTTCAGGACATTTTGGACAAGAGAAATCCTTTGAAATCATTATGCGGGACTTCTACTTGAGAGGACTTACAGAATAGGTCAATGACTACATTCGATCCTGCGATGAATGCCAACATAATAAATTGCCTAGATACGCTAAGTATGGATTATTGCAACTGTTGCAAATACACTATGTAGCATGGGAGTCTATCTCAGTGGACTTCATCACTCAACTACCTGAGTCACAAGAATGCCATCAAATAATAGTAGTAGTTGATCGATTTACAAAGATGGCACATTTCATTGGACTTCAGACCTTGGCTACGGCCAAGGATGTCGCAAACATATTCCTGAAAGGAGTATGGAGGCTGCACGGCCTACCAACCGAAATCATCTCAGATATGGACTCAAAGTTTGCAGAGAATTCTGGGAATCCCTCTGCAAAATGCGGGAGATTAAGCGAAGAATGTCAATGGCATACTAGCCTCAAACTGATAGACAAACCGAACGTACCAACTAAGTGCTGGAAGGATACCTTCAAAGTTTTGTCAACTACGATCAGGACGATTGGTATCAGCTACTACCACTAGCTGAACATGCCTATAACTACTCCGCCACCAATGCTCATGGGATGTTACCATTCTATGTGAACTACGGATTCTATCCACAGATAGAGTGGATGAAGGAGCGGGAAGCTCAAAATCCAGGAGCAACACTCTATGCGAACAGGATTAAGATGATACATGAACAAGCAAGAGGGTCACTAGAAAAGATATGGGAAGGAATGTCAAAATATTATGACTGGAAAGCTCAACAACAGCAGGACTTCAAGATCGGGGAGAAAGTAATATTAAATGCAAAGAACATTCACACCCGAAGGAAATCAAAGAAGATAAGTCCCAAGCTTTACGGTCCTTTCCAAATCATGGAGAAGCACGGATCACAAGCGTTCAAGCTCAACATATCCGATTGCTGGAACATTCACCCTGTATTTCATGTCACACTATTGGAACCCTACCACCAGTCAGTTCATGATAATCGCCAGCAACCCCCTAGAAAACCGGAGGATGTTGACGGCGATCTACAATGGGAGGTTGAAAAAATAGTAAGAAGCGAGATTTGCTCTTACAAGAAACGGGTACACAGCTGCTGTCAAGAAAAGTGAGAACTGTGCTACTTCATCAAATGGTAAGGGTGTTCAGAAGATGAGAATAGATGGAAGCCAGCTACCGGTATAGAAAATGCGGAAGAAATTGTGGAGAATTTTCATAAAGAAAATGCAGACATTCTAAGAAGGGTAGAAGTAAGAGAGTGAGGAAAATGTTTTCCTACCGTGGCCAAGTAAATGCGGGAGGTTTTTTACCCTGACCACACTGAGTCTCAAAATATATTTAGAAGAAATTATAAAAGGTTATAAAGGCATTCGAGGCGAAGCCTGGTAGGAAGGAGCTCATGTTAGGTATATGGAAATCTGAGACAAGAAAAGTGCACAGACCCATGGTAGGGTAACTGTACACAGACCCTCGATTTTCGAGAGTGCCAACACCACCCTCTGGCCCCCTTATAGGGCCCGCACGTCATTAGCAAGATTTCGAGAATTGCGTCCCATAACTAAAAAGTCACATCAATGAAGCCCACTTCATAACACCATATATGTCGCTGCCATCAGTCTGACTGCATGCTGTTCGCAGGATATACGAGAGGAGACCTTTGGTGACATCTGGGAAGTAGAACGGAAGATATCTGTAGGAGGCACATTGAGATAGTAGGCTTCAAGATTAGGCTTCCTAAACTATGGGCTGAAAGTGACGAGACGTTTCCAGCGAAATACTCATGGTGGATGTCCCAGTAGCAGAGGCTATTAGGGGCATACCGAATCCACCCATACCATTCTGAGATCAGCTGTAGGTTGGTTGGTCCTAGCAATAGGACTCCTCTATGGAGGGCGGTGGACCAAGGGGAAGCACGCTCAGAAAGGAAGACCTAGATAAGTCAGAGACTCTTCAGACGTTGACACGTTGGGCTCAGACTTGCGATTGGCACTAGCTGGCCCAATATGAACTTGATCACTTTATGACTGAAGAGACTACTGGAATGATTGTCAACAAGACTAAAGTAATATAATAGTCTATGCGTACAACTAAGTTAGAGACCGCTGTTTGGTATAACAAATAGCGCAGTCATCTCAACCGAGGAATACTATTCCGTAACTGTGAAAGGGTGTGATAAGTTTCAGGGTCAAACGGTGATTGCACTTATAAGATTCTGGACGTTTGCGTATTAAAATCAGAGTGGTACCTTGGAGGCATAGTAGTTAGAAGTAGTCCGCGAACACTCAGACCTGGGATATAAATATCGAAGTATCTCCCAAGCTTTACAGACATCATCAAGCAACAGAGAAGAGATCTTATCAATATAATATTATTCTACACTTTGAATCTTTACTTAACCTATTTTATCGAGATGAGACTTCCTCGACAGATTCTCTCATCAAAGATTTTAGCCTACGTCACTCAGTTATATACTTGAGTTTGGTGTCCATCTAACAAAACCCTATACTATTGTGCTAGAGGCACACCTCGTTTCCTGAAACAAATTCAAAGCACAAACAGTATCCACTGTTACCTGAAAATCCTAAACCAGTATCCTGTACCGGTTACAATGATAGGGGAAATACACAATAAAGGACACCATAGCGCTGATCGACACCGCCAGTACGCAACAGAATATATCTCCTGGCCCGAGATGAAAACGAATTCCAAAGACTATGTCCAGCAGTATAACATATGTCAACTGAACCAGAAAAGGACTACATTACCCATGGATAACACCCTTTAGCTTTCCTTTCCCTCCGAGATGTTTTCAAGCTATGCTATCGATTTCATGAGGCCTTTCACTAAGCTGCGAGGACATGATTCAGTATTAGGGGTAGTGGACAGAGCTGTTGGTTTCAGCTGGCTAATACTAATATCAGTCAATACTACTGCAATGTTGACAATAGATTTACTCTGGTACCATATCTTTATCCCTCATGGAATACCTACATCAATTATTAGCGATGCTGACCCCTGATTCACCTCCCAGTTTTGCAAACAGACCTTGAAAACAATGGGAGTTGAACACATTATAGCTACGCCTGGCCACTACCAGACTAATGGATAAGCGGAAAGAAAGATCAGAGAATTGAAAATAGTATTAAGAAATGTTGTTAACGCATGCCAAACTAACTGGCTTACCTCCCCTCCTGAAGTGACAGCTTACTCCAATGCAGATCACTCCGATACTATTGGAATGTCCTCATATAAAGCTGTGTATGAACGAGCATAGCAACTACTCGACACCTATGAAGTCAACTCAACAACAGTCCCAACATCTGGTGATTACTACAATCGTCACCAAGAGATTAGGAATGCGGCATATCAAGCCTTACAGTTGGCTAGGGCAAGATCAAACAGAGTAGCAGTTAAGAGGAGGAACCAACACAAACCTGTCAAGATTGGAGAAAGGATTATAGTTTTTAGAGACCAGTTTGCGATGGAATTCAGCAGATCTTGGAAATTACAACCACATTGGCAAGGCCCCTTTACAGTACTCGAATTCGATGAACATCCACAGAACTACACTGTTAGCATGAACGTAACAATGTACTGGAGGAAGAAAGGAGTATTCCACAGTTTGGTAGTCAAACCTTACCACACTAACTGTTAGGCGGACGCCAAACTCAAGTATATAACTGAGGGACGTAGGCCCGAAATCTTTGATTGGAGAATCTGTCGAGGAAGGCTGGTCTCGATAAAGTAAGGTAAGGTAAAGATTTAAAGTATGAAACAATATTATATTGATAAGATCTATTCTCCGTTGCTTGATGATGTCTGTAAAGCTCGGGAGGCACTTCGATATTTATATCCCGCATCTGAGTGTTCGCAGACTCTTTCTAACTACTATGCCTCCAAAGTACCACCCTGGTTTTAATACGCAACTGTCCAGAATCTTATAAGTGCGAACACCATTTGACCCTGAAACTTATCACACCCTTTCGCGGACTCGGAATAGTATTCCCCCGTTGAGATGACTGCGCTATTTGTTATACCAAACAGCTGCCTCTAACTTAGATATCCGCATAGACTTTTATATGACTTTAGTCTTGTTGACTATCGTTCCAGTAGTCTCTTCGGTCATGAAGTGATCAAGTTCATGCCGGGCCACCTAGTGCCAATCGCAAGTCCGAGCCCAACGTGTCAACATTTTAATGGGCTCCGACTTATCTTGGTCTTCCATTCTGAGCGTGCTTCCCCTTGGTCCGCCGGCCTCTGTAGAGGAGTCCTATTACTAGGACCAACCAAGCTACAGCTGATCTCAGAAGGGTATGGGTGGATTCAGTATACCCCTAATAGCTTTCACTACTGGGATATCCTCCAAGAGTATTTCTCCGAAAACGTCCCGTCACTTTCAGCCCATAGTTTAGGAAACCTAACTTT
Organism: Tuber brumale; assembly: GCA_014065205.1. Lineage (NCBI taxonomy): Eukaryota > Fungi > Ascomycota > Pezizomycetes > Pezizales > Tuberaceae > Tuber > Tuber brumale. The sequence continues at coordinate 245,482 of JACCEG010000168.1, forward strand.
GAAGCCTACTATCTCAATGCGCCTCCGACGGATTTCCTCCGTTCCACTTCCCAGATATCGCCAAAGGTCCCCTCTCATATATCCTGTGAACAGCATGTGGTCGGACGGACGGCGGCGACATATATGGTATTATGAAGTGGGCTTCATTGATGTGACATTTTAGTTATGGGACCCAACTCTCGAAATCTCGCTAATGACGTGCGGGCCCCATAAGGGGGCCGGAGGGGGTGTTGGCTCCAGTAAATTGAGGGTCTGTGCGCAGTTACCCTACCGTGGGTCTGTGCACATGTCTCGGATTTCCATATGCCTAACACTAACGACAATTTTCAGTTCTCTGGACGAGCATTTGTGAAGCCAGCACCCATCCTTATCAACGAAGAACAGGAATAGGAAGTTTAAGCGGTTTATGACTATAGAAAATAATATGGCAAAGGACAGTTTTTGGTTAGTTGGAAAGGATATCCGGCAAGGGAGAATAGTTGGGAACCGGTAGAGGGGTTGGAACATGCGATGGATTTGGTTCAAGCATGGTGGACAGATAATATGCCTAGAGATGAGTTTCCTATGGTTTTTTCTGGGTATATTCCTATGTGTTATTCCCCTACTAAGGATGGTTTTGAAAGCTATTCAGATGTACTTCTGGTGGACAAGGGATTTTGGAATCCTTATTTGAATTCTGATTATAATTGCGAGGATTCAAGATTTTCTTGTTATATTTTGAAATAAGAGTTTTACTTTGTTTTGGGGATGTAACCAGTACCAATTACTGGTTTAAGATTTTCAGGTATCAATTGATACTGTTTGTGTTTTGAATTTGTTTCAGAAAACGAGGTGTGCCTCTAGCCTGATAATATAGGGTTTTATACTTTATATGTTTTATGTTTGGTTTTGAGTATTGATTTGATACTTTATATGTTTTATGTTTGGTTTCAAGTATTGGTTTTGATACTTTATATGTTTTATGTTTGGTTTCAAGGCTACCATTTTGGAGTCTTATATGTCATGAGAATAAGGCTTCCAGTAGCCTAAAAAGTGTATTTAAGAACTGCTATTCTTCACGTTAGAAGAAGCAGACTTCGGCAGACAGAGTTTTCAATATACTTGGTTGAACAGTTACTCTCTTCAATTAGCTTCAAGAATCTTTAGTTTGAGATCTGCCATACATCTCGGAGACTTCCGTAGTCGCGATACTGTAAGAAGTCTATCCAACAACCTCAGCTAAAGCCTCTGGACTCTGATTCACTAGTTACCATCTGGGTACAGAACAAAGCCCATTAACTCTATGATTACCGCATCTCCCGAGAGGCAGTTACAGTAACCTTCTGATGTCCTTTTAGACTGGCATAGACTACAATTTGGGATCGTTTGGCTAACGGAATTGTTTTTCCACGTAGAGTAATCAACATTATAGCTTTTGTAGCAAGTAGAAACTTTTCAAAAGATTTAGAGAAGCTTTAGGTGGATGATGGCTTACTTCTGGTATACTTAGATCTGGGTCACATTTACTTACTTTTGATCTTGTTCAGCTAGGTATGATTGGCCCATTGTACATATGCAGGAATATGCAGACCCGGTTGTGTTTGCAAACGTCAGAAAATTACGAGTAGTACAGTGAAACCTATATAAGAGAGAAAAAGAGGCTTGATACGGCAGTTCACCGGTAAGTACCCTAATACAAAATACGCCACCTGCCCCTCGCATCTGCGAGCAATGTCGACTTGCCCCACTTCGTCACCGCTTTACCGTAGTGGTCTCCTCCACGAGTACTAGGGTTAGGGGTAAAGTATTGGGACAAACAGGGGTGCAAATATCTGAGCGAAGGATAAAGGAAATGCCTATTTCCTGGCTTGGCTATCAAGTAGGTGGCATTAGTTTCCTTTTTAGGTATCCTAGAGTCTAAACTTAAACGAATGAAGGAATTTTTGCACTGGCCCCCCAATACCCTGTTTGTCCCAATACTTCCCCCCCACCCCTAGTAACCACTCAGCTCAAAAAAACACTCCGACTACGCTCTACCTAACTACCCCAACCTTTCTCCCATTACCCCTGGTGCACCAATTAGCGTCGTACCTTGAAATCCGGGAAGAGAAAACTCATCTAAAAAATTGCTAGGGTCGGTCTCATGCGAGACACGACCCTTATCCCAACCACCATATCACCCCCACCAGCACCAGCCCCAGCGGAGCCACCTCGATCTGCCTTCGTCCCCTACGGTAATCTCCCTCGTCTCCACACACATGATCGCCATCGCTTTTTCTGCGACACACCTCAATTCGTAGACTCCCATAAATCTGCTCCCTCCCGAGAAGAAGGATGAGTACGGACGAGCACGGAGCTCTGACTTGCACATGTGTGTGTCCCGTTCATCCAGCTCCTTTGGCACTTGCAAGAATATGGTGGAGGGAGATGGCTAGTGGTTGAGGGTGGAGGGAGATACGAGGGGATTATCAGTGGATCATAGGTAGGTAACATCACCATCTCCGATCATTTATTTGAACCCACGTCACACAAAACCTCTTTTGGTCGTCTCTCCTACCCACATCTGCTCTCTCCTACGTCTCGAGATATTCACGGCGGTGCCCGTCATTCCTCAAAACGTATGCCCCGCATCCTTTGACCAAGGGCCAAAAAGAACATTATCAGATAAAGGTTCTCGTCGTATCCAATGCAGTGCCAGGCTCTTATGAGACTCCGTATGTAATAGCAGAACCCCCAGGGATGTCTTTGTTTCCTCTTCGACCCACTGGTGAGCCGAAGGCGCGGACAAAAGCCGACGTCCAGAAAGCCGCGTAGAATGGTATGGTTCGGCCCTCTCGACAAGTTCCCGGGGGAACATGGAGGGATACTAGGCCTATGTCGGTGCTTGCCATAGCAACTGAGGGTTGGCAATTAACGCAGACGGCTAGGTCTATCGCTTGCGGGAACTGACGAAGACGTCAAGTCTCGGTCAGGTGAAGGGGGCGGGTATAGATCAAGAGGATGACCACGATGAAAGGAAAGATCGGGAATAAGTCATACTTTGCAAGCACAAAGTACAGACGGACTTGAAGGAATTGCGGCGTGAAGTTTGATATGCGAGACTTCCCATTCCGGAGCGTGACGACATGCCATTTTATTAACAATCGAGGTTTGCTTCCGTATGTAATCACGAGAAGGTTCGCTATGTACGCGGTGTTTCCACATGTGCAGTACAGTGCCGACGATAGCCTCCAAGGAAATTTCATGCATCTATTCAATCGAATAGATATGAAAGAAGCAAAACCTGATGTCCGTTTGTAGGGCAATTGTAGTCCGAGTCGTGCTCATAGAGAAGCCAAGCCTTCACGCGCAATCCCTGTCGGAATCACTGATTAACAATGGCCGTCAAGCCTCCTCACCGCCGATCTCAACCCCCAAAGCCCCAGCACCAGTAAGTTTCAGAGACGACAAAAGCCGTAAAAGAAACTGCCCTCACAGACCATACATTCAGCCGAGGCAGAAATGTATCTAGAGCCAAGCCCAATGGAAGCACTCAAAGCCGAGCCTGAAAAGATCAGACGGCGGGCACCCCACATGTAGGCAATCTGCGAAACACATGACTAAAAACTTAGGGTTAAGTTCCGATACCGCGAGTGAAAATAGTCAACAAAGCAAACTCAACACCGAGCTCATTTCCCATTGACAACAAACGGCCGGGAATTGATCGAGGAGAATGCCAGGACGTAAACTTTTCTCAAGAAACGAATTCCTTGCCGAGGTATCGAGAAACCATAGGGGGGGTTGGACTGCGTTATTATGTAATTGTCTCAAAGGAGACGAGTCGAAGAGCGATGGCACCACAAGAACAAGAACAGGGAACACGGGAACTGAATTTTTGGTAATGGAGATGAGGTAAGGCGACCGAGAGATTTAGGTTGGAAAACAGAGGTAAGCCAGAGAGAGACAAGAGAATAATGTGGGTGGAATAGGGATGATCGGTTGGATGATGAAGTGACTGAATATGGTCCAGTGGTGGTGATATGCGGGTTGTGTACAGTAAAAAGGGGGAAGAAGGGAAAAGCAGAAGAAAGTAGAGGAGATGAAGAGGACGCGTCTCAATGGTTGTCACGCGTTACTCGAGTAAGAGCAGAATAACTGTGATCCGGAGTGACTTGGACGCGGGAACTAACCAGATATAGCCTAGTGAAATTATTGCACAACCGTTAGGGTCCAGTGTGACTCGACTAGTCACCTGGTACCCTTCGTGAAGTGACCTTTGAGTGTGGCCTGTGCACAACTTGGTCCCTGTGTGGCTAGTGATTTGCGGGGCATAAGTGTCACGGCGGGGTGAGGCTGATAACCCTGGAGGGAAAAGTTGACCACTCAACACAAAACTGACTCGCTCAGAGCAAACTTTGTAACAGCCCAGTCGCGACACTATAGAGGTCTTGAGCTTTCCATCCAAAGAACCTCTAAAATTTCCATCGTTCCCATCCGATGTTATATCGGGATTAGAATTACACAGAATCCATCATCATTCACCTCGTCAACCCACCTGATCTGTCATCTCCTCCTCTGCCCTTTACCCTCTACCCTACCGGTATCCACCTCCCCCCCACCCTGCCACCTTCCCCTTCACTTGCACTTCCAAGTTACCAACGTTGTTAGTCACATTCCCACCCACTTCCTACAACTCTTATCTATCTCATCGAGGTTTCTGTCACTTCTTTCGTCACAATCACAACTTATAACCTACTGTGTCTTACCCCTTTCTTCCAAATTGCCGGACCATGGATGCCCACCAGCCAACAGATCCTGGTGCGCCTCTCTGGTACATCGGCAATCATCTTCCAACCCCCGATCTCACGATAAGTGGCCAGACCCTGGAAGATGAGACCGTTCAAGGCGTGAGTCACCATTACGCTTCACGCTCTTCTTGATAGACTACCAAAATTGACGCCTTGAACTAGTATGATATGATCACCACATTCATAACCAATAACAATTTCCGTTCTCGTATCAACCAGGTACTATCGAACGCTGCAGCAGAGAAGAGAACACACATAAAAATAGATTCCCTCGATGCTGAGGAGGTCACAGTTCACCCTGGTGATCACATATCACAAGTCATTGGCTTTTCTTCCCCGTGGTTGGAATTTGACTCAGATGATCCACTCGTCTCTCACGTTTCAAAACAGGCTTTACTCTACGAACTTGATTATGCTGGATTTTGTGGTATTGGTAATGTGGTGATTCCTGGGCCCCGAAAGAAGGAAAATGTCCCACAGTTCGCGCAGGTTATCAATACGGCGCTATCGGCCAGCGGCTATGCGCACCTACCTATCCTCTTACCGCTGGCTGAGAACCCCTCCAGTGTGGCTGAAGGAGACAAGTATGATGAGTTTTCTGCTTGGGATACATGGAACACAATCAGGACAGTATGCAAATACAACTCTCGGCTGTCTTTAGGTGTGCACGGCTCAAATCAAATCGTCTGTCTATATTGCTCATTGATTGCGTACAGTACTTCAGGTTCCCGCAGAATTGCCCACCCTCCACGTGATGAATCGCTGGTTTGCTGAACCTATACGCGCCATGCTTTTGTCTTCGTCGACCTTTAGCCCGAATCCAACAGGATACCCTGCCCTTTCTAAGCTTCACCAATCTCTGTTGACAAAATATACAAAGCAGCGCCCAACACCATATATTTTGCTATCAGATCAGCAGGTGGCTACGAATGAAAAGATCCGGTATGACCCGCTATCATATCTGGTTTACCTAAGGCATCTGCAAAAGAACCAGCCTCCACAATCGATAGTGGAGAAATATGGTTCTGGCTATCAAGACTATCTCCAGACCCCGCTTCAACCGTTATCTGATAATCTTGAGAGTATCACTTATGAAGTGTTTGAGAAGGATCCAGTCAAGTATGATCAATATGAGAAGGCCATTAAATTGGCACTTGAAGCAAGAGATGCCGCAAGCAACACGTTAGTTTTCCCTTCCCTCGTACTTTTTAGTTTTTAATTGTTACACGCCTTTTTGCTGGGTTATTGTCCAATACGTGATCATACAAATGCTCCTTACGATATTACCCGTGTTTCACTCGGGCGGTTATCTGGGTTATCACCGCTCCCGCTTGTTTGCACATCAATCTGTCGAGCTCTGAGGCCCCAAGCACTGCCTACATTTTCTATGCCATTTCACTAATCGCCTTGTTTTCACCCCACCCGTGATCAAAATAAAAGGCTAACTTTTGTCCTTCTGTTTCTCTCTCTTTATGCAGCGTTGTGGCGGTAGTTGGTGCGGGTCGTGGGCCCCTTGTGTCCCGAGCTCTGCGAGCCGCCCAGGCTTCTGGCAGGGCGATCATGCTCTTTGCTGTCGAGAAGAATCCAAACGCCTACGTGCACCTTCTTCGGCATAACCGGGACTCATGGAATGGGCAGGTTACTGTGATTAAGAGTGATATGCGATCGTGGAATCCACCTTTTGTTGTAGATATCCTGATATCAGAGCTCCTTGGGAGTTTTGGAGATAACGAACTAAGTCCCGAATGTCTGGATGGGGTCCAAAGGGTTTTAAATCGTAAGTTACAACCCCTCAGGCATCCCACTTCCGTAGTGTCCCCTATATTCAGCCTCCTCACTCTTCATGCTCGTGGGGGGTTAAGATGAATAACAAGGGTGGATATCGCCACCGAGGAGCGGTAGTTTTCTATTTCCTTTTAATTATTTCAAGTTTTTTATTTAATTTAATTCAATTTTTTTCACTATTTGGGCAGATGCTCCGCTGAACGCCTCGCTTACGCTATGACCAGCATCTGGAGGAATTTCAATCCCTGTCTCATATTCAGCCCATTTTACACCAATCATGGCACCTAAAATCCATGCTGACATATCCTCGCGGAAGAATGATTCCGACGCGGCCGAGACGCCGTACGTCGTCATGTTACAATCGTTTGAGATACTCGCTGAACAGGAGCACATTCATCGAGCCTGGGAGTTCACACACCCTCTACCGCCCAACGTGCTAAACGATTCTGCCGCCCATGGTGGGGGTCTAATTGGGCTCGGCGATGGAGGAAATGATCACAATGCCAGAAAGTGCAAGACCACGTTCAAAGTGCCCAGGAGGAGCGTCATGCATGGGCTTGCGGGGTACTTTGAGAGCGTGTTGTACGGCGATGTGGAGCTTAGCACGAGACCGGACACAATTGACATGAAGTCCAAGGATATGATCAGTTGGTTCCCAATATTTTTCCCGTTTAAGGTACGTAAAAATATGACTTTATCTTCTCCGCAGGACTTGCCCGCTATCATGTCAGGAGCCTGGGCAAAGTTTACTGCTTGCGTCTGATAGCGGCTCCTCCCGGTTCGTGGATAAGCGTTAACACGGGATGAACCAAACTAGACTCCGCTGCACCTTCCAGACAATTGCGAACTTGACGTGTGCATCTGGCGACAGACCAGTGAACGCAAGGTGTGGTACGAGTGGGTTGCCGAGGCCTTTACTCGCAATGGGGGCCATAGATACCGGCTTGGAGCTACTGACCTTCACTCCAGTAAACAGAATGGCTGTCTGATGTAGATTAGTACTCTACCTTGTTTTGGTTCTGCCTGAATTTCATCCCTCCCGTGGCAAATATACCAATGCACCGATAATGTTCTTTTGTTTTCACAATAATTATAGTGACAACCTCCACGTGCATGTGGTGCTGGATGTGTGTGCCTGTGTATTTGTTTGTGTGCTGTGACCACCCAGTACAAGAATCAGGCGGAGGTGTGCCCTACAGCACATCCGCATTGTGTCATGCCAAAATCTTCCCATTCACAATCCCTTCGCCGACCCATGTGAACTGATTAGTGCACCAACTGCACTCTCAGTTCTAGCTCTAGCCTCCCAATCTCTTCGTTCATGAAACACTAGACTCGATTGAACTGAACTGGTCCTGTAGTATTATATACCCCCCCCTCAGCGGTGCCCCACTCCATCGTGCACAATATGTTGCTAGAGGAACAGGAAGGATTCGGCCAGGGTGAATGGCAGTTATAGAAATTTTTTTATCGCAGACTTAAAAGCTCAGCCAACTTCACGCAGAGATAAGGCAGAATTATAGAAAAGTATGATAAACAACTGAGAATAACTAGCAATTCAAAAATCCGCCTATGTTAGGCCACAGTTCTGTTTCCGTCGTCCTAATTCCTTGCATGGGTTTGGGCTACTTTACAAGTAGTCCCTATCCTTACCCTGCCTCATTTTCTAACCACGAAAAAAAAAAAAAAAAAAAAAAAAAAACATCACAATAGGCTAGCCCGTAGACTAGGTAAACGATTCATCCATCCTTCCCTACAAACATTAATTCCAAAAAATTGGACCCGTCCAACCAATTATCTCTTATTGGGTCACAGATCTGTTCTTGTACAAGGGACCGGCATTTAGCGATCGAACACACCACTTTGTGACCTCACCAGTTTTTAATGATTTTTTGCGGGTAAGCCACTTTGGTGTGTTCGTAGACTTTATGCCTGCCCCCTGTACTAGTACTGTACTCATACTCGAGTAAGGTCCAACTCCCCCCCGCGCCAAGAGCAAAAGTAATTTAAGCGCCGCCCGAACAACTCCGCAATCACAAAAACTCACTCGAGCTTGGGCCGCCCGTCCTTTGCTCCACTTAATAGTGCACTTTAGCTATGCTGGAAATTCCGAATAAAAGTCTCCCATAACCACATCGTATCGTACTATACGTGCAAGGGTTTGCTATTCCCGGTTGTCTAGAGCTTAATCAATCAATTACATACCACGCGCTACGTTCATCGGGGGGAAGAAAAAAAAAATTGCTATCTCCGAATTAATTATCAACGTTTGCACTTTTTCCCCCTGTTCGCTCGTGTCCGCAGCTCGGCCTAGCCCAGCCCAGCCCGGGAGTGGGCGAGATCCACCCATCGCTGGGACAACCAAAAAAGCATAAGTTGGGCAAAAGCAAAGTGAAGGGGAGGCTCTGGATGAAACATTCGGTTTATGACAATCGGTTCGGAGAAGGTATCCTGAGGAGCCTTCCTTTTTTCTTTTCTTTTTTTTCCCTCATTTCTTTTTTTTCCTTTTCCGCTTCCTGGATGGAAGAGGGGGGATCTACGTGACGTAAGAGGGAGAGGGGGAGATCTTGCGGGCGGGCGTCAGAATGCTTGCCCTGGTGACACCTTGTCGTGTCAAATACCTGACCTTTGGGTTCACTTGGGGTTCATGGTGGTGAGACGGTATCGTATTATTCCACCGTCTGCACGTGGGGATTCGGTCGCCGGCCACGGGCGATTTGCACTTAAGGGATCTCCTTCCGGTCGGGGGAGCCTTTGGAAGAAGAGAAAGAAGGGAAAGGTATACATCCCAGCCGCGGTAGTAGTGGAAGACGGATGTATAGTACCTCGGACTTTCCGACGGCACGAGCCGACATGTGCTGTACGCCTTTTTTTTTTTTTTTTTTTGATATCCCATAATACAAGTATCATACCGTACTCGAGTACCGGTACTTGTGCGCATGTGGAGGCTTGTGGGGGTTTGGGTTGGCTGGGGGTCTACTCGAGTAGTGTAATACATATCACACCGGTATCTTACAATAGGGTAGCCGCGGTCTCCTCCATTGACGACCTACTTGACTGCCAAGACTTATCTCATACTCGTGCTGTCACAGCGCGAGCAGTGTGGGCTTGCATTTCTGCATTCCTTTGTCTCTTTCCCCCTTTTTTCCTCCACTTTCACCCTACACGGAGAAGGGGACAGGGAGAAAGGAAAGCAAAGCACGGAAATGTTTTGATACTAGTATCATACAGTACCGCGTTGTAACAAACTCCCAAGCGCAAAAGAGGCGGGGTTACACGCGGCGGAGAAAAAAACGGGGCACTGTGCAACCAATGATCGACATGGAGCGGGGGGCAGCCTCGAGAGCTGGGGCTTCACATGATACTCTACGCCGTATACTCTACTCCAAGGGAGGATAATGGCATGTGCTTTCCGTGGGGGCTTTACTGGTTCTGTGGTGCGGGTATGTTGGTCGGGGGATAGGAAGGTAAGGTCGATCTACGGGATACCGTAAACGAACTGTACTCGTGCTTTTTGATGGAAGCGTGTTGGGGGTGTATTGATGGCGTTGTTGACAAGGTATTGCTCTTATATAAGATTTCGCAGGCCAACTTCGGGCACGAGCGTGGCAGCAGTGGTCCAGTGCCGGACCTGGGACCAGCTCAGTTCGTAGTACTGTATCAGAGGTTACTTATGATACTTTGCGAAATCCCAAACTCACAAATTCAGGTAAATTGCGATACGATACGATGAGGTACGACAAATAAAGCCCACTCCGATAATATTACCAAAATTCCCCTCCATAATATATATATACTTCTCCCCCGCAACTCACCAAGTCACTGCATCATGTCGTGGTCCACCACCACTTCCACCGTTACACAAACCCCGAGAACCCCATCTAGCTTATCAATCATGGGATCTCTCTGCTGAAGGCTAGATTATTCCGCCATTCTCGATCCAGATGGGCCCGGGGGAGTGTAACAGCAGAAATAACTTGCTGTACTGCTCCGCCCTCATATGTATGTATGTATGTATGTGTGTATGCATGCATGTCTGCAAATGCAGCTGCGAATACACCCCCATCCTTTCTTCATCTCCCTTGCACCCCAAATCCAACAGGGGAAGCAAGTTGAGGGAGGGGATAATCAATTGATTACGGTATGCGCAGTACAGTGCAGCTGCATCCTTCCAAGCCCCCCCCCAGGCCTTGGGGACGCTTTGCTGATCCTCACTTTCTTCCTTATAATGCGGTGAAGCAGATTGTGATAAAAGCTTACAATATTCTTTGAGGCATGTCCGAAAACAGTCACTTAAAGGCTCTTCTTGCTGTTCTCTTGTTGTTGATAGGTATAGCTGCCGAGGTGCAAGGAAGGGTATCACATGAGAACTTTACAGATGTGGCTGCACGCTGATGTGTAAATTACAGTACTGTGATAAATGATATTACAGAGCCTCGAGCCTTGAAAATTTGGGGAAAGGAGAAGAAGGGGAAAGAAAGAAAGAAAAAAAAAGTCATGGGTTCGTCAAGTCCCTGTCATCGCTGCCCTTGTCGTTGGAAGTCTGAATGCTGTCGGTGGCGGCAGCTGATAGGGGGTATAATATCGTGCTTGTAAAGTTATAAGTTATAGAGTCAAGCTTTGTAGGTTGATGTGGGGGTGTCAAGGAGTGGGAGTGAGCGAGTCACGCAACTGAGGAAAAAGAGAAAAAAAACAGACCTTACCGGTCATGACCTGGGGGGGGGACTCTTTTTTGCGAGAAAGGAAGAAGCTAGGGTTGCAAGTATGTACTGTACAAGTAAAACTTCAGAGGGAAACGTCCGGCTCATTGGTCTTTCTTTGCAGGAACTTTGTTACAGCCACCATTTTTTTTCTTCTTTTCTTATCATACCCTCATCCTTCTCATTCCTCACCTTCATTCACAAGAGTGAAGCCCTGCTCGTGCTATTTTGAACTAGGATTGTACTAGTAGAGTTATGATTCCCGTAATATTATCATCCTTTTCGGAATACTGTGATAATAGGTTTTTTCCTTTTCCTTTTTCCCTTTTTCTTTTCTTTTCTCTCCTTCACTACAACTGTATCCTCACTCATTAGTCTATACAGGTATGCATCCACCGCCAAGCACACAATGTCATCCACGCATCCAATAGGATGCCACCAGTACGTTATTTTCCGCCCTTCAATTTCCCAAACCGCTGCGGGACCCGCCCGTCCCTGTGGCGGAGGATATCGTGGACGGGAGGAAGAAATTTTTGATAAAAAGGAGAAGAAATATACAATCTCGGCCTTGGTTTCATTGCCCGCGATAGGGCGTGGAGTGTCAGAAAGGGTTTGAATGAATGAATGAATGAATGAATGAATGAATCAACGAATCCCCGCCTATTCATCCACCCATCCATAATAATATCGTGCCGGAAGATTTGTTTCGCTTTGGGGTTGTCCGATTGGCTAAGCTACTCCTCCACCACCCCCTGCCCTGTGTTCCCTTTCATTTTTTATTTTTTATTTATTTTAAATCTATTTTATTTTTGTTTCCTCGATGCGCTCACCGGTAGACTAGGTTTGTTTCTGCACTGTATTACCGACCGGCGCTGCACAGTAACCCGTTTTGGTATTTTTCTCCGACTCGGGATCGCCTCAGGAGGAGCCTTGATCCTCGATTAACGGCCCATTGGAGTGGGGTGGAGCGGTGGGAGGGAGCATGATTCTAATCCAATCCAATACCATGCTTCACTTGGGTGCACCCAGTGGTGTAGCTTGTACGTTGAGTTCAGGCAAGTTGGGTCAGGCTAATTGCGGGGATCGCAGCTGATTGAGAGGGGAGGAGATGTATCTCTCCCGTCGCAGTCGTCGCAGCCTATTGTCCTTGCCCCTCAGCACCATTTTGAAGGGCGAAGCAATTCAGGGATCGATCGGAATGTTTCCTTTTTCACTTTTGCTTGCGCATCTTTGGGCTACGGTATCGTGAGTGACGGATTGCATCCTCTTTTCCCTTGTGCGGAGAGTTATGTTGGGATAAAGTACTGCCACCTGTACGGTATGTAGGTTCATGCGTGTTATACCGCTGGTAGACGCCGTACCTACTCTACTTTCCTCACGCACAAGTGCAAGTACAATGGAAACACAGCTGGGGCTTACAGTCCACCTACTATGCTGTACTTGTACTCTGCTCGTACTATGAAGCACGGTACTTTTTCTATATCTTGTATCTCATCAACAAACTGCCCGGCCAACACCTCCACCCCTTGTCCCCTGAACTACACCATGTAGCCTGGGTTGAATCTGGGAAGTCATCCGTGAGCCACAAGTGCCACCGGAGCAAAAGCGTTAGGGATGGAGTGGGTTGGGGGGGGGACCTGGTTGTTCCGAGGCCTTGACTTATATCATCTATATTTAAAGATGAAAACCTTTCCTTCCATCTGATCGTCTCAAGCTTCAGGGGTCCGAAGCGTCATCTGGGGCGGGACGGTGGGCAGGGGGGAATATGCCTTGTTTTTCTTCTTCTCTTCTCTTCACCGTGGTTGACCGGGTGACTGGCCACCAAACCTACAGCTCAATTTGATGTTTTTATTTTTCAACGATTTTTTGGGGTTACGCAATTAATCTCTCCCTATATTAAATTTCTTGGATATTTGACAGGATACCCTTCCCCCATAATATTATCATAATAAATGAATAAGCTATGCCTAAACGATCCTAATCCACACACCGGGTATCTCTCTGCTTGCATGTGGTGGTAGCTGAAGAATTCTATCTCTGTGGAGCTTTTTTTTTCCCTTTTTTTCCTCTTTCTCCGGCCGGAGAACACAGCATCATGTGCGTCGTGTCCATATGATACGTTGCGTTACGCTACCATCCGTCAGGCGAATCATAGAGGAGATGTTAAACAAACAAGAAAAAATAAAATAAAAAGTATAAAATCGATATCAAGGGTTCCCAATGAAGGATGAAATAATCATTATAAATGAATGAATATATTACCGACAACCAGATTTTCAAGGTTCTCAAGTGCTGAAAAGGCATTGGCATATTCGGTAGCACAATTAATTACCTCTCCTCTAGCTGGGGGGGAGAGCGGGTACTCGCATGTTACTAGATTTAGCAATTGTTTTGAGAACACACGCCGGGCAAGAGCTGAAAACGGAATACGCTGGTTTTCCTACACCATCGGGATCCATCGAGTGGAGTACCATGCAGCGCTGTGACTGGACTGGACTTCCTCACCGTTATTCCATTCCTTCGCGAAGGAAGGAAGGAAAAAGAGAGGGCGGGAATGAATGCCTTACTCGAGTGATCAGTAATGATCTTCACCGGGGGGGAGTGCCGCACTATTACTCGAGAATACGGACACGCTCCTTAGTGCAATTATGTGCTCTCCCACCCCCCCCCCCCAACGGGAGAACGCATCTCCGTCATGGGTTTCAAAGGCTCTCCTGGGAGTCCGTGCCCAGCTGGGGAAGTAGAAGTGTTTAGCAAAATGTCCTTGGTCCTTGCAGTGGTGGTCGAAGCGCTTGATGTCCCATAGGAATGTTGGACGAAGCCTACCTCCAAACACCACCGACCACCACCATGCGCAGGAAGCGGGGTCCAAAATGCGCTTTATCAGTGCTACGCTACACACACACGCGTCCCCTCTCGTGTATGTGACTGCGTTGGGCTGGACATCCGGGCATAAGATTGGACACTTCCGCTCCCACGTTGCCGATACTCCGCGGGGCCGAAGGTCGTACTCGAGTGATTGTTCATGAAGGGTTTATCCGAAAGTGGGGAAAAGGGGGGGGGCGTATCCTTGCAGAGCCTTTTATTCCGCCTTCCTAAAAAAATTGTTTGTTCATTTCCCATTGCGGTTTTAGGGAAGAAGAGATTTGTGATTGATACCCAATGCCTGGGGTTGACACTTGCATTATCGTCGATTCTGGGGGCTATTAGATTAACCCTACAACGGAATCTCGAAGTGTGGCAGGTAAAGAAGAGAAGAAGAAAAGACTTTTGGACTGAGACTTTTTTCCCCTCCGGGAAGCCTATAACGATTGGTCACCACTCTTGCTGCTAGTCGGAGGTCCTGCACCCGGAGAGGCTCGCCCCCAATTCGGGCTCTTTCACTTACGCGAAGAGGGGGTTGGTATTGATTAGCTCGCACACCTAGATGGGGCTGGGTAGCTGGGATCTTCCCTATAGTGGCGCCGATTCCGGGAAGGATATTTCTTTTCTCCGCAATGCAAAATGCGGTCCCCGTCGTGGAGGACAGGGACTACAGTATGTGAATGATCGGTGGTTTTTGGTGGGGTGGCCAGAGGTCTTCGATGGCTACGGGTCGGGCATGGGCTAGTGATCGGTGAGCGGTGGGGGGGAGGGTGGTCTCCACTGCCCTCTATAGGAATGGTCGAGTGACTGGTTGTGCCCCCGCGCTAGGTCTAAGGAAGGGTACTGTAGTGCTGCCGCGATACTATCCTAACCTTTGTCTGGGAACCTTGCTAGAACTAACTTAGCTGCACGAGCTAGTCCTGGAGAATACTCGGGTAATTGAGTTGTGATGTCCTTCTGATGATAGCGATAGGGTTTCTTCTCCCTTTCAAAGAATTGGCCTTTCTTCGTGGGTTTGGTCTGGTGTCATATCTGCTGAGCAATTGTAGCAAGCGAAAGAGACATGCTGGATTGTGTTGGGCGGATCACATTCTATCTTTCATTCTGGGGTTTGTTGTTGGGTGGAGCTGGCGAGTGCCTGGATCTACTTGAACAGAGGGGCCATGTCTAAAACGGGAAAGGAAAATATGGGAGAATTGGCTGGCGGTAAGGGGGAAGAGTAAGATATAAATTAGTCACCTTTTTATTTCCTTCAGACCTACGATGCCACTATATGACTGCTCTTTGGCGTGTATACCGCCAGCGCCTGTTCGACACTTCTTAGTGCCACACTCACCATCCCTCGCGTTCCAGAGCTAAACGAGCCCAGGTTCATGGATACTCACTCGTCCCACCTCCAACCGACCGTTCGAGAAGTGGAATTCTCTCAAAAGTGAGCTACCAATTTCGAGCATGAGTTCTTGCAGTAAGTGGTTAGGAAGGAAAACGCATTCCGAAGAATCCGTCTTCTCGCGGGAAGATGCTCATCTGATCGAGTCGTTCAAGTACAGTACTAGTATAGCCATGGTGACTTGTTCCTCAACAACGAAAACCGACATATCTCATCTCAGGAGACGTATACCAGTATGATATATAAATCCTCTCCTGGCATATGGCTGTTTTTTTTTCCTTCTCCCCCCCCTTCTGGCCAGGCCCTTCTCTGAGAATCTCAAGTCGACCATGGAGGTGCCTCGCAGCACCTAAGTGTAGAAATGCCAACCTCTGTTTGAAATAAAACGTAATCTGGTGGGGTAGGTGATCAGGATGAGTACTTCAAGGAATGAATCCTGTGATGCTGTCTTTTTCCCCTTTTAGTTGAGCGGCGCAATTCTTTCGTGCTGGGGGGTTGCGATTTTCCCGGGTCCAAGCCATAATAAGCTTAAGTAAGTAGCAGTCGGGGTCACACTTCTGACTGGCCTTCCGAGAGTGTGAGAAATGAGAATGGCTCTCTGCCAAGGAATTAATTACCCTAAGATATTAGAGGTGAATTAGATTGGTATTTATACTATTAGATAATCACACGACGTCACTCGAGATAAAAGCGTCCTGGGAAAAGGTTGTTTGTAGAATAATTATTGAAAACCCACTTTTTTTTGCGATACCGTGCTTTTTCCCAACACAATGAGTCTCGGTTCGTCTTGTGGGCTGTGGGGTTTTTTTTAAATAGTAGTTGGAAAGAAAAGAAAAAAAAAAAGAATTCTGTACGTAGCTAGTGTTCGTTGTACCGGGTGCAAATTCTTTTTGGGAAACATTGTATCATATTATTAAAATGGGCATTGATGTCTATCATGTTCTAGAGAAAAAAAATTCTAACTGGTATCGTACATGTACCTCCAACAAATGGACAAAGGGAATACCTGACTTTTTTTTCTTTCTGAACAATTGCATGCAACTCCCCCGTCATGAGCTCCTCCTAACTTCTACAACCTTTTTGTTCCAGTCACAATCTCTTGCTTCGGCACCTTCTCTCTTTTTTCTCTTGGTAGCGGGTGCCCTAGTAGTGGCAACTTCTCTCTCCATATATCATAGTAGCATTGACCTTCGCTTTAACTTTCCGCCCCTAACTCAACACCAAAGCCTTCTTCACTCAATTCCTCCCCCGGAAATGGCGGATGCCTCCTTAAAAACCAGCTTCCGGCTCATCTTCGGGGCTTCGGTAGCAGCCTTTCCCAGAGCCTTCCCGTTCGTTTCTAGGTCTTCCGTTGCATGCTCATTACCACCCTTCCCCTGTCGTACCCGTTTCGGCAGGCTCAGCCATTCCTTTTCATCCTGTCGCCGGTAATTTACACCCTCCTCTCTGGACCGCCCATCCCCGCTTCTTCCTCCGGCACGCTTCGATCCTAGGGCCCATTGTGTCGTCGCAGGGAGGTAGAGCACTGACTCTGGGCGCGTGTTTCTGGCGATCTCAATTGGTGATAGTGCACTCGGAGGGCTCTGAGTAGTGCTGCTTCTGAGTCATGAGTCTGGAGGTTCATGTCCCCCTGATTACTGGGAAGAGGGGAAGAAGGTCCATGTTTCTCACTTGGACCGTATCCAAATGGCGGATGTCGTGGTGGGGGTGGCGGTGGCGTCTAAGGCTAGGGGGGATGTCAAGTTCTTTAGCAAATGGGGAGCAAGTCGTGGATTGTCCACGCCTGGGAAGGGGCGTTAGTTAGTATCGGAGGGAGAATAGAGATGGGAATGGAACTAGCCATGTCATTGCCGTTCTCGAGAACAAGCCTAGCTTTAGCATTGCTCGAAAGTTTGACATAGTTCTTCCGGGGGAGTGCTAACGTTTCCTCCTTCCCTTCAAATACTCCTTTCATGTGTAAGATCACACGACAGCATCTCCATCCACCTGATCCTTCAAATCCCAGTAAACTCCGTAGCTAAGAGTGGTACCTTAGCCCAAATCTCTGATCGAGGCTTCAACAACCTCCCCCCACCACGGCCAAGGATTCTCTGGCAAGATCAGGGGGAGGGGGAACAGCCATATTGTGGCTGACTGGCGAAGGGAAACATATCACTCGACATCTGCAGAAGCTTGATATCACACTTTTCGATCCATTCGATCAAATCGCAGAGATCTTAGGAATTCGCGAGTCCGAGTGACTCGGCGTGTGCTTGTCTGGAGGCGCCTTGCCTTAAGACGGTATCTATCCGGAGTCCTCTGGGGTGGGGGGGCACTGGAGGGTTGGGGGATCTGAAGTATGATAGATAGATATTCTAAGGATGCCCAATCCTCCCCATCGGCTTCCTGCCAGGTCAGAAGAAGAGTTCAGCAAACAAACAGATCCTAACATTCCCTTCCAAGGAATCGGCACACAATCACTATTGACCGCAGATAGCCTGTCAAGAACTTTCTGCTTCCGCCCCATCTTCCACCTTCTTTCCCGGCTTCTTCGCTGCCACTCCACTGCCACTGTAACTGGAACTGAGCTCTGTTTCAGCCCCCAAGCCCCCTCCTTCTACTCCCCCAACCCGTTCTCTTCCATAATAATCTCTTCCTCAGATGGGTCACTCTCTTTCTCTTCGCCATCGCGCAGAATCCTAGTTACCCCGTCCAAACAGATTCCCTCCTGGGGTGAACAGAATCCGTAGTAAGAGGTGATAGAAATAGAAGGAACGCCTGACGCAGCAAGACAGCATATAGTACAAACCTCGATATAACGGAAGTAAGTATAAAAACACTTCCCCCCCCATGGCTGCGGTAGTCCGGGAAAGAAGCCCTCCTATGATAAGGGAGGATCACGACTTTAGAAGGGTGTATTTGCTTGTTCGCCCCCCCACGCGCAAATGGAATGCCTGAGCCTGAACCCAACCAGCGGTCCCATGCGTGAGCCACGAATTCTTAGTTCTTGATAAATCCAAGATTGCCGGTCTACTAGCAAAGCTTCCCCTAACGTCATAGATTGGTGATGCTCATCGGGCCGGCCCAGAATGGACCCGGGTTGGGACATGATGCTGGTTTTTCTTATTTTATAGTGAACCAGTCGTACCCAAGTACTGTTAAGTACTATGGCTTGAGTATCAGGCTACTAGCTTAAAGGCTGGTACTGTACTGTACTGTACAGGAAGCCATTTTTGGACGTCGATAAAATAAAAATAATCTACAAGTACTGTACGGCACATACCGGTACTGTATAAATAATAACATTCAATCCGCAACAATCTGCAATCTACAATACTTGTAACAGCAGCTAAAGACAAGAAACCGACAAAAAACCGCAACAAATTTTGTTTGGATATTATATTTGAATTTTAGCACCACCCCAATATGACAGCCCTTCGCCAACACCCAATGCAGTGCTTCCCATGAAGCTCCCCTGAGAGCTCAGACTAAAACCAAAAAGGCAAAAAAAGGGAGAAGTTTTTTTCGTAGACGTATGATGGAGCCGGGAGCGTAATAACTATTGTTAGAATATGAACCATTATCACTTCCCCCATAGGCCCACACCTAAATTTCAAAAGGAAAAGAACGAATGAAAGCAAAAAGAGCCAAACGAGTACCAAGAAAATAACTGCATTGAATGCGAAGAATAACGTAGTCGTCCTCCACGTGGGAACACTAAGTAGAACCAAGCAAATGGAAAAATACAAAGAAAAAAACAAATCCAGACCTGTTGTCCCAACCTTTTCACATCCTTGACAATGAGCAAGCTAACCTAGCAATGAAAAAAAAAAGAGGCCATTCCCTAGCAATGCTAGACAAAGCCCAAACCAACTCTGATTAAACGTTTACCCAAACCCTCCCGAAACATTGCCATAATTTGTCATCGATGACGTTCGATTTACTGTTCCATGAGCATCCATAATCAGCTTATTATTCCCCATAACCTCGAAGGCCCCGGCATAGGAACTACTGATGTGACTGTTTGGCTTGGACCAATGAACACTGGTTCTCGCAAGGGATAACTGAAGGGCTGTTTGAAAAGCGGGTGGCTCGCTTCAGCCGATACCAGACGCAATGCGAACTAGGTGAGAATATCGAGTAGAACCCCGGACCATTGATCGTGTCGAACATGAAACAAAGAAAAAAGGATTGTAATCAAGGTGTACCAACCAAAACATCATCGTCCATACCGATATCACCACCATTGGTGGTTTGGGTAGTATTATTGGCTGGTGTGTTTCCGGAATTGCCACCATCAAAGTAGTCGGCCATATCAGCGTCAAGTTCATCTGCAGTCTTCTTCTTTTCTCTGCCAGGGCGCCCAGCGCCAGCACGCCCACCCCCACGACGAGACTTGCCAGCGCGAGCTGGCTTGGAAGTAGCCGGCTTAGGCTTGTTGTTGTTAACGGTTTTGGCTCCAGGGAGGGGTTTGGGAGCTCTAGGTAAAGTTAGAATAAGAACTAAACGACAACTAAACTAAGGCTACTATACCCAATACGGTCGGCGAAATTAGAAGATGGCGCGTTGGGATCAACGACGAGCTCAACCTGTCATCTGTATTAGTAATTATATCTTGATCGACAACACCTTGTAGTTTACCTTCATAGGTCTTCTATCAACTTCAACCCCGTTGTATTTCTGAGCGGCCGTGGCAGCATCGGAGGATCTAGAGAACTCAACCGTGGCAATGCCACGAGACTGACCGTTGGGGCCATAAGTAATAACACAACGTTTGATCGGGCCGACAACTTTGGTGAAGTACTCCTTTAACGCAAGAAAGCTATTGTTAGAATAGGTTGCCCCAGAAAAGATCCCATATCCGCTCGCAGAAATTTTAGGCGATTGGAGAAAAAAAAAGAGCTGTTGTAAGAAGCATGCAGATGGGAGGAAGGGGATGCATGCAACAAAGCTACGGAGACCGGAGCGAGCCTTGAGCCAACAAGCGTCCCAAGATGCTGCAAGAAAACTGTGAGTGACTCCAAATTGCAACCGCAGCGAACGACGATGTATGGCCCTGAATAGTAGATGCCGTTGAGACCCGACAAGCTTGATGTCCTAGTTGAAAACACAAAGAAAAACGCGACCTGACAACCTGCAGAACATGATGTGTCTTTCAACAAACGCTGAGCATGCGACACCTTAACAACTTTGGGTTTCATGTGCTTCCTTAGGTGCCCCCCCCAGTGATCCAACCTCTCCCGATCCGAGTCCAATCGATGTAAGCTGCTAGTAAATGCTCTCGATCTTTCATCGTTTCGTTCCTCAAGGGTAAATCAAATGGGAGCGCGCCAAGCCTCACCAACAAGGCCTCATTTTAAGATGAGTTTGACTTTTGGATCATCTTTGCCCTGAAACAGTGATGACACAAACGCCGAAATAGATATTGCCAAAAGGTCGGCGCCTGAATGAAAACAGGGGAAAAATTCTTGCCAGTGTTTACGAAATGCACACCCACACCAGAAGGAAATTAGACGTCAAAGCGCCTCATCAGGAGCCACATCATCGTTCGCTTTGCACGGATTTGGAATCGAGTCGCAGTTTAAGGCAGAAGTATCAGAAGGGGGTAATACACGGTCTTCATCCTCAAGATCGAAGAGCTTGGAAGAGTTGAAGCTTGTTGCCCGCTCCCGGCTCCGTAGCGTTCGTGCTTCATCCCCAACACATGCTGCTATGACTTCGTTCTGCAAGTCAACATACCTTGATCATGGCCTCAGAAACATCGAAGGGCTATTTAAAAAATTATTAGTCGATGACACGAGAAACGCGGGGTGTAAAAAAAACAACGAACGGAAATCAAGAAATGACTCACCAGGTTGGAAACAATAATCTTTGATGCAGTAACCTTGCCCGAAGGCCCAGTAGGGACATTGCCAGAGGCCTTCGAAGTGTTTTGGGTAACGGCGACATTGGCCTTGTGGGCGGCGGCTCTCTGAGAGCGTTTGCGAATACCGCCGGCAGGAGCGTTGGAAGCACCTCCCTTTCCGCCGCGGCGAGAACCACGGGGACGCTCAGCAAGGATCTCGTCAAGGGACTGGTCAAGTTTGGAAGTCATGATGATTGAGGTTGAAGTAAAAAAAATATAAAAAAAAAGGTTGGAGTTAAGGAAGGTGAGCAGGAGTTCGCGGTTTATTCCAAGTTTCTGGCGCGGGACAGAAGACGTAGCTTTCCGATCACGATGAGGAAAGTAAAAAAGGTGGGTAGAGTGGGGATGCACGAAGAGGCGGTTTGTCTTGCTGCTGGTGAAGGCAGGAAGAGAGGAAATAAGGAAGGCACGAAGAAAAGGACGTTGGCGTTGTTGATGTGGGAAGGTGATGAGGAGGACGACGGAGGGAGGAAGACGGGGCAGAGGAAAGCGAAGGGGAAGGGCAGGGGGGAAAAGGAGAGATGGCAGCTGAGGCAACAGGAGAGCCACTTAGAGGACAGCATAGTATGACTAAGCAACCGCTCAGCCACGGAACATACCAGCTTGCCCCAGCTGGTAAAATTATAAAAAATTTAATTACAAAAAACACTAGCCCACCATGGAAGATAGACTACGGTATCACAGTACGAGTGCTCATCATTCGTTCCCCTTTCTGTGCATAAGATCGTGAGTGTATGAGTTCTTCCTTGAGTTCCTCATGAGGTCTACTTTATTCTGCCACCGCCACAACAAGGACCCCCTGGGCTTCTTGTAGACTAAGTTATGGGACTACCGTATCATACTCCCAGCCTGCGTAAATATCCGTCGTCAATACCCAGATTTCAATCATCAGTAAACAAGACAACGATATCATTTTCGGAGCCTCTCACGTGGTAGGCCATCGTTTAATTGGCCTAGGCGTTATACTATACACAGCCTCCAGAAGCACTCTTGAGAAAGCCCCCCCCAATGCTCTCGGAAGTTTACCCGTGGATATGCGCTTGTGCCACGAAAAACGTATTGATTAAACTACCATAGAGTGCACTTAGGGCGTAGTAAATTACGCGACTTATCATCTATGACTGTATGATTCTCGTATGTATTACCGGGTATCAAAAATATAACACGTACTCACCAAAGCAACTAGGGTTAGTTAGTAGGGGTTTTCAAAGTTAAAAAGGTAAAAAAAACTTAGCTTACTTTGTTGTTTCATGTAAGCTTGGCGTACCTGGAAACAGTTAATTTACCATTACTTTACAAGTGCCAGGCACACACCAAAGTGGCTTACCAGCAAAAATTCCTTAAAAACTGGTGGGCCACAAAGTGGTTTGTGCGAAAACATCTTGCCTGGTACTTGTACCTTACCATACAATACTTTTTTTTCTGGTAGAGAGGGAGGTCCGGAGGTCTGTAACGGCTACAGGATTCTGTTTAACCGAACTCTACTAAAACTTGGAAATAATATATGATGTTGGGTGGTAGCCCGCTCTAATAATTGTCGAGGCTAGTTAAGGCGAAGGGTCTTATCGTAGACGGAAATATGTCTGGGAAGGCTCGTAATAAATGTAACTCGCTAATGTTACTTAAGAGTGCGAAAGGTTCCAAGAGTAAAGATCCGATAAATGATGTTAGGCATCGAGCGAGAAATGGGCTCACTGTGGAATGCACACCTTGGCTATCGAGCTCTTTAACTTTTCCGCATTGGTGAGGTATATGATGCTGCCATAAAAAAAAGAGACGATTTTTATCATAATAATTATTATATTATTACGGAAAGTTACAGTAAGTATGGCACAAGCCACAATAAAGCACGGCTATGCCCTAAGTAAACCTACCAGGGCCCGTGGCATACCGGTAGTGCAGGTATCGTAAAACTAGCAATGCTGTGGGAGAGATCATTCTTACGCCATGGTCGGATAGCCCAGTGAGCCATGGTAATCTCCCACTCGTTGATCAATCTAGGACACAATTACAGATGTGAGTCGCTACTCGTATACCGGTACTCGAGTACCTATATCTTAGGCACTAGGATTCTGTGCTAGAGGAATGCCGGTAGAGGCTATGCTGTAATATGAATAATACTGTGTGCTTCCTATCGCTGTATGATAGGTCCACAAAGTGGAACACGCATCCCACAGAGCCGCAAATTCCATCATTGACATTCCGACCAGCCTCAATGCTGTGCTCAAGTGCTCACAAAAACCTAACTAGCCGTGCTCTCCATCCCGGTGTAATGACCAAATCAGCCGCCGCTTTACCACTCCACAAACCGTCCTAGCGGCAACCTCCAACCTCCACTCCAGAACCCGCCAAGCATCTCGAACCAACTTTACCACAACTTTCTTCACCGAACTTTTGACATCCGAGCAGCGTACTCCGCAGCACGACTACCTCCTCGCACGGGCAGACAGATACACCCGCCATAACCAACTAGAACAGCAACAGTAGCAATGCCGCCAAAAAAAGACGTCAAGAACGCTAAACCCTCCGTTCAGAAGGTGGTTCAGGACAAGGCAAGCCCCCGTCCCCCGATGCCGTGGAAAGCGTCACAAAACTAAAACTCTCCACATCTAGACATTCGGTCTCAAAAATGTACGTCGTCTTCAACTACCCACCCCAACATTTTTTATCCTTAGGCGGAATTGGAACCATCTCACGAAGAGCAGAAAAAAGGAGGAAAAGCCCAAAAACAAATAGCCCAGTTAGCCTCACAAGCATCCGCGTCCGGCACTCCTGAGCAGAAACGCAAAGAAGCAGAAAAAGCCCAGCGCGAAGCGGAGAAGAAAGCGGCCGAGGCAGCAAAGAAGGAAGTCGCCGAACTTTTCAAACCTGTACAAGCCCAGAAGGTTCCCTTCGGTGTGGACCCCAAGAGTGTGCTGTGCGTCTACTACAAGAACGGCAACTGTGAGAAGGGTCGTAAATGCAAGTTCTCTCACGACCTGAGTATTGAGCGCAAGTCACAGAAGAAGAACCTTTATGAGGATTCCCGAGAAGAGGAAGCCGAGGATGAGAAGAGGAAGGAAGAGACGAGCGATAACTGGGATGAGGAGAAACTGCGCAGTGTTGTTTTGAGTAAACATGGGAATCCGAAGACTACTACTGATAAGGTTTGCAAGCACTTTATTGAGGCAGTGGAAAACGGAAAGTATGGGTGGTTCTGGCAGTGTATGGGCCCCTGCTGATACTTTTTTTTGGCAAATGGATGTAACCGAGAGCTAACAGTTACAGGTCCAAATGGTGGTAATGATTGCAAATATAAACATTCGTTGCCTCCAGGCTTCGTCCTAAAGACGAAGGAGCAAAGGGCTGCGGAAAAAGCATTGATGGATAAGTCTCCTCTAGCAACGCTTACGTTGGAAGACTTCTTAGAAGCTCGACGGTAGGGAACTGCCCCACTATCTTTTCATGGTATAGTGCTTAAAGGTGCTGACAACGGTTAGGCATGAACTCACCGGTGCACTAACCCCTGTAACCGAAGAGACCTTCAAAAAATGGAAATCCGAACGTATGTCTAAGAAGGAAGCTGAGGAGGAAGCCCGGAGGGCAAAGGAAGCGACCGGAAGGGCACTGTTCGAGAAGGGCGACTGGAGGAACGGCAGCGAAGACGAGGAATCCTCTGACGAGGATGACGGCGCCTTCGACCTCAATGCACTACGTAAAGAAACTCAAGCCCTCGAAGGCGGTAGCGATAGTAATCTGAAGCGCTATGGGAGTACCTGAATCACATAAATGCCATCTTTCCTTGTCGGGTGCTCTGTAGATGGGTGTTTTTTTTTTTTTTTTTTGTTTGGCATTGCCCCTGCGTTTAAAAGAAAATTTCCTTGTTCATGAGGCTGGGTGGGTGGGTTTGTGCTGCATTTACGAGGTGCCTTTACCTTTTTTCTTTCTTTCTTTTTTGATTCCATGGCGGGGTTAGGGTGGTCTTGGAAGGAAAGTGAGGAGCCGTAGATGCCTGAAGAGGGGTTGATAAAAATAGGTCGCATTATTTTCTTTTCTCTCCCCCACAATACGATAATTCACCGTCCAAGTTACCTTGCTAGTCCTTGGAAAATACCGGTACTCTAGGAGAGTCACAAAAAGCCTACTACCTACATTCCGTCAAGTCATCTTACTTTTCTATTGATGGAGGCTCCTGATACCTGTATGAGGACTGGCAAGTTGAACATAAATGATAATCTGCACACAGATAATCGCCTTAAAATGCAAAAAGTCACACAACCTTCAGTATATATATCATAAAGGAGTCACGTTGATTAAGACAGAATATGTGCATATTAATCGCCAATGCATTAACCCTACACTCTGAATTCAAGGCATGGAACCTTTTTTTTTTTTGGCAATTGATGCCGATACCTCATCGAGAAACTCCGTAGTACAATTATTTCTTGTCCTCCGAGATCTCTTCGATACCTGAGGATGTCTCCGCCTCAGTAGCAGGGGCAGTAGCTTCAGTAGCTTCAGTCGCCTCGGTATCCTCAGACTTCTCGAGGGTACTATCTTCAAGCTCGGGCATATCGTCCTAGAAAGAATTAGTTTCACTCGTAGGGATTCTTAAATCCGAGAAACTCACATCGCCATTATCGTCGGCGCCGCCGGAGGAACCCATTCCTTGGAGAGCACTCATATCCATGCCTTCCATGCCTCCCATGCCTCCGAGCTTCGAAAAGTCGATGCCACCAAAGCCGCCAGAATCGTCTCCACCGCCAAATTGAGCACCACCACCGGGCATATCAGAAAGACCTGATCCTTCATCCTCCTGCTCATCCTCATCGACCCACTAACAATAGATGGGTCAGTTAGCACTGAGTCAGATATTATCTAAGAGATTAGACCAATCAACAAACCTTATCAAAATCGGTTCGAAGATAATGTGCCTTCTTGGATTCCTTCAAAAGTCTTGGCCAGAATTCCTGCTTAAATTCCTTCTTGCGAAGGACAAGGTCAACGCCTCGTGCACTCAAGTGTTGTTTCGAGTTTTCGACATCAATCTCCGCATAGAGCTCTAGATCTACAGCGAAAGTTTTAACTTTGTTGCTTCCTTTGAAGTGGACCTTTGTTGGCTCAAGGTCCAATTCAACCGAGTCTGGGGGACAGTCTGGTGCTGTTATGGTAAGATAGATGATGTTTTTGGTGCCGTCATCCTCATGAGAACGCTGGGCCCAAAGAACTGTATCGTGTCAGCACAAATAATCTTCCGTGATATGAATCAGAGCTTTTTTCTAGCAGAGCAAGAAAGTGACTAGGTGTTCGAAAACAGCTCTGTTGGGGGTATGCATATTGCGATTGATTAGGAGACGCTCCCAAACTGGCTATTCAAGGTGGGGGTTGTTCAAGCAAACGATCGGCGGGGAAAGCCGCAGCGGGGGTGTGGAGAAGGAATACCTTCAGGAATAGCAGTTGGTAAAGACATATTTGGTAGAGGTGGAAAGTTAAAAGTGTGGATGATAGATTAGTTGACGGGGGGAAGAGCAGTGAAAAGAGAAGATGAAGAGAGAAGAGATGAGTTGGCTCGTCACAAGGGGCTGGTGGTGATTGTTTGTGGTAAGGGTAGGGTGGGTTGAGTTATGCGGAAAGAAACGTTCGTCTGCTGCTATCGAACCTTCTTGAAGGGTAACCTGGATGCGGCTGACTCTTATTGAGTGATGTCTTTGTTTTGTGAGTTTAATCTTTTCTTCTCTTTCTTTCTATTTCATTCGTTTTAGGCGAAGCTCAAGGAATTGAATCGAATGAAAATTCCCCCCACAGCGAGGAGCTGGGGGTTAACCTTCCCCCACCATCAATAACTGCCTGCTATCGGTTTAACTCTGCCCATTTCAACGTAATACATATTAAAATTACTGTTTTGAGCAATTAATCGAAGTCACTGGGTCGCGGCCCAGTTATCCTTACTCCCAAACCTCATCGATGATGTCTCGGCAAACCGACCACCAACGCCAAATAATCAAGCTTCATCACTGCACAGCGCACAACCTCACCCCTTTCCCAAGAACTCTCCAACCATCCGGTGAGCGGTCATGGAATCACTCAAGGCAATCTTCTGGAAACCCGATCCAGCCGTCCAGGTAAGACCTTCCATCCCCCCCTCATAGCTTAGGAAGAGGCTCACAGATGCAGCTACGGAAATGCAACGCCCTACTCCGCAAGAACGCTCGAGAGCTCGACAGACACATGCAAAGCCTCCGACTCCTCGAAACAAAGACTAAGAAGATGATACTCGACACCTCGAATTCAAAATCTAATAGCACCGCGCAACAAACACGTATCCTCGCGCGTGAGCTCGTCCGCATCCGACGGCAGTCCTCGAGATTAGCTACCTCCAAGGCTCAACTACAGTCTGTAGGGATGCAGGTGAATGAGGCTTTCTCGGTGAGAAAGATTGAGGGTAGCATTAAAGCTTCTACGAGTGTTATGAAGGATGTAAATAGTCTTGTGAGGCTGCCCGAGTTGACCGGAACCATGAGGGAGTTGAGCATGGAGCTTGTCAGGGCTGGCATTATTGAGGAGATGATTGCTGATTCGCTACCCGATGATGCTCTTGAGGAGGATGATGAAGAGGTGGAGACCGAGGTGGGAAAGATCCTTGGAGAGATCATGGGTGGAAAGTTGGAACAAACAGGTGCTGTTCCTTCGCAACTCGAGAAGGGGGAGGAGGCCGAAGAGGGCTCCGAGATGGGTCTCGAGGATATGAGAGAGCGATTGGAAGCATTGAAGAGCTAAGGTTGTTTGTTTTTTGTTGCATTTTACGAAATAACTGTCATGATACTTTGCGCTGGTGCTTGGATTGCCCTGATCGATACTTGTTTGGGAGCTACTTCTCTTTTGTTTTCTTTCTGGATTTCTAATTTCATGTTTACCGATGCCAGGATAACAAGTATCTGTACTGTATGGATTTTCCAACTGTTTTGGGTGGCTTTCTGTGAAAAATATTATAGATATGTTTCACCTTTGCTCACAGCCCAACAAGTTCTGGTATACTAACTCAATGTGCTATGAAGCCCAGGTAATTCTATTCTCGCCAAGCTATGAGTCGCTTCCATTGCCGGATTTTGATTATTTACTTATTTGATCAATTTAACACCTAGTGAAGCGGAAACGAAAAGGACACGAAATCCGATATGACACTTATCAACCACCAATACCGTAGCTATCTGGTAGTACAGGCTGGATAACGTATATCATATGATACAAGTAGGTCTCGACCCGTATTTAGGTTCTCTTATATTTGTTGCCGGCGAAGATCTTGGTTCGTTCGAGCATTGCCTAATATTACCACGCGTTAGTTTGGGTTGTGCAGAGAATAATTGGGTGGGTCCCCACATTGATCCAGGCGTCCTGATCGACAATGTCACTGGACTCCTCAGGCTCCTCCGCGGCTTCTCCAGATGGAGTGGGTTCCGCAACTTCTTCAGCATGAGAACTGGCTTGGACCCCGTCGTCCGGGTTAGACTCAACAGCCTCTCTACCAGTACCAGATTTCTCAGTCCCTTTGCCAGAAGTTGGTTGGCTGTGAGCATCTCTCTCCTGAATTGAACCGATGGTAGAGGTTCCACTCTTGGCCCCTGGCTCTTTGGGAGGGGTGTAGGGTTTTGCTTGTATAGTCGGTGGTGTCACTTGTGCTTTCTGGGAGTGGGAGCCGGGGACAGACACTTGGCCGCTCGGAGGAGATCCGTACTTGCCAAGATTTAGAAAATCCGTAAAAGTTAAATCGGCGTACTCAAGCTTGTGTTTTGCCGTAATTTCTATAGTTATGTATCAGTCAGTAAGGAAGAAAGAGTACTACCCTCCGGCCTGGATGATAGCTGTCACCGGACACCCCCTGGGCCACTTTTTACCATCTTGCAATTGTTCCTCAGCAGCTTCTTCTGTCAACATAGTGTCGAAAGGGTTAGCTGCCTCCTGTGTTTGCTCTGTATTCTTCCTTCAGCTCTTGAACGATTGGGGGGGATAGGTGCTGGAACCGCAAGCTGGTCTTGCTTACCTTGCATGGCAACAACTCTCCTAGCATATTCCTTGCGGACAACTAGTTCGTCCGGCACGTAGTCACCAATCTAGGTATGGAATCATCAACATAAATACTCCCTTTGGGGAAGGGTCCTTTTTTTCGGGGCGTCACAGATGGTGGCCCAGGCTGGGATCTATTACCTTGTCAAGCAGTCCTTCTGCCCACGCGACTAGAGTAAATTCATCAATTGGACAAATAACATAGCTTAGTGAACTGCGATACTCAAGAAGTTCGTCGATTGAATAACGGATGGTCGGACCGCCCGCCGGTTGTTCCAAACCGGTAGACTCCATATTCGGGTTCGAGCACTGGAAACGCTTTGTATGAGTGATACGAACTGGTGGAGCGGGGGGGTGTTGGGAGTTGTGGTGGAAAATTGAGGGTGGGAACAAGGAGGGTGGGAGGGGGGGGTAGCTACAGCTGATGAGAGGAAGAGATATGGGAAGAATCTTGAGGACAGGGAGGGTAAGGAGCAGGGGAAATGACAAGCTAAAGGCCTCCAGAGAATGCTAGGCGTGAGAGGAAAAAGTGCGGGGTTGGAGAGACGGCGTGGATCGCGGAAGACGTACGCAAACAGAAGAAAAAACCTACGTGACGAGCTGCCACGAGGCAACGATTAAATATATTTTTCCTAATTTTTCCCTACAAAAGCATAAGATGTAGGATTCTCCATGGCCTCCTTATGATATCAAGACCTGATGAAATTTTGGGACCCTTTCATTGAAGCTTTTCCCGCGTTTCGCCCAGAACCCTCTCTTGTCCTCTTCAAGTTTGTTCTACTACAAACAAAATCCAGAACTATTACCTTTACCACCAACAGTCTATATTATTTACCATATACCTTGGGTATACGCATTTCACGGGGCAGACCTTGCATAAACACTATCCATCACTCGGTGTCCCACGGTGTTGAGGTCATTAAATTTCGGTAACCCGACACTACCCCTTGCGGCTACAGACAATAAGTTACCCCTTCGCTTATCGCCAGGGGAAAAAACACTCCCATAGATACTAAGGGCCTGTTCGGCATGCCAGAAATACTATAGTATTTCCACTTTTACGGCATATTTTTTGCAGTATTTTTATTTTAGTTTGGCCTAGTGTTTGGCAAGCCATAAATACTATAGTATTTTTTTTTTACTATAGTATTTTCTTGTATAGGTATATAGATATAAAAGTAGAGCCCTTCTTTAAATTATATTAAATTTTTATATAATAATATCAATCCCTGCTTATTGGGAAGGTAAGAATTAAATTACATCTTATTACCGGTTGGCCTACCATTGCCTAGGGTACGGGTTACAATGCACTCACACATATCATTGGTGCAACTATAGAGCATGCTTCCATAGAAGTCCTTTCCCATACCTTCTGTGATAAAGCAATCAACTCCGCCATTCCCAGTCTGTTCTCCAATAATTATACTTGAACGGTACCCGGAAGTTCTCTGTTGGATTGAGGGCGGGTGAGTGAGGTATCTATTAGGTTTCGAAAAGCCTCCTTCCTCCACAGCTTCCTTTCTCCACGCCTTCTCTCCGTCTTTGTATTTTCTCTCCCCTGCCATTACCTGTGCCGCGCAAGAAAAATAAGACCATCGACTTGGCAAAGATATTTATCGACAGTATGAGGTTTGAACCCAAATCAGCTGCTTGAGTGATATCAGCTAATGTAGCATTGGGGTTTAAATCTAATGGTTTTGCTAAATGTTGGATATTGTGCTTGTTCAAAGCTCGCTTCTTTCCCACTCGCAGCGAAGGATTAAGTTCGCCAATCTCTGATCTGCATTTTATATCCTGAACAACATCTCTTGAGATTCCTGTTTCACTAGAAATTGCCCTATAGCTTCTGTATGAGGTCTGATCACTGGTGCTCTCATTGCTTGTGGCTACCTGCCGCTTTTCTATTGCTTGATCTTGAGCTATGACACCGGTATATGTTGGGAAGGTATCAGTTACTGGGAAGGGACTGTGGCTATATAACACTAGTGTCTGAATACCCAACAACCTCTACTGCCGGGGGGTTGGTACGACACTGGGAGGTACATGGCCTGTGGGTGCCTTACGACAAATTGCGTTCGCAACTTTTGTGACGTGGCCAATAGGTCTCTGTCCTGTACATCTTGACCCCTCTGTACCATAGCAATTAAGAATGCTCCCCTTGACACCCTACCGAAGCTGTCTCCCACAGTGCTGCAGAGTCCCCAAGTTATTATTACTAGCTTATATTGAGTTTGCAGGTAAGGCCGCTGGAATGTCAAGAATGCTTTATCTATTAATTTTAAAGTTCAGTGCCGGTGCTAAACTTATAGTCAAAAAATGGTACGAATTGTGGTAGCAACCTCTGTGAGATCCATTGGGCTGGTTCAAGTTACGGGCAATATAGAATAAACAGAGGAGTAGAGATGCCCCCGGGGGCGAACGAGCAAAATTAGCTTCTGGTTTATGTTGAATGAGATGGGAGGTGGAGGAAACTTCGTTGATTGAAGAGAGGAGAGACCCTGCACTAAGATACAGAAGAACTAACAAGAAACGTCACACACACCACAACTCAGGGCATTGCCCACTCATACATACACCAACAAGGATAGGGTGGCTGCCCATATCTTATGACACTCAATAGTTTGTATCACTATCTAATCTAGTTAGAATCCTATCCAGAACACCTGTATGAGACTTCCGGTGGTATGATATTATCTGAACTATCTGCGCTTCACCCTACCGCGCTCTGATCACTAACTTTCGGTTTGGCTTATGAGCTGAACACCCTAAGGACAATACAAGAGCGGCCGCTGCATCTGCGACTTTCTGGAAAACCAGTCGTACCTTCTCCTGTTGTGGCGTGATTGTTCTTGCCCCAACTCATTCTTCCTTTCTTTGAACAGGACGTAGCTAATCGTAGACAACACACCCAATGTGTTTTTGGCACATTCTGCTATTTTTCCCCATGTAGTTCCAAGGAACCTAGTTAGGACTTCTAAATCACCGACGATTGGTTGGAGAGGTTTCTTTCACCAACGGGGTAGCATTATCTGACACCAGCTTTCCAAGACCCAGGGTCCTACAAGCACCATTATTTATTTCTATACATACATGCACTTTCCGGGGCTGGACTTTGATCCTATTGTCCAACTGTTCAAGATGATATTTGCGAAGTTGGGCTTGGAGGTAAACACTGATTATAATTCACTAAACACCATCTAAAGAAGGTGGCAGAATAATGAAAGCCATAGCTTGAAAACACTAATGGAAACCCTAGCAATGACCAACCCGGGGAAAATGGCAGGCATTCTGAAAGGAAACATGCCATGGCTTAAGACAGAAAGACCTGATGCTCTGCACGACCGGCATTCCGCTAAGGAGTTCACGACAATTAGGGACTTGGCAGGGAAGGACCTTTAGATATAGGCAAGAGGGTGGGTTTATAAAGAATGTTGGTTGCATGAAGAGGTTCACTAATAGAGGAGGCGTATAAATGAAAAATACGAAAGAAACTAGCTGTAGTGTATTTGGATCAGACAGGTTGGTATGGGGAACCATACCCTAGACTTATTCGAGGCTGCTCTTCGATATATTCCCTGAAATAAGTGGTGTGCGTTAAAAGTTTCGGCGGAGGTGATTAGTGTGAATTCGGTGGATGGATATTGTTGGCCTTTGATATATGTGCGAGCACACAGGCATAAAGGCAACCACTCTCTATAAATTGATTGCCATCAATACATCTAGTACTGTGACATATTTTAAGCTTTAATGCAAGCAGCTTAAAACTCAGCACTGACCCAAGGCGATCACGTTATGGTTGTTCCGGAGGGTGGCGCCACCGGACTGGTGAAATCTCTCTCCCGATTATTGACCTGTGGAGTGAGAGCTATCCTGCCGTAGAGGTCTTCTCGAATCCGCTTAAGCCAACATGCAACAGGTTTTCAATCGAACTCACAACCCCTCGGAAACAAAAGGAGCTTGTGCACATGATGGTCCACAATATGGAAAACCTCGAGAGTGGATAACCCCTAGAACATCGGGAGCATAAGCTAAAGCTAGGTACCCATTAGGCTAGACTATGACAGGCTTCGCAGCATCTGCGAAGGTTGGCTTGTTTCTATCATTCAACCTTCTCCCGGGCTAGTTTTACCAGATACATTTGTCTCCAATACCCAAACTAAAGCCCCAGGGGGATCAAGCATTACTGGGGCTGGTAGAGATCCGCCCTCGAGTGCCTTGGCATCATTGAAAACTGCCGATAGAATTGGTGAAAAATCTTCCTCTACGGATCTGCTAGCTTCTAGGGAGTTAGTGGGTCCAGCTACAAGGAAATCGTGTGCTTCAAGAGGATATGTTGTTCCCCATTAGGCAGGGTGTGAAAAAAAAAACTATCGATTGTGCTTTTTATACTCATGCAAAATAAGTGGTTATCATATGCCAAGATGCTGCACGAGGGGCACACAATCACCCGTGCTCTAGGGAAACCTGGCTTACCATATAAAACACCTCGAAACAAACTATGCGTCTAGGTCCCGCAATAATGGTGAAAATCCTATACTCTCATTGGTATGAAGGGATGACACCCGTACTTCAGACCAAATGTTTATATACTATGGTACCCCCAATATCTAGGAGAAGAATGGTTGATATCACCAGCGGTGAACACTTCCCGCTGGGGAAAAAGGATGATTCGGAATATGTGCAGATGCATACTCCAAAACTCAGAATCCTAGTGATGTTATTAGGGGGGAGAAGCAACTCCAAGATCGAGCAGCACGGGAAAAGTGGCTCACCCTCCTGTGCAATTAACTGGCGTTCATTTGGAACTCTTGCACTGACGGCACTCCCAAATGGTGGAAGGAGAGAGATGTAGATAGATGATGTCATACTCCCATCGAGCATAAAGGTTCACGCCGAAGCTCTGTGTCCTTATAGGTATAAGTCCGCCAATAGTGCCATCGGCCTTGAGTGATCTCAAATTTGGATCCCCTGGGAGATATCGCGAACCGTGACCAACCCTTGACCGCTAGCCCGTTGTGCCAGAAATGTTAATCTTGTGCAGTAAGTAGTTATATTGTGATGCTAAGTTGTGTTAGTGCCGTAGGTCTTGGAGGAGGGGGTCTCAGAGGGTCGGTTATGGTCTGAGGAATTATCGCGTAGTGGGTGTGGGTGAGGGAAAGGTAGTAAAAGCTTAGCGGTAGGTGAGATCGGCCACAAGGGATTGTGCTGGTATGATATATTAAGGGAAAGGTAAATTATTTATCCATGAAGAACCACATTGAGCCAGAAACATAGAGTGCTAAAACACACTACACCAGGAACAGACGCAGCCATAACGACATGCACATTGTAACCAAATTTTTGTTATTCAATGTTACCTACATTAAAATTTTCTTCAAGAACCTAGAACAGTCATCGACTATCATGCATCAAACCATGAGCAGAAATAGGAAGAAACAAAGGGGTAAAGTGAGGTAGCAAACTGCTAGTAATTGAGATATTGTTTAGGATGTTCTTAGTAATTAAGTGGTCTGTCTTTCTTGGGATATATAAAGGATGAAGGTCCGGCTTTTAATACATGTTTTTGTGTCGTTTGCTGACAATACTGATGATTGGTGATGTATCATAAGATCTGTGTTATTTGAGTTGGCTGTAGGAATGGTTTACTTTTAAACATGTGGCTGGATTGTGCGCTCCACAATGGGCTATTCGTCAATGACATTATTTCCTGCTGTTGCTTATCCCTTTCTATTTTATTTTCATCCTCTAATAAATTTGAGCACTTCTCATTTCCACCTTTTTGATCCGGCTCGGGAGAAAAAACCTCCAACCCAATTCTATAACTAGATCTACTGCAAAAGTCTTGTGAGACTCTTTTTTGCTGGGAATTTAAACCTACCTCCTGTACTGTTTTGTCTTTTCTACCGACTCTCTGGCTACTTTTATTCCATGGATAGTTTATTCTGTGGCCCTGTGCCCTGTCTGGAATTCTCCCGTTGTTTTATGTTATAGTATTGTATTACTATCACTATTATCATAACATACAGCAGATATGCGACCCCGGATCGCTAGGCAATAGCTAGGTAACTCGCAGAACAATAGTCCTCGTATTTGAGTTGTATGAACGTACTTTTGCTAGCGGGTGGGCTTTCTGAAGTAATATAATTTAGAAATCTATCCCTGCCTTCACTGTGATATGTTAGGTCATTGAGCCACTAGATTTCTCAACCTATGCCCTCCATTCAGTATCTCTCCAAGGCTAGAATCAGCTATCATATGGTAGAGAGAAAATTGACTTCGAAACTCCATTCGTGATGTTCGGCTCATGTTCCTTCTCGGTGCTCACTAAATGTGGCAACACTCTAAACACTCTGCTCATCCCTGGGGCACGTTTTTTTGGTCTTATTCTGATATCCTTTGCTCTCTATAAAGAAGAGGGGGATCCTTCTCATCCCACATCTCTGGCGGAGTAGAATACAACCGTCTACTGTCACTCGATACCCCTTATCATGATATTCATGGTCTCAAATCTTGGTGTCAAGCCTGAAGCTTGGTACCCATAAACTGGAAAGGGGTGCACTTGAGCAACCAAAGACGTTTCGGGGTTGGGGTTTCTTTTTTTCTTCCATTCACTTTTTCATTTCCCCTGTTGGTGGTGTTGGCAGTCACACAACTTTGTCCGATACCGCCCGACACCCCCGCTCGGACTGGCCCGAGCAGGGGGTATCCCAAGTATCATAAGATCGGGTACCAAAAAGAGCTTGCACCACATGTCTACTATCATATTTTCCTTGATCCCTAAATACTCGAGTACTGTACACGAGGCCTAAATTCTTCTTAGGGAAGGGATACATTTGTCTACCAGCAATGGCATCCCCGGAACGTACCAATGATTTATTGACATGGGCAGTGGCGGTCGGACCAAGTGGGTGTACTAAATGAAATAATGTACAAAATATTTCTGCTTGCTATTGAGACTCTCACCGAAAATCTAACAAGAGTTGTCGCTCGGGTGATAATTAGTGATCAGCTCCCTGCTGTTGCACCGGCTTCATGGTCTCGCGGTGGAAGTGAGGAAGAGGCAGTTGCCGAGAGGCAATCCAGCAATATTTGCCTTCCCACTCTACGGTAGCTTGAATCTGAGGTGTCCTGGTCCTAGACACGTCTGTCTTCACTCACCGGTTACCCAGCAGGTGGAATCGGAGTTCTTCACAGGGATTATGGGGGATCTTACCTTAAGAAGAAGCGTCAAAACTCACTCTCAAGTTGCACGATTCGATTCCTAACCATCTAATCAGGCTTGTGATCCAATCTTCCCGAATGCACCCGTTTATTATGGGTTGCCGTTGTCCAAAAATCACTTTCCTCTTGTCAAATATGTGCCGCGGCGCACCGGTGCACTACCCCCAGGACCACCACGGCATTCGAATTACCCCATTGTTTTCTTGAATGTAAAGTATGCGTTACTCAGGTTTAAGATTTACTTTTTAGGGTGTTTGGAGGGTCACCCACGATTTTCTTTTTCTTTCTTTCTTTTTTTCCATTCAGTTTTCTGGGATTTGTGGTGAGTTTTTTATGCTATGCTATCACGTCACTTGAACAAGGCATATACCGGGGGCACTTGGTGGTAGTGTTGACTCAATCGAAAGCAACAGAAATGCTCTTCTTCTGTTGTTGTGGACCGGACAAGGCAATGCTGTGTCTCTCGTACTCGAGAACATGCCATTCGAGGCCTACATATGTTGAAAATTTCCCCCTGCTAAAGGGCACTGCACCTCCGGATCCCTGAGTGCTGCCTCGAAAGCTGGCTGAGGAACCATCCTTGTTGTAGGATTACTGTGCCCTTGTTGAGAAGCCCCCCCTGCTAAAGAATTGCCCTCGTGGCGGGAGGACCATCTCTAGCTGGAAGGTTAGGAAACAGCCCCACGTGTTCACGGCCCCAACTCCGTCGGATCATATAATTAAGGGCCTCAATGGCAAGGATGGTGAGTGTAAAATTATCAAGGCAGAGCTGTGGGGTGACATCGGGGCATGGAAGCCTCTTAGGTATCATCGCGAATCACTCGATAACAGGTTTCACAGGTGCTTTTACCAACCTGCAGCATAAGCTGCAGTTAAACAAGAAAGCTACACAAACGTAGTGGCTTAGTTGTGCCCTAACCCCCACATGTTATTTACGATACAGTGTCCACTGGGGGCGAACAGGGGTATGATACTTCATGGGCAAAAAATCAGTTCGTCAAAGCAGAGTAACGAAAGAACTCGCCGTGAACGATCCCGATTCGCCATCCCCCCAGTTTCGCCGTGCCCCCCCCATGAAGGCTGTCTTGAAAACGTGAGGTTCGGGAAACTGCAAACTAGAGATAAGAGACAGGTCGGCTACGGTACACAGACTTTGAAATCCGACACTTCCTACCCAGGGTGAGAAAAATGGCCTAGGTGCGCATACAAGAATTTTGGAAATCTTGGCCGCGGAAGGTTGTTGCGACACACGCGAAACTTTTGTTTGGCCATGTGGATACCTACGCTCGGAGTATAGAAGAATGGGGATATTAGCTGCAATATTGTACCATACCTACAGTCTTTATCCTTTTTATTCGAGCCATATGATCTTCTACACCTGTATCTGAGACACGGTACCGGAAATTTTTCTGGTCCACAGCGGACCAGCGGCGCATCGCCATCGTTCGCCCAGATCCGACACGTGTTGGCAAATTCCCGGTGCACAAGTATGCGGTATGAGCCACCCGGGCATTTAAGTCTGAGCTTAGTATACTCGAGTAGGTGTTCAGATGGGCATAGATAATTTGCCACACAAATTTTTTGTCCCTATGCTCGGAAACTCCATACCTAGTCTACTGCGTGTTGATAGGCATCTAGACCTCTTCGGAATTTTCTTTTTCATGAGTTAGATTCCGGCATTGGGGTTGCGGCCTAGGCATGGCATCCCGAAAAAAGAGGAGAAAACCCACCGCTCGAAGCCCCTCGGCGTCCGCCGTGACCCATGGAACAAGACCTGCTAACATGTACGAAGGCCTTATGGTATGATACCGGTACTCCATCAATTTCTATATCCCGCCATCTCACAGTCTCGGGAGCTCCTCTGGCCCGTCTTCCCCTGGGTCCGCCCAATTCCGGGAAGCATCTTTCCTGGGGTAACTTTCCTCATTCCAATTTAGTAGGAGTGGCGGGAGCCGCCGCAAGGGGTTTTATTTCCACCCGGGATCAGGTCTGCCGGATCGCTGTTAGAATCGGGAGATCCCATGGGTGCCAGGCTGCGCGCCCTTCCACAGTTGAAAACAACGTACGATCTCGCAAGCATCTATAATTGTAGTTGAGGTAATTGGTCTCATCCAACTATTTGATTGGATAGGAAAACTCGTTGCCGCGCGAACCTCGCCAAAGAAAAAAGAAAAGAAGAAGTTGACATTGTAATTGTTTGATAGGCTTCTCAAAGGCGGCCTTGAGCCTCTTGCGCACTTCAGATTTCTTATCAGTATCGTATGATATCATACACAAGAGTATTTCCATGAGTTATATAATTAGGGTTGAAGGTTGGTGTGTCCGAATGTTCACTTCGCGGTCTTCAGAAAGGGCTCGATTAGCTTCGCATGTAAGTTTGGGTACTCGAGTAGGGTGGGATACAGTACTGTAATCAACCATCCAATGGAGAGGGTTTTGCGCAAAGGCGTTGGTGACATTAACATGAGCTAATGAAAAAGGCCCGGTGACCTGGCGGACCTGGTTCCTTGATCCTTCATGCCAGGTAAGGCTTTAAGGCCGTGAAATCGGACCTGGGATTAAGTGCTCTAAACGCCGGCTCTAACCATACTCTTATCCCCCCTCTGAGGGTATGTTAGTAGCTGTGCTCCTAAAGTATGATTTTACCAAGGGTAATTTTAAGTTATTATCATACATGAGAATTGGCCATTGTGTGATCCTCTGTAAGTGCCCTGTTTAGGAAGAACGGCGATACTGTTAGTCGAGGGCATCATGGGCTCCCGAGGCAAGCAAGCAACAATCTGTGAGAACACTGTTGATAATTCCCACCAAGGTTAGAGAGCTCAAACCATTTAATGGCATAAGAAAAGTATAGCACTATGTCAGCCAACTAGATAGCAAGGGATAGTAGACTATTTGTTACCGGAAGGCTCCACCACAAGAGTGGGTGGAGGAAGAGTAAAGTCGAGACAGGCGACATACCAAGAGAGAGGACCTTCCCGCACCGATATTAACTAGCAGTTTGGCATCACTGTGGATATGATTTCATATACTGATCCTCTCACTTTTTTACTTTATCTCCTACCTTCGGGAATATAGATATTACATCTACTCTACTAAATTAGTAACCTCAAGTAAAATTGCAACTAGGGAGTCCTCCCGCTGCGATGCAGTTAGGGAGCATTGTTGTAAGAGGGTGTAGATTCCTGTAGACTACAAGAATCTGGTCTATCATATCGTAAGAACACGAATAAACGGACCATGCGCTTTGCAGTCCAAAATTTGCTCTGGAAAAGGGGTGAGGAACACATAAAAAAACTGCCTTCCGGAGAAAATCGGGGGGAAAAAACACTAGATCTTACTAGGAGAGGCAACTTCCTAGCGCATACCGGTAGTCTGATTATTCGAGTTCTTGCGGTAGCTAGCTATCCCTTACCGGTAATTTGCCACTGGACCCAAGAAACCAGTGGAGTAAGGCCTCGGTTTGAAACTCTAGAAATTTATTTCCAATTAAGGCAGGATAATTTCCAGATCTCGTTATACTAGCGAGTAAAGAAAAACTTTTTTGGCGCACAGACAAACCAGTGGATAGGCTAGAACGACTCCTGCAGTCACACCCTTCACCTGGGAAATGTTAGGAAGAGCCCCTACAGGATACGGGAGGGCGTTTTCCGGGGCCAAAGTCTCCTAAGAACCACGGTGGTTCACTTGGTTGGCCACCCTGTTTGAGACGCAAAGCCCTTATAAATTGCAACCTCATGTTCTTTTTTTGCTGCTTCAAGTAATTTCAAGTCACTACCCGCACCACAATTGAGAGCCGAGCGGAGTGCCCAAAATGTGCTACAAGTCATATAATATGTAGGTGCTCGACCGAGGTGAATTTCGATCTGGTGCTAACCGAATGAACGAACGAAAGCTGCTTTCTCAATCGTTTAGCAGTCCACATGGCCCTGCAAAATACTAACTTATGTTACGAGTACTAGGAGTTCCATAGTGCTATCTATCTAGAGCCTTGGATGGGTAAACTGTCACTTTTGATTTACCTCTAGGTAAATTTCAGCAAACAAGGTAGACTATAGCAAGCAAGGTTGTCCCCCTCGAGACAGTTGCCCCATCAGAGGCTCTACTCGTGCCGTCGGATTAGCGAGTACTGCCGAGTTTCAAAGATATCAGGACGCCCACATCATACCAATGAAATTCGCGAGTGGTAAGTGCGGTCCGTGACTTAGTACCCTGGTCCAGCAAGTCGATCTTCTGACGCTAGCCAATTTTAGACTCCCAGCGGGTGCATTCTTTTGTGGTGGGCTGCCCAAGGAGAGCCTCACGGGTGCGCTAGTAGTAGAAA
Source organism: Tuber brumale (assembly GCA_014065205.1). Classification (NCBI taxonomy): domain Eukaryota; kingdom Fungi; phylum Ascomycota; class Pezizomycetes; order Pezizales; family Tuberaceae; genus Tuber; species Tuber brumale. The sequence continues at coordinate 286,457 of JACCEG010000168.1, forward strand.
TAACGGTATGCACGGTAGTGTGCGGTACTCGAGTACTGTACTGTACCTGAAAGTTTATGGTAAATAAACCTCCCTCAACACTTTAAGCTCATAAGAGGCGCACCTGCGAAATATTCCCCTGGCTAAAATTACTCAAAGCGCACAACACATGGAAGGCTAGAGTGGGGGTTGGTACTTGTAACACTGGCATGTGCTGTGGGAAGGGCGTGATACAGTGCAGTCGGAATTCCGATCTATAATAAATACCATGGTTGCTAGTGAAAACTGCTATATGATTTATGACTGGGGAGCTTCATTCTATCTCTCTCGTGACCACTTATTATGATTTGCGAAAGTTGAAAATTGGAGAAAGGGAAGACCGTCTTGAACATGGTACGCTCTAACGGCTCTAGGGTACTAATTTGTTGTCTTTCTCCGTAATAATATTGTGTCTGGAGTACTTGTAGACTCGATAGTCCTGAAGTTGCCCAAAGGAGACCCTTATTCTCTTTTCACCCAGTTTTAGATATCCCGAGACATGATTTTTTTCTTTTCCCAGGCTCATTTTTTTCCTTTTGAGGGTTTTCGCAAGTTGGAATAGCGCATTAAGCAGGAAAGTCATGGTATGATGCAAGGGTCATCCCCGCGAGCAGCCTTTGTTATCGGGCTGGCTTGGTCGCGCATCTGCGAGACATAATGCATCACTCGCGAACATACCGTGGCCTGATAGGCCCGCCTTCACTCTTCACTCATTAAACCTAGTACTCGAGTACCGGTATGGCGAGGGACGTTTGTGGCCACAGTGCTTTGCCAAGTTAAATTGTGCGGGAGTTAACGCCTCAGATCCGAGAGGGACCGCCCGCCTCACTGATTCACACAAGATTTTACAAGTATGTCGCCATCTACCAGAACCCCCCGCGCTGTCAGGGACCCGGCAGTCACGACCCGGGAGCGTACACCGTATTTGCAACGGGGAGCGAAATCTGGGTCCCTCCAGTGGCACGGCTGTCACGCAGTTTCAAGCTGTCCAATCTGTAATTGTTTGGCTCCTCTCAGGTGAAGATACAAGTGCCAGGGGGGGATGTTTTCGCACACACCACTTTGTGACCCACCAGTTTTTAAGGATTTTTTGCTGGTAAAGCCACTTTAGTGTGTGCGAAAACATCCCCCCTGGCACTTGTACCCTTCGCTTGTTGCGTTCTAAATTATTACTAAGCACGAAGGATTGGAATACCATAAAAACCCTCATGACTTAATCCACTATCTCCGCGAGCTCTATTGCCCGGGTTCTGAGACAGGAGCTCCGGAGAGGGGTTACACTCGCACCTCGCTGTCCCGGATGGCCAAAATCCGGCCAAAACCCAAAGAATCTGCCCGGGACATCGGATTATCCAGGACAACAGATTAGGTTTTGGTGTAAGAAATTTTTAGAATTTAGAGGATTTCATCCGGGATAACGGGGTACTACTGTTGCGTTTTTATGACACGGCATAAGATCAGCCCGCGGGATATGTTGGATCTCATTAGCCAGTGTTCGCAATTCTCTTAACCTTTCAAACTAAACCTATCGTGGGCCGACGGGCTGACAAACTGATAGTGGTGGATTATAAGTGCTTTTAGGGCACCGCAGCCCACGAGAAATGAGACAAAACTAGGAATTTGGGTGGGTTCTCGCACAAGTGATTTCGTTGTCCATTCCATACTGGCAGGTCAAGAAGGAGGTTGTAGTCTACGGAAAGCCAATAAAAACTGATCAGATAAAATACTGCGGGTTATTAGTCTAATGTACCTCTCATGTCCTTCGAACGTCAGTTGTATTCTAACCTGGTAACTCCATTTCCATTAGTATAGGAGAAAGGCTAGTAAAGAATGATACATCTGGGGGAAAAGAAGATTGATCCACAAAGATGTTAGTGGATGCCAAGCCACATCCATATTATTCGTCAAATACTGTATCAGTGTTCGTTTTTTTCTTGCGTTTTTGCCATTTAGTACGGAAGATTTTGCCTTTTACGGAAAAGTGTCCCACAATCACATAAAGGCCGTACGGTACCGGTACTGTGCTAGCACTTGAGTAAGGGCAATAAATTACATACTAATACTAGAAGAGCCTAGTCTTTATAAAGTACATCGGGGGTTCAAGTAGCTGTCTCACGGCGGTCCATGCTGCACCACTCAGTTAAAAATCTTTCAATATCCCTAATGGAAGAGTCCGCCCTGGAAATGCCTGCATTACCGGTATTGAATGCGAAATCACCTGAGGGAGGGCACTGCACTTCTCTCTGGGTGTCTCTTCAGCCCTACCTCCCTAGGCAACTGTACGTTCGAAGATTTCGGCGCCCACGTTGCTCATACCTCAGCCATGGTCCAGCACCTCTCTGATCTCAGAGAAGCCAAGCTACCAGGGAAATCCGCTCTTCTACCCTAGTGGTGATCACAGCTATCACCTATACCAAGCCCTTCGAATAATTACACCAGGAAAAGAAGAAGTGGGGTAAAAAAAAAAAAAGGACATGTTTGCTATGGTTATCCCTCCCATCCCATTCAAACCTGTCATTCTGAAGGAGGCCAGAGGATGGAGAATGACACATTGGGGTTAAATGTTTTTCCACCACCATCACTCCCATCACCCCAGCACAGAATAGCCCACATATCGGCAAGGCACTGTGCACACAAATTTAGCCTTTCTAGCTCCATGGCCAAGCCCATTTTGTGTTCTAGGAGGCGAGTTAATCCTGAAAAAAATCTGCATGCGAGCCCCCTTGTTCGTTTCGGGGAAGCCCGTGGCTAGGCAGGTGGCCGTACCATGTATATTAACATGTCCTGGTTAGTTGGGAGTGAGGAATCTTCCTATAATTCTATACATCAAAGACAAAAAAAGAAAGAAAGTTGCAGGATTTGGTCTGCTCCCTCACTAAGCTCTCCCTCTCTGGAAGTACAGTTGGAACCCCCCCGTGTGGTGGGATTTACATTAGGTCATTTAGGGGAATGAGGTATTTGGACAGGCATCAACAGGCTTCTGCGTAGTGGTCCTGAATACGTGTTCCATATTTCGCGCTGACTGTGATTGCAGCTGCATCAACACCCCAGCCTCCTCCGGCAGAGAATTAATCCCAGTTACCAACACCCAAGGTGATAGACGGAAACCTCAATACCAATATCCAGCGAATCGTGTGGGGTCGGTTTTTTTTTATCTGTAAGATTGGCAATAGTGGGGGTTAGGTACCCTCGCTCGAAAGTGGGAGTGGGAAATAAGGTACGTTCTGAAAAAAAAAGAGACGGGATTTCTGAGGATAGAGCTCAGAAATCTAGACTCCTATAACTATTATAGCAACGGGTGATAGTAGACGAGCTAGATGCCGGGTGGGCTGAAATGGCTACAGTGGCCGGGCGAGTGATCAACTATGAGCATCACTTTCTGCACACCTAATTATTGGTTAATGGGAAACGATTATTGGAAACGTGATAAAAAGTAAGAATTGGATGTTCGCTTGAGCCTTGTGCATGAAACCCTCAAAGGGCTTCGAGCTAATGACCTGATGATGGAGATTACACTAACTCCACAATTGCACTTTGTGCTCAAGCTGAGTGGTATTATGAGCTTCCACTGCTGTGGGGAGCAATATAATGTTAGTTCTCCAAAAGAATGCAGCAGTGATCAGGCAGGATGGGAAGGAACGTGGGTGATCTCTGGTATCCGGTGGGTAGTGGGAAAGCACCGGTGACAAATTCAATGGGAATATTACCGTATCACATATACATCTGGCACGCAGGGAGAGAGGGAGGCAATGGGACATGGAGAGGAGAGAGGAGGAGTACCATAAGGGATTTCCGAGCTCACACAATGAGGGCTATGATTTTACTTTAAGATGGGACGAATGCTCTGGAAAGAAACACGTGAAATCGAGGCAGGGGGGTATGAGACTATCAGTCCTAGCATAGTAATGAGGAATTAAAGTATACAACGTTCTGCTAACCTAACACTACTTGTCCTTAAAAATTTGCCATATATCTCGTCATAGCACTAACGCTCGGTGTCTGCATAGCGCTTTTCTTTTTCGTAATTGTTGCTGCTGTCATAGCCTTGAACATTCTACAAGGAGGATTACGTTCAAGTTTGGCATCGATGATTCAATATGATAGACCGAGTTACGGACCGCCGGGCTCCTGGTGGCTCCCATCTTGACCGCTGCTTGATTTCCTATGGCTGCGTTATCACGTTGTCGATAGAAACCTCCAGCACTGCTGAATTTCGAAGTGCAAAAAAATGCTAGTTGTAAAACAAAATAAGGAAATGCATATTCATGAAACCTCAAGTTAGGGTGAGGCTGTGAGGGATATGCAGAGGACGTGGAGGTTGCTGATTACCAGCCTTTTCTACATTGTAGCAACTGGCACAGTTTATCTTATGAGATGGCATTATTTTCCTTTTCTTGATATTTTCTACCCGCTTCCAATACCATCGGCCTCTTCTCCTTGAAACATGACCTAAACTAGATGTTCCCTGGCCCATTTGTTCCTAATGAGTGGCGCAACTAACGGAGCGTTCTTCATTCTGCATCTTGGCGAACACCTTCGAACCCGCTTAGTTCTCTCTTTTGGCAGAAGTAACCGTACTTTCCTGCGGGGGAAGGGTTACACGGGGTGGGATTGATTTCATCCGATGTGACATACCGGTACTCGAGTATAGGCACTTACGACACGGCAATCTTACAGGAACTCCCAACATGCTCTCTCTTTTTCCCCACAGACATTGGGTTACGAGCGTGACAGATATCGGACACTCCCGTACAAGTGATACAACGCCTTATTTTCGCACGGATGTACAGTACACTATACATACCGCGAATGTCGGAAACCCTCCATGCCACCAGCCAAGCCTATCTATGTGAATCCTAGTAGTGGAGCTGCCGCACATTGCAGCGCTCGCCAACTGCCGTAGTACCAATACCGGAAAATCTCAAAACAACATCTACCCATTCCCTTTAGGTTTTGATTCAGCTTGCATATATCGTGCTTGAGTGAAACGGAAGTGCCGAAGTGGTCTTTATTTTCTTTTTTCTTCTTGTTTTATGTTTCTGATATGGTTGAAATGAACTTTGCTCAACTAACTACCTTAGCTCCTCCGGTGAAAAAGAAAAGAAGAAAAAAAGCCCTAGAGACCATCCATAGTGTGTTGTGCACAAAGGTTAGTTGGCAGGCAGGTCGCTTCTTAAAACTGGTCGACTCTCGGTGTTACACATGGGTAGCGAAACATTTTGGGACATGTCTTTGGTGTTGCCTCGAGTTCGATAGAGACTCGATTCACATTGCTGGCATAGAATAGGGGGAGCGGAGGAGGATAGAGGGGCCGTAGGGATGGGTTTTGGTTGTTTCTCTTATTCGGGCGCGGCAATTGACCAGTCTAACCTATGGGCTCTACAATAATGTTTTTGGTCAGCAAGACTGAACCTTAACACCTATGCCTTCCAGGGAAATTTTGTTGGCAATTCTAACTTACTAGTCCTGGAGCATGCTTAGATAGGCTTTGTTAATGAGAGGGGCTGTCTCGACACTTGTACTATACATGACCGCGCACCATTCGTGAAAATCCGTGATCACCATCCCCCGGTGAGACGCTCGAATCGTCAGTCGCAAGTCGTGTCCAGCTGCTGCTGCACCTTCGTTGAGTTTTTGGCCCCATGCCTCGGTACCACCCTTTTTTTTTTTAAAAAAAAAAAATAAGGCATGAGCCCCGGGTCGTACTGCCCTTGAGAAACGCTTTCATAGCTGGGCCCGGGATGACCCGAGCGGTAAATCTAAACAAAATGTCTAAGGCAGAGAGGGGTACAGACAGTATAGTCTGATGGAGAAGGAGGAGGGAGGTTGATCGTTCTGCTTGGGAAAATCTATTTTGCGTAGGTAGGGTCAACACTTGCCGCGACAACAGCCAAGAGAACAGCAGCTAGAAAAGATATTAAAAAAAAAAAAAACTTGTTCTCGGGAAACGTAAACATAATCGGACAAGGATGTCTCGAGTAATGGATGGTATCTTTGCTTTGGTATATCACCAGTGGTATCGGAGCGGAAATAAAATAAAAACCATATAGCAGTGGGTCGACCGAACGAATTTACTGAAGGGAGGGGTGGTATAGATATATTTTCATATGCGTTGAGGGTTGAGCACCGCCTTATATGATTGGGTCGAAATTTCTTTGGCCATTAGGGCTCCCTTCGACATCTTCCGGCCAGCTAAAGGGTCTAGATCCGAAGTAATTAATTGACTGCTGGCTTGTAGTTATTGCGCCATATCTACTGGACGGAGTAGAAAGCATGGAGTAGGCATCAATTCGCACCTTTAAATAATTGGTCACAGCCCGCAGCGTGGCATGTTGAATCCAAGTTTTCCTTTCCCCTCCTCTTCCTCTCGCTCTTCTCGCCCGGTGGTACCTGGTGGAGAATATCTTTGCGTGCATTGATGAAAAATCTGTGTAGCGTGAGTATCCTTTTTTTCTTTTCTTTTCTTTTTGGCGAGCTGGCAATCCCACAAACTCTTGTTGTGTCCTGCATTTTGCCCGCACACGCCCGAGCGAACCCCCCATTCTTCCTTTCCTATCAATGCAGCGATAGGGCGTTTTAGTACATATGTCGCGAGATTAATGCAAACATACGTTTCTCTAAGATCATTGCTAATCACTCGAATCACTAGGCATTTTCTCATCCGGCAAACCTGAAGCCGACTATGTAGTATCTACCCACCATCACCCATTATCAGCCCACCTTCATTGTTTAACATAATCACAGGAGCCTATTAAGAGCTCGAAGCTACATTATTTCTGCCAAATAGTAATCAAAAGTCCAGACTTTTGGTGTTGACATGCGCTCAGGTTTACTACTTGCGTCTCGTGTTTTGCCTGCACATCATAATCTAAGTGAGATACTGGTATTGCCGGGGGGTTTTTTTTTAAACTGGTTCAGACGCAAGCCAATGCGGATGAGGCGAAGCGGGGAACTCAACCAGCAGACGATGTTTTTTTGTTAGAGTGTGCCAATTCTGAAGCTTTCTATTCATCTATACAAAAGACATAGGAAAAGCGAATTACTTTCTGCTTTTGCTAGCAGCAGTTTGGGAGTAAATTTACAGAACTCCTCTGAGCCTTCCCTGGGGCAACGCCCCTCCATAGCCCCCCCTCCCCCTTCTCTTCACAAAAACTTCTCATACACTATACAAAGTAGAATAAAAAACCGCCCTTTGAAAAAAAGTCAAATAAAAAATCAAGTCCCCCCAATCACCTATCATCCACACAACCCAACTGCACATCTAACGAATGGAGATCTCTTCTCCCCGAAATATCGCCTGTGTCCCAGCCGTCTTCCATCACTGCTTTATGTCGTCCAGCCAAACAGGCATCCGCTTCATCTTCCAAAACACTGCTGACGGAGGAATTTCGGGGGGCACCCGATGAGTAACCGTACTGTGGAAGCCAGAGTAGTGACCCTGGATACAAGCGTAGTGCTGGATTCACCTGGCAGCCGGCACAGAGGGGTACATAAGGTAGAACTTGGTGGTTTATTGGGAGGACGCTGGAAGGGGAAATCTTTGAGGGGTCGAATAGGTCCGATCCCCGGTAGTAAGGTTGATATGCAGAACCAGCCCAATCCGGAGCCTGGAACATTGGAGGCTGTTGTGAATTCATTGTGTCGTTTCTACCTTTCTCATTGATACAGTTACTTGCGAACGAGATCAGAGTCGAGTCCGGCTCTTGTTTGAAATATTGCTGATGGGTCGATGTGCGGGATTGTGGCGATTGGGTTCCGGAGGGCATACAAACATAATCTCCTTGGAAACAATCTCTATCACCAGGCGTACTCATATGGTGATAAAGTGGCGATGTTGGCAGTGATACAGGTGATCGCGAGCTGGAAGAGCTATCATGGGCCTGGATTGAGGTGTTTATAGGCGTGGTTGGGATCCGATTGCTGCTTGATCGATGCGAACCCTCGAGGGAGGTGCTGCTGGAACGTCTTTGCTTTGCGCTGCTAACCACAGAGGCCTTTCCACGTTTCTTCTGCTCCCGATTGTATTCGCACTGCAGTCCAAAAACTAATAAGGGGGAAGGGAGAAAAAGTCAGATTGATACCTCTTCTTGAGATCCAAGCTCCCTGACGTGAGATCGGTAGAAGGTGTTCTCACCTAAACAATGCTCGCATGGCTTTTGGCCATCGCACTTTGTACGGAGCTGGTTGCATCTGTCGCAGGCCCTAGAGACCCTCTGTCTGGTTCCCATACTCCGCCGGGTCATGATGCTTGGATCGGAGTTTTGTGTATGGTGCATTTTTTTTCCTTTCGATTTTGTCTCTTTGTTGGTATATCGTGAGGTGCAGTTATCGGTAGGAGTAGAAAAAAGAGTTCGATGTTCGAGTTCAATGGTCTTGGGCGATGCGAACGTTTTTCAAGTGATAGTGGAAGAGTGGTCTTCTTGAAGGCTGTACCCATGTAGCTGATAACAGCAATTAATACTTGCTTGCTGAAATCGACCCCACCACCTACTGCACCTCCGCATTTTAATGCGTCATCTTGGTATACTCGTATAGGTTATTTTGTCACCGAAGGGCTTACCACCGAAGGCGAGTAGTAGGTAGGTAGGTCGGCTTGGTAGCCAGGCAAATGCGAGCAAGACATGCTAAGCTGGCCAAGAAGACAGCGGAAAGAGGGCACTCCACCGGTCTAGGGCTTCAAATGGATTTTTTGCTTAAAGCTTATTCAATTGGTCCAGAACCCAAAAAGGGGAAGACTCAGAAAAATAAGGGATCAAAAATAAAAACACAGTTACAGTCTCTGGGTGATCAAGCACTGCTAATGGTGGCGCGCATTTGGTGTGATGGGGATTTTTTTTTCTGGTGCAAGCAAAGTAACTTACATGTGAGAGGCTCATTACTGCTGCATGCGCAAGTATTCACTCTAGGTATCCTACAGATAGACTAACTGCCAAGTGATACCCTGAGAGGCTTCTGCACGCAACATGTATTTTCACTTCTATGGATTGTCTTGTCTTCCTGAATGGTCGCCAACCTTGCGAAAATCTTTCGAGTCTTTGCTGTCCGCCGGAAACCCCAATGATTAAACGTCCTCTCCCTCTTCCTCAAATTGTTCAAAAGCTCACTTTAGTACCCAGCCCATAGTTGCTCGAGTAGTTACACCCCCGCTGTCGATGTCTGCGGTATGTAATAGCACCTTAAAAAAGTTAAGCTCTCTGTATTCCTTGCAGATGATCTCTTTGGTTTGCGGAAGGGTGTAACCTAGCGAATGCAGAAAACCTCCAAAATCGGGTAAGGTCGGGGCCGTTGTGGCATGTCGGAGCGCCAAATAGTCTGTGTGAGCATAGTAGACTACTACTGAAGCCCATTCCCCTCCCTCACTCTCCCTCTCCCTCCTTCAATTCCTATCGTTTCCTATACCTAAGTGGTCGGAACATGCGTTGAATCTTATCATACATAGAAGCTTGTGCAGTGGCTAAGAGTAAGGTGCCTTAAGTCGTTTAAACTGAACAATTTTTTTTGTTCTTTTCTGATTGCCCTCGGGACAGCTGATTCACTGGCTCTACCGTAGCAATTGTTTATATTCTCATCTGAGACTGGTTGGCCACCGGCGGATACAGAACCTTGATGACACCTCCCCCCCCCAGATTTTACGCCAAGTTTTCAGGGATCAGTCAAATCACTCAAACCAGTGAAGAGAGGGAAAAGGATTCGGAACATCGAGTGACCTACCGGTAGCCAGACGGGTGTTTCCATGTGGTTCAGAAATGACAGTATACCAGACAAGCCCAAACAACCAGAGACCTCCATAAGTAGTGTACCATTTTATATGTACATATCGTACTGTATCTCTCCCAAGCCAGCTCATAGAACCCACACACACACAACCAAGCACACACACACACCTCTCCAAGGAATTGTCTTCCCCTCGAACAAAGGGCTGCCATTTCAATACTGTGCGGGTACTCTAACACTCAAAAGAAAGGGTTTTACTACCCCGCCCCCCGTATTCCATGGTAAATAAAAAGTAAACCGTGTGTTTCGCTTGCCGATGCCAAATTCAGAGTGGCAACGTGGGGAATTGTTTGCCTGCGCGATTTTTACTGCCTCAAGACTAACCCACTCCCAAGAATCGATCATGAAGGAGCACTCGGCTAAAAAGTTGATTATAACTTGAGCGCGCGCGTTGACTACTGTGGAGAGACCCGAAGGAAGAAGTTATCAGTTAGGAAGACGGCCCAAGTCTGGAGAGGACTGCCTCATCTTGCGAAACAATTAATCATTTACTTTTTGAAAATCCTTCCGACCCTTTCTTGCCTATTTTTTCCTCCTTTTTTCTCATTCGCCCTCCAATTTTTTTTTTGCTTACGATTATGCCTTACACCTGGTTAGGTCAGAACCAATAGTGTTGGTTAGTTCTGGGAGTGGAGAGGGGGGGGGCTTTATAATGGCTCTAGTGCATATGTATGCTCCTCCAAGTAGAGTACCCGTACATGCCAACGGATGCAAGTCGAGAAGACTGAAGGAAAAACCTAACCCTGTTTATCAGTTTATCTCTCCAGACATTCTCGCCAACGGGTGCTGCAAGACCATGCTCTTCGCAAACAGAGTTCGGCTAACGTTCGCTTATTATTTGTTCGAGTGGTTGGCATCTTACAGGGGGTAAATCTGGAAGGGGGAGGGGGGAAATTGCGAGACCCCCATAACGAGGATGAACTTATTCCTGTGTTGTATATAGACTATCTTTTTTTATTGTTTTTCTGAGAGGCAACCCTTGAAGTGGGGGGGGTAGAGGTGGTGGGGAGTATGTGGTTTGGCATCGGCTATATGTCCTGATTCTGTACACCCAGACACATTATTTTTCTCGCTCTACCTTTCTCAAAAAGCCCGAGTACAGTACCCCTCACAATATTTGTGCTTGCATGCAACTACAAAGTCTTTGCCCTGGACACACAGTAGTGAGAACAACAGGAAATGGTGGGGGGGGGGCATGTTGTGGGGGAGAGAGAGGAAATAATTAATAAAAATAAATAATAAAAATTATAATAATAATAAAAAACGGGTGACAAGAACAGTGGGAAAGGGGGAAGAAAGTTCTATCATTTCAATGATTCAATTGAAGATAGCGCAGCCAATACCATGCTAACAACTTTTTTGTGGCCTACGAAAAATCGAGGGTGATGCTTGAGTTTCTGAGACCACAGAAGAAGACATATCATACCTGCATGGCATGCGGTATCACAGAAGAAGCTTTCCGGGATCCGTTCTTATTTACTGAAACACAGAGTGCTTGACTAAACGCCTAGTGATTTGCGAGCTCCTTATATGTTAGGATTTTCAGCTGACTTGCGGTATCGGGCAGGGGAGAGGGGAGCGAGGAAGAAAGTAAAGGAACACAATAGCTATTACAATCTTTCGGCCCCACAAAATGACCACGTGCTTCTTCGGCCGACTCGGAATCATGGGAGTTGGATAGCTCCGGAGCCACACGCAATCAGAAGGCATCGAGCTGGTGTGATTTCAAACGGTACCTACATTCACGGGCTCCCATGGAACTCAGATGCCAAAAATAATAATTCATCCGTTCATTGCCATCTGCAGTGTCATTTAGCTAACACACGGACCTCAGAATAAACGGATTATAGTTTATCCAGCCAGAAAGCTCTCCGTATTCCTTCTATCTGCTTACTTGCTAGTGTTGTCTACCTACGGCAATATAGGAGAGTTCAAATTCAAAGATTGGTTGTGATATGCCATATATCGTATGTGTCTAATTGAGACAACACCATGATAAATTGGCGAGATGGCCGCACATCATTTTTCTCCTGCTTGAACCTTACAATAACATCGTAGAGCTGAATATGATCTGAGTAAATTATATCAGAATTTTTTTTTTCCCATATCGGGTGCTCAGTAGGAATGGGGTTTAGACCAAGAGCTTATCCATATCAGGGTGCCCTTGAGGGGGTGGCGGATAGATAGCTACCACGTGTTTTATAAAAGCAGCAAGTTAAAGCGGGAGCGGTCAACACAAAGGGTTGGTTTCTTCGGGCCGCTTTTGCTCTTCTGTTTCACGTGATAGTCATACCAATCCGCCACGCTCGTGCGAAACTATCTCCAAATTGTTTGGCTTTTATATTTTCTTGGCCAAGTTTGTGATTCCCGGGACACCAGCGTGGTAAGCTAATGTGCTGTCGATCCTTCGTTGTTGTCTCGGATATCGCTTTTCTAGAGTTAATAATCCAAAAGCATCATGTGAAGAAACCCTCGTACAAGTACAATTGTACAGTACGGGTACTGTACAATAACATAATCTATTAGTCTCGATTTGAATCCCTGGGCTTTTTGCATGGGTTTTTTCATGATGTCCTTATTACCTCTACCATGTTTTTACAGCGTCATTAGACGGTGTCACCAGCTAAAAAAGTAAAAATAATGAAAATGTGAAACGCGAGTATTGAAGTGGGACCATGGTAAGATACAAAGCCTTAGATACGGTAATCGATCTGGTAACCTTAATTTTACTTGCATACTTTACTTGCATACATCTGGGGTGGAGTGATGGCATTGCCCATTTCCCCTATACTCATGCTGTAGTTTATTTGGATACGAAACATCTTGTATCCGGTTCTTCCTCGCTGGGCCTCTAAAGCCAGACGTCTCTCCGTAAAAATGCCTCTCGGTGAAAGTTTCAAGGCAGGTTCCGTCTCGAAGTGCGGGAAGATTTACCGTCCGACAGCCATTCGGAGGCAATCCGAACGGCTCTGATGCCCGATACTCGTCCGAAGGGGGTTGTCCGCCGCGAGTTCAAGGTTCTATTCGCACCGGCCTTCTAAGACATCGGGATGCCAGAAGCGTAAGTGCAAGGTCTAAAGCTCGGTGAAACCGGAGTCGAGTACCTGCAGATCGGACTGCCCGATGAGCTGGGTGTCGTCTGGTGCAACCGGCTTGAACCAAGGTTTAGGATTTGGTCCTGATTGAACGGGGACGTTGGTGCACTAATTTCCCTCTTTCCAACTGTGTGATTGGTTCTTGTGATTCACTTTTCCGAAACTCTGAGGGTTGCTGTACTCGTATCATACAGTAAAAGAGCAGTAAGATTCGTTGCGGCATCCCAGAGCAAGTGGAAGCTGTAAATAGATCTGAGGGATGAGGTGAGAGCGATTCGGGGTGTGTGTTAACGCAAGCCACATAGAAACGCTGCTCATCGGACCAAAGCCCGATATTGTGGCCGAGAGCTATGTCATTGACAGCGGCTGTATAAGGAAGATTTGGGGAGGTAGTATTGAAAGAGGAAATGGAAGAGAAAAATGTGCATGCTAAGAAAGATTGTTGCGCAAGGCTAGATTCTCAAATCCAAGCTTATAGTCAGTTAGTCAGCTAGAAAAACCCTTGGCCGGAGATATTCCCTCACCCTTTCAGTCTCTCAGTACCGAAAAAAATTCCGCTCAAAAATTTCCATTTAGCGGGAATTAACAAGCCCACCGCGTTTTTCGAGGGAATTCGTGAGCATCTGAAACAGATAATCTAGCAGCGGGGCGCCAAATTTTTAGAGGTTGCGCTACCATACCTACTAGCATCTCAGGTAAATGAATGCAGGAGAGAAAAACTTTCGCTGACAATAATGCAGACCCCGATCAGGGTTTTTTCCCAGTCAATTGAAGCTGTCTTAGTGATGCACTAGCCTTACGGCGAGGTGACGTGAAGGGATTTACAAGGATGTCTTCCCCCCACCAATTTGCGGTATGCCCTGACCCTATATATACTGCAGAAACTACCAAAAAAAGAGTCACAGTGTGTCACTCGGAGATCGGCCATTTATCCCTAGCGCACAGTTCATCACACCTTCTAGGAGGGTGAGAGGATGAAGGGGAAAATCCAACACCACCACAGCCACCTGGTTGCGACATCTCCGCATATCCTTCTGAGCTCACCTGTTTCGTTGGATAGGGGTTTGCCGCCAGGGGCAAATTAGAAGAAATGTTTCCGGACGGGATCTGTAGCTGAGGAAGCTTAGCGCCCGAGACTCTGGAATACAAAATCACCACCCTGGTTCGTTGCCGTAGACTGTAGATTTGGTTTCGGAATCAAACGGTGTTAGAGTTTGCCATGCCAAAGCCAACCGTCAAGAGTCATGGCTTAAACAGTCCTGGGGTCTAGTCAAGGCTGCCACCACGAGATCCAAATTAGGTTATATGGGCTATGGCTGGTATTCCTGATTGTGCACCTTTCGTATGGCTTCGTGTTTTGCTGGCGTACCGTTTCTGAATGTTTTGGTCACCACCGGCGATCGCTCTCTGGGTTGCTAGTGTATAAACAGCTCATTGTTGTTTATCTCGGCACCTTCAAGTGAGGGCGGTGGGAATGACAGGAAGTCGAGATTTGTCTACGCTTACGGAGGTACAGCCCATAAGTTTTGTATGTTCCACAAGCCTAGGGTGTTGCGCTCTCTGCCTGTGGAACATACAAAACTTATGAGCTGTACATCCGTATTGACGAATAGTGGTGGTGGGGCCGGTAGAAGAGGCCTGGTTTTATGTGTTAGCCAGCCTAATTTAACGACCTTTGTCGACGAAATAGCGGGGGCACGCTAGATTCAAGGTGAGGGAGCGGGGGATAGGAGACACTGCGACTCTACATCTCGCCTCGATGGATCTCTAGCTAAATATGAGTTTTTCCGCTCTTAGCAAGATAGAGTAACCTGGTTTTATTCCACAGATAATGGCGGCTGAGCAAAAGTGTAGGTGAACGAAAAAGACTAGGCTCGTGAACGCTGCCCAGGGGCTTTCATCGGTAGGTCGCCGTCTCTCATTAGGCCTCTTAGTGAAGGAAAAGCAAATTAAACTAATGATATTTCATGGGCAGCTAGTATAATACTGCTATTTTTATCAGATAAAACTCCAACCCAGGGCTACTGGTGAAACGCGATTAGCCTTCTATCATAAAAGAGCGGGGGTGGTGTCTTATGGTGCCTACTAGTGCGTCGCAAAACAAGGTGCTATCCCCTTCTAGTCTCTTCATTACACGAGTAGCTCTGGGCTATTAGGCATGATCTATTTGAACCTATGATGCACCACAGCCGCCCAGCACATTCCGTACGCCACCTCAGGAGTACCTGTTTGTTCCATAAAAGATACCTAGGCCGGTCAACTCATTGAGGCTTAAACTCCCTGTCTTGTCTAAGTTGTTGCTGACGAGTGACCTTATATGAAGCTTGGCGTTTTCCCACTTTAAGTTGATGACAGATGTGACTACGATGATATCTAGAGCTAATCGCCGCTTGGTGGCTAGAAATCGCTAGGAACTTTGTCCAATTTTAGTCTACCAACTTGAGTACGCTTACAAGAAGGACATGGGAGGATATCATGCACAGGCTCATATTGGTCGCAGTTCAGTGGTAGCTTCATTCTCTAGCACATACCTTTGATACATCAAGTGCCATGATGACTTGCTACACAGCAAATTTTCTACTTGCATTGGTAGCGATAAGGAGTTTTTGCGGGGGCGCCTGTGCTGTATTTCAATTAGCCAGTTGCAGTTGTATAGATCTGCAGATATATACAAGCAAGGTAATCATAATCTAGGGTGACCATTCATATCCCAGCGGGAGACTCTCGCAACACTCACTTTCTGCAAGGTGCTCAAAATGGAAATTTACCCCTGGCTCTCCGTTCTTCTACCGTGTGCTTTTGAAACTAGTTCGACTTTTTAAACCGACAAAAAGGTGGGCTTTTCGGCTTTATCAGAATAGTGATTGAAAACATAATATCTTGGAATTTTTCTTTTTTATTGCAGCCCAACCTGCAAGCCTTTTAATTGGCTTTTGTTTCACTATATCGGCCGATAGGGAAGCCGTTGTTTGAGTATAACTGGTTTCCTGCTCTTTCACCAAATGGATCTGGGTTTCAGCAAAATGACGGCTTTCTGGGGGAACGAGGTTTTTTTTTTTTTAAGTGATACGCTAAAAAAAAAGTATAGAGTGTTCCCTTGAAAAGCAAAAAAATTGAAGAGGAGTAGAGAATGAAGGTGCCGTTCCTGCCAGACCGCACACGGCGTTGATACCATGTACTATCTAGTGTATTCACTGAGTGCAGATGGGTAAAAAATACCGCTCCCCCTCATAGATAACTAGTGCTAGTGGGATTAGTTCATCATTTTTTTGTCACTGCCAACAAACGGAACCCTCAGCACACTTGTGGTGCCATATTACTGCTCTCCTTTTTCTTCTTCCTTTTTTCCTTTTTTCTTCTCCGGTTGGCGCCAAGTCCTAGTGTGCATATCATAGTATCATACGGATTGCGGTTCGTCGGAGAGCAGGGGTTACTGCAGAATAAACTCACCGAACTCGCAGCTGAGAGAACAGGACAGGCCGAGGCCTAGTGCTTTACAGCCCCTCCCACATCTGCAGAATTTTACCAAGATTTTCGTGGAGTTGTGTACGGTACGGTACGCTGCTGGCTGTCAACGGCGGTAGCTTCCGTGTTGCGCTGGGAATTGCAGGATAGGATGCGGCGAACTTTCCGCCTTGATTTCTCTCCGGGTTACAGGATTGGGACATCGGGAGTTTTATCATGGCTTTTGCTGTGGCTTGAGCCCTAGATTACCCGCCTTATCGTGGTGCATTATGCACGATCACAGATATTGATACTATAATGTTGTTTTGGGCTCGTGATGGATAATACCTTACCATGACTAAGTGTACTCTGATAAACCACATGGGCTCCTCCGGTGCTGGAATTTTTATTATTAATGGTGACGCCCTGATAAGTTAACTGCTTATCTCGGCGGGATTTTTCCAATGGGGATGTCATTATTTCTCACTCGTGTTGCTGGCCCAACGAGTTTGGCTCTACATCCCAGATAGATAACTGCAAATCTTAGAGAGATTTGGTGCAATTTTGCCACGTTCACCAATCACAGCTTCATTGTTAAATTCGTTTTTCCCTCCACCCCCCCCCTGAGCTATCGCAGCTAGTCGGAGTTTGTTACGCAGTGCAATTCCCGAACTTATGGAGTTATTTGCTAAGGCTTAGTTGACTAGCATCAAGTACCCTTATCATTCTCGAGTCAATTTTGGCGTTCGCGACCCTTGGAAATCTTGCGGTACTTACAGGTGAGGACCGTATCCGGATTAGATCTCCCCCAGATTATGGCCGCTAGTTGTCGGACGATAACTTCGGACCTCCTGCAATTAGTTGGGGAGGTTAGGCTGCTCTCGCGGAGTACTTTATTCCTTGCCGCGAATTACTCAACGTTGAAGTTCATGGCTCAATAGAGCGGATACTCCGAGGGTGAGGTGGTGTGGCTGTAGGTTTGTATATGGGGTGTTCTTATCATAAGTCCTAGCATTAGTACCGGACTCCCAAGCGCTAGTACATACGAAAGATGATTATGCTGGGAGGTTGAATGGGCCCAGCTTCTGCAGCGGGTCGATAGTGATAAGTTTCTCTAGGGCGGCATTGTGCGGTATCTTAGGACTTGGAATAGGCCAGGATTGAGGCGGCTAGGGTAGGGGAGTGCTGGGAACTGAAACTTCATCTCTAGAATTCCAAGGGAGATAGCCACTCTATTTCGGCACTTTTGTGATAGCACTTATGTGTATGTATTGCATTTATATTACGGTTTGCGAAACCCCCCATAAGAGAATCGGGTTGAGAAAAAAAACGCACATCCTGAAGATTCTCCCGGGGGATGGAGTGCTACTCTATTCGTTTTCTCAGAAGAGTGAGGTCTGGGGAACGGTAGTCGAGATAGCCCAGAAGCTACCAAAAGGAACCTCGTATCCACTTTTTGACCTGAAATTTCCCGAGATGCGCTTGTTTTTGCTCAAGCTTAGCTTTTATTTCTGAGGAAGATTTTCCTGAATTTCAATGGATCGAACTAGAAGCCACTCGGGCCCCCCCACCCACCATTTGGATAGATGCTGATATGCCTAGAGAGGTAAGAGTATCATTGGCCAGGTCGTATGGGTATATAGCTCATTACGTGTGGACTACTATGATAGCGAGTTTTACTCTGTTCCTGGATAATTTTTCTATATGATTCTAAAAGTTGAGTTTATACGGCATGAGTCGATATGTCTAAATACCCATCTATGTGATCGATATAGATGCTGTCTAAGTCCTCTGGGAGGTTAGGAGGCTCAGATAATTACCGAAGGCGAACTCGTCCGTTCACATCCTCTTCAAGTAGATCATTTTCCTTTCACAAACCCTGATCTGTGCTTCCTGTTGATTTCACTTCTTTTCCTCGTTCTTTCCCTTCCCCTGACACTGTGTCCCCACGTCCTTTCTCTCTCTCTTTCCAGGTCACGTCTCTTTTAGTTTCCCCATGACCCCTAGGAACACCCTCCATCGCTGCGGGCCTGTGGCGTTTTCTAAGAGGAGGGCAGGAGCCTAGGACAAGCAGGAAAGGGTAGTAAAAAGTAGATAATGGAAAACCAGTGGTAGAGGATGTTGGGGTGTGGGCTTGGCGGGATATATAATGAGATTCCTCCTAGATTGGGTAGGGTAGCCCCTACCAACATAGGTATCCCCAAAAACATTGTTGGCAAATGTTCTCGCCCAACCATATCGCGTTGTCAGTGAGCGCTTCTAAAGCAATATTATCTCTTACAGAAAAAAATAAACGGATTTCCCCTTTGGCCTTTCTACCTGCATCCCCTTGCCAAGTGTTTGCTGCCTGAGACAAGTTGAATTGTGATCGCACAACCTGATAAAGTAGGGTAGTGGGGTTCATATTGCAATTACTTCAAGAATACCAGAGTTAGTCCGGATTATTTGAGTAGTTTCGATTCTCCACTTTGCCCTTGTTCCATTCAGCTACTTGATTTGTTAACTATCCATATTGCTTTAAGATCTTTGTTTTAAGCTTTGGTTTTGCTTTGACTGCTTGTAATACTATAAACAATCACTAGGTAAAAGTATCCACAAATATGTGTAGTAAGATGTCTCACATTTTAGCAAACTCTTTTACCCGGGGACTCTTGTTTTGTTGGGTAAGATACTATGACATTATTATATTTGTGGCCCTATCGAACTTATGGTCCTTCGTATCTAAAGAGTCTTCGTTCAGAAAAGAAAAGAAAAATCTAAAAGATAAAGAAAGCTCACACTTGGACCAGAGGGACCTATCCCGCGCATCGCATATATTTCATATATCTATGAACTTGCAGAGAGCTTTTGTCTATACCATAATAAACTCATCATAGTGAGGTAAGTAAATTACTTTTCAGGCTTAGAATCCAACTGAATAACTACAAAAATTTATGATTCTGATTACATGTTACAAAATTTAATGTCATTGCAATTCCGCTTTTATAATATATTTTTATTAAAATTTATATAAATTAATTAGGAGCATGTTTGGAATACTACTAGTGCACTGTGCCTCGTAGGATTAGGACTCTAATTGAGAGTGAGAGAGTGCAAGAACAAAGTAGCAGAATCTGGTTAAGGTTGGTGCTCTATTGGTAGTATTACTGGAGAGATTTACAAACTAGTAGTGAATCAATATTTCCGTGTCTAGCCAGTACCTTGCCCTAGCTGTAGAGTAATTGTAAAATAGATTATTATATAATTTATTATTAACTCCCAACAGGCACCATGCATTCCCTACTCTTTGATCGATACAATTTTGCGGCATTGTACCTAGTGGTGCGGCGTATATCTTTAGACCCAATTTTATCCTAATGGTTGGTTTAATGGAAGGGCGGAGCCCGATGGTACGGTTTGCGTGAAGTTTGGAACAAAGCTTAGAGTAGTTTTTGGAGCAGTCAACCACAGGGATCCTTAAAATTACGATTATGCTTTTTCTTTTGGCAATATGTGGGGGTGTTGTGAGTGGTGATTTTCGAGTATCCTATGCAACATATATATTTTTGAGACATATTTCTTCATGATAACTGTTATAATAACTTAGTCAGAAGTCGACAATTGCATTAGCAACTCGATAGGATCCGTAATTTGTTCAAAATAAATGCAACATGAATTCATGGAATGACGAAACACACAGATGAAACGAGAATGATCATAAGCCACAAACCCTTTGAGACAAAACAAGAAAAACTACTGAAACCCATCCAAAGAATTTTCATAGAGCCCAAATAAGGTAAATGTAAATGTATACAGCTTAATATCGTGCGCACGCCAAGTAAACTCGAGGGATACTCTGGGGGATGCACAAATTCTTAACAGATTCTACTAGACAACAGCTTTTCGAGCCAGTTTTGCTTGCCTCTTCGCCTCCCTAATAGCTTTAAGCTCCATCTTGCGCTCTTCCCACCAGCTGGCTTCATCTGGCCATAGATCCCCGGGGAAGAATGTTGACAATAGTGATGCTCCAAACCCAGGATGGCGGGTCTCAGCTTTTTTCAAGGCATCCATGACCTTAAATTCTCGAATCTCTTCGACTCTTGTCAGGGGGATCCCTGATGATGTAGGATCCCTTTTCACTCCGCTGACGAGCTGATTCTGAAGCATCCCGATGACACCGATACCAAGTATATACCAAGTATTATCTTGAAGTCCGCATATGTTGAAAAGGAGGAGAACCCAAGCTATTGCCAGTGTGCCGGTAACTATACGGTCCCAACGTGAAGGAGTAGTCATCGCCGTGGCAAGGTCTTCTAGGTCTAGCCCTTTTTCGCCGTCTCGGTACTTTAAAAGCATGACGTATCTGGCCCCATTTCCTCGCGTGAGCGCAACACACTTATCGCTGCGGCGTCCAGCCCACTTCTCGGCGCTCATGTTGGGCCAACTTGCGCCGGCAACGGCCAGTAAAGTCCCAGCAGTCGATGTCATGAATATAGTCCAATCTCCCTCGGTCACCCATGGTGTGATCGAGACCCCTAACTGGACAACTATTGTAACAACGCCACTCCACCAAACCCAGTCCCGCTTTGGCTTGATATAGATCTCCCTGTCCTTTTTCGTCCACCACCACCACCACCTCGCAGGCCTGCGGCCAACATCGTTTAGATCGATATTATAGACAACAATCTTGAGTGCATAGTCCTCGTTCTTCTCCCCCATTTCGAAATCCCTCAGGAGTCTTCCAAGAACCCACGAGCAGTTCTGCCGAATGTACCCGTTTTTGAGATTGATGACGAGAGTCGGCCAGTCAGGGTCTGGTAGTAGTTTGCCCGACCCTACGGCATTTCCTAGCGCCGCGAAAGCGTATCCTACCCAACCAAACGAGAAAGGGGTCGGGACGAATGGCCCCCCGGCCATCTGTGCGATTGTTTTGTGAACTGCCTCTGAACCGAGGATCATCAGCACTGACATGATGTCCCCCGGATTTCGCCATTGTTGTCGGAGCTGTTCTGCCATTACTACAGAGGATGAGTAAAGTTCGTTATCGAAAGGGTCTCGCGTTTGTAGAGGGGAACTCAAGGAACGGATGCCTGATGAAACCTGATTAAAGATTGAATATATATTTCTTGGCGCCAAGTGGGGCCACGGAATACTCGAGTAACCTGGCTTTCATCCTTAAGATAGTAGTTCCCAGGACGATCATCGGCTTAGCAAGCTATAATGGATTAAGGGGCATCTACGAGTACTATTCTAGTACCGGTATGTGTGTTGGGTGGTAGAAATTAACATTGTGGGGATACATCGCAAGAACTCGAATAATTCAACCTCGCAGCTGGACGTTGGAGTTGCCTTTTCTATTGGTAAGGCGCTTTTTTTTACTTTTTTTGTCTCAAGCTGGGGCTAGAGGGCCAGTTTTCGCAGCCTTTTCATTCCCGGTTCGAGAGTATTGGTTCCAATGGGCAGTACCGGTAGTCGAGTAAGTATGAATGGTGTCGTTAGTGCCGTATGAACCCTGAGACCGGTAACCGGGACTGCTGTTATGGGGTCAAAAATTCCCTCTCCCAGATTGAGCCTCGAAAAGACCGAAAACCACGTTCTCCATTCAGCCCAAGTCTAAGACAAAAAAGTGCTTCGACATTAAGTTACCAGTAAGAAGGTAAATCCAACGTCCAAGCTTGGGTCGAGTTCTTATGGTATTTAAGCCCAAAAGCGCACGGTCGTTTTCCACGTATCATACTACACATTTTTTTAGGCGGGACTCGGGTATGGTGATTCAAGTAGAGGGCGGAAAACTTGTGTTGGCAAAACAGGAATTATGTTGACCGATCACTAAATAAACTGTAAAAAGAAACATTTCAGAAGTCAGAAATCCAGACCAGTTGAACCGCCACATACTTTCCTCCAGAGAGGATAATTAGAGCTTCTGAAGGGCTATATGGGTCGCAAGTAATTCCCATGGGACTGGTCTTTACTAAACCAAATTTCATGATTCTCTTTCTGCAACTCAAGCACCGGCATTCTCCTCCTGTTTCTAAGATAATTCCTCTGATATCTACTCTAGTTTGCTCATGTCAATCAGGTCTTATTTATTTCTACTAATATTGACTAGCTGCTTACTACCCCGTAGGGTCTTGCTGGTCTTGCTGATCCTTGTTTTAGCTCGGGCTATTTCTCCAAATACAATAGCTAAATAACAGTTATGATACCATAGAAAGTAATTTTTATACCTAATCACCTTTGGTGTTGGCTAAAACTGGCCTGGTTTGCTTGTGTCATTCTGAGGCCAAAACAAGCCTTGAAGCAAATATTTTTACTTGTTGTAATATCTCAGTCAAACCTGTTCCCACCTCCCTCATCCTGACGATTCTCTAATGTATTTGCTGTGATACTCTATCTCTTGAGCCGAGCCTTACTCGTCCTCCTCTACAGTACATTTGTACAGGCAGCTTTCCCGTCATCAGTAATATGATATCTAATTAACAAGCTATTGTATTAAGGGAGCGAATGATGGAACATTTATGTTCCCCCTATATTTTCGTTCAAGGAAGTTCGAAGTAGATAATAAATCCCTTAACAGAAAGAGATCGAGAATTTTCTTTGGCAAAAAGCTCTACGAGGACTAAAGTTGGGAAGTCAACTACCGCTAGTCGACGATGGACACCATGCGAGGGCAAAAGCCATTGGTCGTAACATTAATATATATGTATATATTCCCCCCCCTGTCCTCCGGGGGTGGAGCAATCGAGCAAACCGTAATGCCGAAAACTATCCTTGAAGACCGCTTTGAGCTTTTGGTCACCCTAGCTAAAACCTTGCTCGACCCCTCGTGTCTTTCTGGACTACGTTTCCATCAAAACAGGTACTTCTAACATAAACCATGACTTGTTAACCGAATACAAGCTCCTTAGTAGATCCAGCGAGGCGGGGGAGGTAGCAATACTAGGCCACTTTGTGGGAGCACAAGCGTAGTTGTAGTGTGAAATCAGCAGTTGTTCATCACAGATCAAGAGGGTAGGGGATTCCGCCATCCTACATGGAGATGCTAATCAGTCTTAAACACTAACGCTTCCAGATTATAAAGTAGTTTCCTCCCCTTATCCTTACTTTTCCATATAGATGAAGTGGAAAAAGAGAAACATGAATTTCACTCGATGAGGCAATTGATTTAGTAGATGAGAAATTAATACCCTCGCTCAAAGTTGATATCACTAACCTCGAGATTTTGAAACTAACTATAACTCATGTTTCTAGAGATAGGTAAGCTAGGTTCTGCTAGAAGGAGGCGCTACCTTCCCGCTCGAGGTCTCTTCCCTCGAGTCCGCCGACATCTCTATAATCCAGCGTGAGAGAATGGTAGACACTCTTACCGTAACTTTTCCCAACCGGTCGTCAGAAATCCTACCTACAGTGGGTAACCCTACGGCCCGGTATACCAGGCCAGCCTAAGTTAGCATATCCCTAGGCCTTTCCGGTCCAGCGCAACCCCACAATTCTACTGAGAGGTCTCCCTCGTAGATAGACCTACAATTTAATCTCTAGTGCCAGCTACCCTTAAATGATGCTTCAAGATCCCACACTGTGGGGATGACTTTGGTTTAGGGAAGTAACAGCTCTTCTTATGTATACCCAAATCGTACCAGAGATCTCCAACACGATATCACGATGGAGCCCATCACACGACATCACTCGCTAAAGTCTCTGAACGCGGGATCTCCTAAACATATAGCCACAATACTTGTAGAATAACACCACGCTTAGCCCTATTGCCACTAGAAATTGGGCCCGAGTCAGTCCTACATGTTGCTTGGTTACGTGGTTAGAAATTGCTCACTTTTTACGGACATCTATATCCTAGAGGAACGTCCAGCAATAATCTACTATATAGTTAACTTAGCTTCATTCTTTTGCACGTGGCTTCCAGTTTAGTTGCTAATCATACTCAACACTAAATACGCAAAACTATAAAGTATCCTCATAGGGATAGTAAGAGCCCAAAACACCACACACACATCTACCCCACACACCATGTTGTCCCAGCATCGATTTTCTCTATTACCACCCGCCCACAAACATCAAGAGAGACAGCATGCACTGCGCTCGTCTCAGCCAAGCATAGAAACCGACAGTATCTCGTTCCATCCAGCCCCCTCCTCAGGACTGAAACCAACGCATGGGGAGATATCGGATCGGGGTTAAGAATGAGCGCAATTTCCCCGCTTCCAAGAACAAGACGATCGAACTCTTCCCATCCCCTAACAACTCTCCTCCACTCCATATCAGTCCTCCCGCTCTTTGCCCCCGCAGAACTCAACCGTATCGTCGGGTTCTCCGGATCCTCTCCGAGAATGAAATGATTACCGAGGTTTTTGGGCGGACCGATAGAGAGGAATTGCAGAGCAGGGAAAGTCACGTACACCCCGTGCACGTCTCTGGCTGCGTCAAGACCCTGTGCTACGGCTATCTGTGTTATCTGCTGAAGGAAGGAAATGGGTGCCCAGCGGTATCCGTCAATCTGCAAGCGGGGGGCCTTTCCGAATATTATTTCAGCAGGGACAGTGTCGATGAAGGAGTAGAATATTGTCATGCGTTCTTCCGTATTGTCCGTTGCTATCACTTTTGATACGTCATGGCCCAACACTGCGGTTAGGCAGAGGGCCTCGTCGGATTGCCGGCTGGTAGTGCGATAGCGCAGAGCTCGGCTTAGAGTTGAGAACATGAAGGAAACAGATCCTGTCAGCGGCAAAGCTAGCAAGAGGCTATTGATAGCCATTTCCGAGTGACAGAGACTTATAGGGTCCGCGCAGAGTGAGTGGAACGTCACCGGTCCGTCGGAAAATTGAATCTGCAGCTTCTCGCAATTGGGGTGTAGGTTGGATACCACGGCTTCCTGGTAAGTCCACAGGCGGCGCATCCAGGAAGAGCAGAGTAGGCGAGTCGCTTTCTCGATGCGACTGGCAAAACGGGAGGCGCTCATCAAGTCTTTGTCCACGACTAAGATTTGATCTGCGTTCCTGTATGTCTCCTCAAGACGCGCTATGGAGAGTTTTCGGAGCGGCTTGAGATGGCGCGCCACGGGAATGCAAAGCGTATCCATCCATATCCCGAGCTCGGAGGCACTATCTGTAGGGTTCATTGGGTGTATTCCCGAGACCATTCGTTTGATCCTTGCCAGCTGGCAGCGGGGGAGACTGTTGGCTTGAGCGTTTCCTAGCCCGTGTGCCCATACATGTGAGATTGCGATGTAGGGTGCTGATGTTATGACTTCAAGCTGGATATCCGGGTGATCGCTATCGGCATCTCGACAATTGATAGACACAATAGGTGTTTTCCCTTGCCCAATAACCTCTGCCACCTTTCCCACATCTATCGATATGTGTTCGCACCCCCGGCATCGCTCTACATGCTGGGTCTGGTACGTTGCCTCGTCGACGTGATTAGCAAAGCACTGTTGCGCAGTGCATTCACGATGAGATTGCTGGCCTGAATGAGTCGGTAGTCGAAGCCTACTGGCATAGTACAATCCAGTGGCATCAAGCAAAGTATGCAGCATTGTCATGGTACTGACACACCACCCGGCACCCCGCATACGGTGCTCTAAAGGATTCCGAGCCCAAGCAAAACCGACGCCCCGGAGAATTGACTGATCATTCCCTGGAAGTGGCATTGCCAACCTTGTTACGTTCAGGAGGGACTCCCCAAGGACCAAGATACTCAGTACAGTATCCAACGGTAGGGCGTCTGACAGCCTCCAGGTTCGAGAAGAAAGAGTGTCCGAATACGCTCGAATAGTCGAATCAACGCGCCTCAATATTTTAGCAATATCGGTGAGTGCAGCCTCCCGGGGGACCCTGCTTGGTGCTTTCCCGCGCTGGATGCAACCCTCAAAGTACTTCCGTAGTTGGTAAGTGGTTATGCATCGTTTCGTTCCGTCTTGGTTGCGGACTACACAATCCTCCAGGTCTACCTCGACATCCAAGAGCCGTAAGACTTCATACAACATCCCGAAGAAAAGCCATGACTGTAGAAAAGCTCCTTTTACGGCAGAAGAGGGAACCTCATCCCCGTCGATCCGTTGTGGGCCGGAACCTCCTGTAAGGTCGAAAAACCAGCCCTGACGAGTGGGGAAATCGAAAAACCCCTCTTTATCATAACTGTTGGGCTCGCAGAGGCACGGAATTTCTGGCAAGGGGCTGCCGGGCCCCAGGACATCTGGAAGGTGCCATTGTAGGTGGTCTCCGAGCCGGACAGCCATAATATTTATTCAATGGTGTGCTGATGACTGAGATCCAGGTTTGACTTGACGGACTTCAAGAAGCGATGAACTAACCTGTAAAGATAGGGTGAGGAGGGCGCTGGACGAAAATGGTTTCACAAGGTTAGGGCCCCGGCAGCCCCCGCACTTTTATGAGGGAATAAATTGCTGCTGAAAATTGATTGGCTACTTAAATCTCACTGTGGTGTGGACTACCGCATTGAGGTACAGATTCAGTATATAGAGCTAATTGAGATCACGAAATCAACCGCAATCAAACAATTATTTTGCTTTAGGATCTTTCGCCCTCGCAATGTCATCAGCTTCCTTCCAATATTCCTCCTCGTCAGGCCGCAGACCACCAGGAAAGTAGACATCAACTAGTGACCTGCCAACATAAGGATACTTCCTCTCCGTTGTTTTCAATGCCTCCATCACCTTCTTCTCGACAATCACCTCCTTGAACCGGAGGTGAATTCCAAAAGCGCTAGGATTCCGCGGGGCACCACATACAATGATGTTCTGCATCATCCCAAGGACACCCACCACTAATAAGAACCAGGAATTATGCTTCAGTCCAGAAACCGCGATCAATAGTGCAATCCAAAGCACTGTCATAAAACTCGCCCAATATCGAGTAGAAGGCAAATCAACTCCTCGTCCCCCAGCCAAATCCTCCAAATCCAACCCGACCCCGCCGCCAACTATCACAATACAATCCTTCTGTCCATTCCCCTTCGTCAGCACAGCCGTCTTTTTTGTATTCCTCCGACAAGCCCACTTCTCCTCCCTCCACTGCGGGAGAGCACCGCTCCCCAATGCCAAACATATGCCGCAACCTGTCGTGAAAAAGATAGACCAATCTTCTTGCAAAATCCACGGAATCGTCGAAATCGCTAGCTGTAGAATCGCGCATATAAGGCCACTATACCACACCCAATCTTTATCGGGCACCCCAGCAGCCTTCTTAGGATCCGCCTCGTACACAGCGACGCAAAGAGCAACCCTCTGACTCCTCGCTAACATCCCCCTCTCAGCATCTTTCACCTCCTCTCCCCGCCAGAACGAAAAATCCCTCATCAACCGTCCGAGTATCCACGAGTTGTTCTGCCGCGTATATCGTGAGCGAACGTTTATGACTTGGCCGGCGCAGTCGGACGCCGGCAGGAGCTTATTCTCGCCAACGACTGCCAGGAGCGCGCTTATGCTGTATGTCACCCATCCGAAGGAGAACGCCACGGGCGTTATAAGGCCGCCGCCCGCGAGTTGGGCAAGAGCTCGTTGAATTACGTCCCCACCTAGAATGAGAAGCAGTGACATTATGTCGCTCGGTTGGGTCCATTGGGATCGGAAGGCTTCTAGCGGGTAGGCACCTGGAGATGTGTCAGAGGAGGAATTTTGTGACATTTGTGTTGTGGGGGGGATGTTGCGAGGGATAATCATGGATGGCCGACGTCCCACCAGGATATATTTTGTGTGGCGCGTGTTAGCGGATCGGGAACGGGCCGATACAGTAGCTGTTCCGCAACTGTTATCGGATGGTATACGACGTTTGTTGGGGGTTAGAGGAGCAGGAGTGGAGCTGTTATGGTAAACAGAATCATCGTCCGGTGGTTTTGGGATTCTTGGATATCTACTAACTCTCCTCTCCTAGGATGTGCTTGGGAGGCGGACAGCAGTTAAGAGGCTGTGAGCCCTGCCGTCGGACAACTGGCATAAGAATCTTGATTTGGGTTCTGTTGGCATGATACATTCAGTTGGACGATCTCTCCACCGCGGGCCACGGGGGCTCTGTGCCACGACCAATCCACCGGAAACTTTGGGTTAGATTTAGTGGAGCCCGGGAGACAAGTGTTGAATAATAAATGATAGGGTTTCCTACCGGTATTCCTGTGAGTCATAATCGTATGTCAGTCATGTGACTTACCCTTATGACAATAAGATTGTACTCGGGTGTAAGGGTATTTGGGGTCTCGTTACACAAGCCTTCAACCCCTCCTGGTGAGCAATCCCCCCTTTACCCTATCCCTGGGCCCTGGAGAAGAACACAACAGCATATCACGTCCATTCTGTACCCCGATATGATCACAAGCAGCCAAAACCATGCAGCAAAATGGAATTCGGGAGCAAAATTGACAAGGTGAACGACATCGATAAACGACTTGAGATGAGCATCTGAAGGTTATTATGCTCCAAGATAATGCTGGATGGACTTGGACACGTATCGGCCAAGAGTTAAACATCTACCCATGAACATGCCAAAGAGTAAGTACTGACAAATCTTATCAAATAAATTAAATCTAAGTTGAATGTCTATAGATTTCCAAACGGGCTAAGGAAAACAGCACATCATCAAATTCTCACTGCTCTGGCCATCTTCCCATATTTAATGATACCGAAAAGCAGCAATTAGAGGCATTCATGACATGCGATGCACAAACATGTGGCCTTAGCTGGGATGAGATTTGCCTGGAAATGGACTATGCTTGCAGTACACAAACTGCAAAAAGCGTGACGGAGTCTATGGGATATCATCGCCATGTCCCATGCTGGAAATTCCCAATTGGGCCCGCAAATCATCCTCTGCATGTTGCATGGTGCCGGGAAAAATTGGACTAGACATTTGATGACTGGCTCCGTGTCTTCTGGACTGATGAATCAATATTCTCGACCACTGGCTTCTCAAATTGGCCATGGGTAACATGCAAAGTATGTGAAAAGTTTCACGCTGATTGCATTGATGAAATCTTTGAGTCTGGAAGAGAGAAAAAATGGTTTGGGGGAGATATTGTGGTATGATGAGGTCAAACCTTGTCTTTATTCCCAGTAAAGCCAAGGTGGACTCTGCTTTTTGTGTCAAACATGTTATGTATTCCCATCTCGTGCCTTATTGACACCATTGCTGTAAAAATTATGGATTGATTAATGTGGTTGAAGATGGCGCACCGAGGTGTAAAGGTAAGGCTACTCTCTACCGAAATCTAAATGAGATGGAAACCACATGATGGCCAGCCCAATCACCAGACCTGAATTTGATCGAGGCATTATGGCTTGATATGGAGAACGAGGTGGGGGAAACTTGGAGTAGGATTGGTAACATTCAGACTTTAGAAACAGCTCTAAATACTGTTTGGCACGCAATTCCAGATGATAGGCTTGAAACCCTTATCAGAACTATGCCCTAACACTTATAAGCTATTATTAATACAGAAAGGAGGGTGACAAGGTATGGATATTTGTAATTTGGTTTGTTTATAGACTGTTTATAGACTTTTTTTCTTCACCGATTACATTCATAGGATATCACTCATAGTACTTCCTGTTTTGGAAGAGACTCGGCCTTTTGCCAACATCAAAAGGTACTCATGAGTTATCACCCAAATTTTCCAATACGGTTTGCTCCACATATAAATGCCACATCTCCTTTTGGAAAGCGACCCGACTTTTGTCAACCCCCTAGTACAGTCACGTCCCGAAAGTCCTCGCATGATACCCTTGCATTGTAACCGCCTCTCGGGAGATGCGGTAATCGTAGGGTTAACGGGCTTTGTTCTGTACCGTGGCGGTAGCTAGCGAATCAAAGTCCGGAGGCTTTAGCAAAGGTTGTTGAATAGACTTCTTACTGTATCGCAACTACTGAAGTCTCCGAGATGTTTGGTAGGTCTCAAACTAAAGATTGTTGAAGCGAACTGAAGAAAGTAACTGTTCAACTAAGTATATTGAAAACTTTGTCTGCCGAAGTCTGCTCCTTCTAACAAGAAGAATGGCACTTCTTAAATACACTTTCTAGACTACCGGAAGCCTTGTTCTCATAACATAGTGGACTCCCAAACGGTAGCCCTGAAACCAAACATAAAACATATAGAGTATCAAACCGATACTCGAAACCAAACATAAAACATATAGAGTATCAAACCGATACTCGAAACCAAACATAAAACATATAGAGTATCAAACCGATACTCGGAACCAAACATAAAACATATAGAGTATCAAACCCTATACTATCAGGCTAGAGGCACACCTCGTTTCCTGAAACATATTCAAAACTCAAACAGTATCACATATAGAGTATCAAACC
>JACCEG010000169.1:0-104543 GCA_014065205.1 Tuber brumale
TCAAACTATGGCAATCTCCTACCGGCACAACTCCATGTCTCACACAACCACCGCCGCCTGCCTCCTACCACCACTCCCTAGTGTCCTATCACGAGATGGACCAGCGTCCTACCACCTCCCTGCCTCCCTGCCTCCTACCGCCCCCCTGCCTTCTACCACTACCACTGCAGCAAACAAAGTTGCCGAACAATCGCACGATAGGTAGTACTATCAGATGTCTCATGCTAACAAAGGCCTGGCTTGGGCTGCCGGAGGTGGAAACATGGGAAGCGGTCGAGGAAAGCCGCGGGGAAGATGGGAACTATGAGGCAGACACAAAAGGAGATTGTGAGCTTCCCCAAGAATTGGGCTCGGGGATAGTGCGAAGGTGATTTGGCTAGTTGTATTTATTTTCAAGTTGCTATATACAATTGTTGGTTGACGCGAATGATAATGGCAGTGTGTAGAGATGCTGCGGCCACGCTAGACTCAAGCCTCTTGGTGGCTCAAATCCGGGTCTGGACTCGGCTTGAGCGGGCTTGTGAACAACAGTAATTGTGTCAATGAAAAATATTGAGATGACCGAAGTGTTGGGGATAGCTTTAAAAAACCTGCCATATTTTTAGTGTTAGGGCCAATCAGGATAATTATATTGTCTTTGTAAAGATATGTGCTGTTCACAACTTTTATGGTCAGGAGAGATATATGGTCAGAGATATAACTGACGGAACAAGGCCTAGTAGTGGCAAAAGTAATAATAATAATGATAATCACAAGAATTCATCAAAGAGGTATGATCTGATGCAGAAAGCTTAGTGAAGTATAGTGCAAATGACTTAAAAGTGAGATATCAAAACAGGGCAAACAGGATGTCTCACTAGTAGACAACAGCCCCAGATGTTGGGGGTAAAAGCCCAGCATATGATTTTAGCCATGGACTCACTACTTCGTAGGGTTTTGTCCCTTAATTCTGTTTCGTGCGTGAGGAAATAGAGTTTGAGAAGCGAAAACTTTAGTCAGACTAAAACAAGGGAGAGAAGCTACACATCGATGTTCATAACGATATTGTGAAGAGAGTATGAGCAAGGGGAAATAAATAAAAGAAAAAGAAGGTTGGCTATTAGTCTGAGGTTATGGAACAGTTATTTGAAGTCAACAACCACAATTCATCACTCTCTACCCCAGATGAGCAGTGGTTACCATTATACCATACTGCTATTATTTATTCCATGTATAGAACGCGGCATCTTGGGGCATTATCCGGATTGCTTGCATCAGCTTTCACTGGAATTGCTATTTCATTACGGGGCACACGTGGGTGTTGTTCTTTACCAAACCTCACCAACGCGGAGGTCACTAGTAGTGCACCGCAATGTCTGGAAGTTCGTTGACTCACCATTGAGTGACACTCATTCCGAGTACCTGATAGTTCCACCATAGACTTTGGCTCCACACAACCTTGATGCACAATTTTGGACTTCTGACCGGATTATGGATCAATTAAGCCCCATGGCCCATCAGAATCCACGAGCTAAAATACAGATAATACTTCAAGAACCTTAAATTAATGTAGTTCAACAGGGATTCCTATCTTCACTAATTTGAATTAATCTAGTTTAATAGAGTTTTCTAACTCACCAGAGTTTTATAAATCAATCCATGGCTGCAATTGTAATTCAAGACAATTGCCAAATATCATTGGGCATAGCAGTTGGATATAGCTTTATAGTTTTAGAGTACAGTGATATTTGAGATATTTATGATACTCAATACGGCAGTTCTACAAATAAGATCAATATTTCAAAACCTGATCCATATTCGCAGGAGGCTAGTCCCAATATGTACAAGATCCAAGGCTCCCTGTCTGGGGTTGGTGGTTGGCCATCACCACTGGACTGGAGGCCATAGTCTGGTCATGGCAGCCTATGTTACCAGGACCAGCTGGACTGTAGATATCCGCAGGCTTTCAGATATCCGCAGTCATTTTCAGATATCTGCGTGCATCTTCTGATATCTTCCGGTATCTCCAAATATATGCTGGTATATCCAGATATTGGCTTAGGTCTTCCACTGTCAGCTGTTCACAGACAAAATATTGAGCGATTAGGTAGCCTATCCCGAGACGCAATTGCTGTTCCCAGGTATCCATATAGCCTACACGCTTCACACAAACCTAGCGTCCGAATACCAAGTCAGCTTTACTTCAATCCGACCAAGCTGAACTCTTCATCTATTGTCTAGCTGTAGGATAGCGTGGCCAGCTTCGAACCCTGAAACTGATATTGACTGTATCTTACTAAATACTGACGCCTACTATACCTTCCTTCACAAATTAAGTAGAGGCACAATTCCACTTTGAGCCACAAAATGAAGCGACAAAATTGTGCTGAGTGATAATCTTAGCTTACGCAGGAAACCTAATATTTCACTCTCTTGTTCTCAAAATGAGAGCTGCCGAAAAGTGAGCTACCTAACATAGGGCGATTGGAGTGCCCTAACTACATCCTTAGCATGAGTAGTATTGTGGCTGATCAGCCATTACAAATGCAAGCCATGCACCAGACTTCCCTCTGATCAACTCACTTGTTACCCTCTCCCCTATCTACCTTTATGTTAATTGCCCCGAAGTCCCCACGTTCAATCCAGCCCTCCCCTGCATTCCCTCCCCGCCTCACCTCTACATTCCTTTCACCGCTTTCTCCCCTCGTCCTTTCTGCACCCCCTTCAGTTCCCCGCTTACTTCCTTCTTCCTTCTCTCCACTACTACTGTCTTCCTCTCATCTTTCCCCTACTAATGGCTCCCCACCACCTTGAATCCCCCATTCTCATTCCCACCCTTCCACTGATCAAGTTTTCAACTTTATCATAATCTAATGCAGAGCTCAGCTGCCACACCCGAAGAGTTACCGGTGAGGAAAGAAACCCTGCAACAGATAGCAGGATTTAAGTTTGTCTCAACGCTGATAGACAATGTCGGTGGTAAGTGGTAGATCCTGGTCTCCAGCTGCAGTGATGGTCTATGGCCAGCATCTGACAATGCTTCCAATAGCTCACCCCTCAGGTCCAAAGCTCCTGCAAGCAGTATACAGTTTGTGAGAACTACTTTGTAACGCAGGCTATGCTAGAATTGGACCTTAATGTGTGCAATGTCTGTTCATTCGCAAATCTTTCTGGACAATCTACTTCTGATCGAATGCCTGCTAGACTTCTATGATGGCTGATTTGATGAAGGAATGTTCTGAGGACCAGGTTTCACCGTCTTGTCCCCCTTTGATGGGCTGCATATTAAATGCTGCAGATGCCAGGTAACCAATGGCCATGATTTTGTCTTTGACGGTTAGTATATCAATAGCTTTATTGCCAGCTGGCCTGGCCTTCCTACCTCTCCTAATACAACTAACTCGTGTTTGTGGTGGGTCCAGGACTCCCGATCTAGCGCATTACACCGGCGCTACCTTTAGAGATTCCGGGGGATAGCCGAAAATGGCCCGATAGTGTACTTTTGGAATTCACAATCAAGGTCTCTTGAATTCCCGCCCCATAACCAAGTGGAATGTTGTGAACCAACTAAAAACAATTAGTTTCGAAGGCCTCATAAACTATGAGCATGCACAACAGGCACTCCACAGTCAACTGGCGAGAAGCTGCACTCAACGTCACCCATGGATTGCACCCACACCCATCTACGCGCCGGGGGCAGATTATAGTCCACGTCGACACAACTACGTTTTCTTTAATGAAGGCGCGGATGAAGCACACTAACCTAGCCTGGATACCTCTACGCATTGAACTGCAGGACCTCGAAGCTGGATTTGACAGTATGTGCGAAAGAACCCTTTAGGTTGTGAGGAGGTTTAGTCGTGTTTGACCCAAGGTCCAACAACTCGAAGGACAAAACAGAGGGGTGTCTAGGCGTGGGTTCCGGTTTAAGTTTGTGGGTGACGAGGTCGTTGAAGGTATTAGATTTACGGAAATAACAACCGCTGCAGTGCCTCTAATCGCTTCCGTGCAAAATACCATGTAGCTAACCATAAGAAACAGCACTATTCCTGCTAACATGACATCAAATCAACATCTCTGAAGCCTGCTACCATCTTAACGCAGCATGGCGAGAAACCTCTTCCCTTGTATTCGTTTGAGGATTCAATATCATTCAATGGTTCATTTCATGCCGGTTGTGGTGCATGTTATAACGTTCAATTACAGTCAGAACTCGGGAATGAATTCCTTCAAGAAGCAGGTGCTGCATCGATTACGAAGTTTCTCGCAGCTGTGGTATTTCCCCTGTCGGGGGCAGATGGTGAAGAGGTGGAAAGGTGTGGGCTTGCACATAAAAGAAATCAAGCGTGGAATCTCAGCGCGGGGGCAATAGGTGCATTCCCACCTCTTTGGGCCAACCAGTCAATGCTCGATTGACAGATGTGTTGTTCTTCGGGGAACATTGGCGGGGCACATATGTGGACAGACTTTGGTCGCACGCGGAGCTGCTGCGGGGAACGAGGTGACCGCCGTGATCGTGGCAGTGGTGGTGGTCCAGGTGTTGGTGGATCGTGCGATAGCAGTCGCTGCCGCGGTCGCTGCGGTGAATGGGGTTGCTCTGGGTATTATGGAGGCGATGGTAAATGTGGTGGGAGTGGAGACGGCATACTTGAAAGGTAAGTGCCCTGTATTTAATTCTAGTTAGTCAATTATATGCTTATGATCGTTAAACACGTCTGCGGGGGGGGAGGGTGATGCACCCCCCCTCCCTCCGCCCCGGCATGGGCGGTGATACCTCCATAATCCCCGAGGCCACACCAGAAACCGTGGCTGCCACGATGGCCACCTAGGCCATAGCCTCCAGCACCACCCCAGCCACTACCGTTGTCACAGGCACGGCCTCCACCACCTTCCCTGTGTCTGCTTGCTCCCTGTGAGGACCTCCACTGCCCCAAGTACTCGATAGTTACAAGTTGTCAAGCCAGCGGGCGGCAGGCAATCTAATAATCTAGTGCCAAGAGTTAGGAATTGTTGAAACAGTATGGCGAAGAGAATGGATACAACCCTTTGGAGATGATTCACTTCCCCGATATGCTACGTAGTGAGCTAGTAGAGATTAAGAGTAAGTTCGTGGTTTTTGCACTTGACTTTTTTGTTGCTAATAGGCTGGCGAGGGATATGATAGCAAAGATCCTCTTAATTGTCTTGGAAAAGCTCCATTATTCCGTTCAACGTCTGGAGAACCCAGGCAATAGTTTCCTGCCCCTGTGGAGTCTGGTGGGTCCACTAACTCAACCTAAGAAGAATATTCCAGTTACGTTAGGGCAGTACTGACAATTACAGTGCACGAGATCTAGTGGCCTACGAATAAAACCTCCTCCCCAACTTTCCCCATCCTTCGACTGAAGCCCCTGAAATTCAATCTCCCCGACCTGATCTATGCTAGTGCACAGCGCCAACAACGCCACAGGCCTATCCACTTGGTAATCTTCAATTGTATGCAATGCCCTTAGTGCCGAGGATGCAAGCAATGTAAATACATTCTTCTTTTTCCAAACATCAAGAGCTTGCTTAACTCCCTAACCCTGGAATAATTCCTGCAGCCAAGTGCTGCAGTGCATTGCCAGAGGGATTTGTATGTGCATCGCCTCCTGGCATACACTGTGGTTGCAGATATAGATTGGCCCATTTACCAGCTACAACCGATATCCTTCTCACTTTTCTGCCCACTGTTTGTCTCTACCTCCACTGCCGACTTTGTGCGAGACATCTCTTGTCACTAAGGTGTACCAGCTGCGAACATTCGCTATTCACTATTTCAATTCCGCACTTGCAGGCGGCCACTCAGACTTCCCAATCCAAGCGCGTCGAAGTCCAATTCTTGAATTACATTTCTGCGTCAGGGAAAGATACCAGCAGTACGGGATACGCTTGCTTGTTTTCTGTGCTCTGCACCCTGTCGTGGACTCGATGGTTTGCTCAAGAATGGGCTTGTCTACACCACCTAGTGGATGCTGGTTGGGAAATTTAGAGTTCTGGAACCATAGTCTGTCTGGTATGCAGGTCGGGACTCGGATGGGGGTATATGAAGGTTGAATTCGTCTTGGTATCATTAGGGGTGTCGGAGCGGGTTGAATATTCCGCTGGTGATATCTGTGGTTTGTTTCATGTTGTTGGACATGTGGTCCGAGTCAATATTTGTGAAGAGGGTTGAGGTGTTTGTTTGGATACCATAGGTGGGAGGGAAGAGCGGGTATGTTGTGACCACATGGAATAGGCAAAGAGGCCAACATGTGGTTGGCACCTGAGGTATCAACCTCGGGAGGCATGATCATATGTACGCACCCGAAGGGGGGGAAGTGACTGATGTGTAGATCGCGACCTCCGACAGGCACGTTCCATGTAGAGAAACTAGATCTTTGATTTTCGGTTGATTGTTTTTATGCCATGAATCTGTCAATAAGAAGTGTTCAGATGGAGGGGGAGGGTTCGGCATAGACTAAAAATTTCACCATATTTCCAATGTTTGGGTCAATCAAAATAAAGAAATGTCGTTTTCTTTGCAACATGTGCGGTGTGCAATGTTTATGGTAATGGAAGATATCTAGTCATTGAAATAACTAACCGAACGGTGTGTAATAATAATAATCACAATAATTGATTGAGTGGGGGTGAGATAGTACTGAAAGTTTAGTGAAGTAGCGTACCTCACAGGATATACATAACCTTGACAGAGCGAGAACTGGAACAGAAAAACAAGCTGCTACTGGTAGTGGGGCTAAGAGAACAGAGGGCAAGTATGAAGAAAAGAGCAAAATTTAATAGTGGAATTTCGGCGAAGTATCATACCCCATGGGATAAACACATCCTGAGAGCGAAAACGAGTGAAGGGGAACGAAAAGCAACGGCCCACTCAAGTATTTGACTTAAACCTCCTTGGGGGCGGTTGAGGACACATAGCCCCAGTTTATTGAGGGGATATAGCCGGAGTCTAAAAGGTGAACATTCATGGAGCGGGAGGACCAAATCCAGAATATTTTGTAAAGCACCATACTGCAGAAGATACACACAGCCTCCTCACAAACATGGAACTAGGAAGAGAGACCGAGAAACCTTCCACTCTGGTAGCAGAGTTCAATATACTTGATTAAGCCTAGCAAGCTCTGAGCGAACCGGATGTGTTGGAGAGGGACAATAACAAGAATCGGACCCTTAGGCACCCCCAATACCGTGATCCAAAAGGCCCTGGAGATAAATTATTACGGCGATCAGCAGAAGGAACCTGGCGATGATCACGATAATCGCACGGCTGTACGACGCACTGCGCAGAGCGCTACGACGAGCCTTCTTATATTCAAATCTTACAACATCGGGCTCCATCAAGCGGTGTATCTTCCTGTCTATTTTGACCATCGTCTTGGCGATCGTTCCGCAAATGAACATCATAGCAAGTGAGGTAAAGATGAGGAGCGAGATCTCCCAGATCCGGTCAAGCTGGATTTCCCTAGCTCCGGCGGCATTGAGGCCTCCATGCCGGGCATAGTTACCGTAAGCGCGAGGGGCTTCTGATGCTGGACTTCTTTTGTTGGTCAGTACCGTCGGCATCTCTACTATTATAGGGGGAGAAGACACGAGAGCGGTTGCGGTAATCATTCCACCGGTTTGCTATCAATTCTGCGTATTCCTTGTTGTTCGCAAGACTGGTACTTTTCCAAATGCAATCAGTTTCGGTTTGGCGGGATTCAGGATGGAACACCATGGTAGCTTTTGGCATGTCCTCACCTCTTTCGGGCTTAGGGGTTGCCCCACCGGGCCGCACAGAAACTTTCAACTGGTCCTTTTTCCTGCCTGGTCCATCGGGTTTTGGTTCGGGGAAGAGGAAATTGATAACGATTCAGAGCATGCTGTTGAGCGATGGTTTCGCTTGTGGGGCTGCTAGTGGTCTCGCAGCAATTTCAAGAATGATAGTATTTGTGGCAGAGGATCCAAGAAGCATAATGCAGTGGTTGTGAGAAGAAGGTGTGTGCAGCCTGTTGCAATGGTTGTGGAGAGAAGATTGAGGAGTGAGAGGAGGGCGGTCGCGGGTAATATATAGACTCCACGGGGACTGCATGGTGTCGTGGACGGCTCACCAATCATTTCCCACCACCCGCCATCACCTCCAGTCGTGTTGGCCTCTCCCAATCCCCTGGCCTGAGCGTGAAGCGGCGCCACGAATCGGGAGGATGGCAATGAACCCGGGAACGCTAAGCCGCAAATAAAGTTATCCCAAGGTAGTAACCGAGACTTTATGATATGTTGGCGGTTTTCATCATGACCACGTGCTTTGCTAAGAATATATTGATCAATAGAATCAATCAACAAGGAATGACAGTAGAAATAACTCTGAGGACAAGATATGCGAAGCCCATAACGTTGTGACAATGGTACAAGTTTGTCCTCCCGGCCTATCATGTTGTTTTCTCTTTCTGCCTTTCAAACGATGGTGAATTTCCGACGTGTAGATATTATACCGCTTGGGATATTGTCAACCGCGATAGCACACCCGTAGGATCAGACACACTGCCTGAAACCATCCTTGAGAAACCTGTATTCAATGAGGTTACGGGATTTATTACAAGCTTTACTCACTCTGGACCTCTCCTACAGTGACTCCGAAGCCAGCAACCGGGAAACTGGAACAGACCTCATCCTGGCTCTATCTACCAACGCTTTGGCGCTGGACGACCTAGACGGTAAACCTCTCGCAGCTGATATTGAATACTTGTCGGAAGCATTCTTGATATCAATATCGAACATCCAAGGTGTGCCTCAGAAGGAATCCCCCACTCGTGGTCTCAGAGTTTTTGTCAAATAAATATAGTAAATTAACCCCGATCAATGCTATTATGGGTAGAGATTGACCAATAACAAATCTATGTTTGATAATGTGAATTATGGAATAGTTGACAATTATTGACGAATGCCACCTTTGTTCCCTTTGTCGAATGAGCCGAGCGTCGATTCACATACTTGGGTGTGAGAGAGAAAAGATACACCGTGAAGGTTTATCCGATAGGCTTGGCTGTAGGGTGGTGCGGGCAGAAGTGCGGTCTAGAGGTGGTGTTTGGTGTTTGGTTTTGAAGCAGGGCGTGGGAGCCTTCCGCCCGATTGTCGTGGCCGGCGCGGCTCTGCAGTCTTGGCAAGGCGAGTGGGGTAACCACGGGCTTTTCTCTCAGTTTTGCTACGACTGTACCTACAACAGTCATGTCTCGAACCGCGTTGCATCTCTATCCACTCTCCCCGCTTTGCCCGCTCCTCAGAACCAATCCTATATCCCAGGTCAATAAATCATTGTTGAATATATCTGGAGCAAATACCTTCGAAGAAAGTTTCTTTTCTTTTGTCGTCCTCGCGGCTTATATATGGGAATTCCAACATGTACAACTTCGGTCATGAGAAGAGCCTGAACAAGCTCCGCAGATTTGCTATATGACGTGGGTGAGCTCACTGCCTAAA
Source organism: Tuber brumale (assembly GCA_014065205.1). Classification (NCBI taxonomy): domain Eukaryota; kingdom Fungi; phylum Ascomycota; class Pezizomycetes; order Pezizales; family Tuberaceae; genus Tuber; species Tuber brumale. The sequence goes on from JACCEG010000169.1 coordinate 9,457, forward strand.
CAACACATCGACCCATGTCTTATTCCAGAACAGTTCTTATGACTACCGAAAGTCGAGCAAATTAAGTACTATTCCGCTTCGGGAAAGGTTAGTGGTATTGCTGTGATGAGAAGACTGTCCGACCTACGACTGTCTTAGAAAAAATCCCCTAATGTGGGAACTGCCCTCCAGGCACCTGTTCCAATCGTGAACCTTCAACTCGGGCTACGAAGGTAGACCTAGCAGTTTTCGCCAGCCGCCGCAACTAGCATACTCAATGTTTCCCCGCCGTTTGGGATGCAAATATAGGGTTAGTAACTTTGAAATACCCTCCGTGGTCGAAATGGGGTCCCCGAATCTCCATGCTGACAATGCACCTTCAATAGGGGTGTTTCTAGCCGGTTGTCGAAGACTTGTTGCAGTGGACAAGCAGGCTCCCAAGGTCGAATTAATCAGCTTTACGCTTCAACAATCCATTCGTGCTCATCCCAAGCTTCTCGGTACAGCTTATGAGGCAATGGCAGAGACCTGGTCAGGTTATCCGAATTCCCAGCAGGTCAGGACTCTATGGGCCAACCCCTCTGCCGGCCTCCCAGGCACCTCCTTCCTCGAATACACGTCCCAATATTGGGAATTACATGAAGCAAGGGATCCATCGGATTCCGCAAAATTGGTTGCGCTGAAGTCACTTCACGACTGAGCTAACCAGAAATCCACTCCAGGAATTTTGGACACACAAACGGCGACACTGAACCGTTAACCCCCATAACCCGTTACTGTTCAGAGGTTTCAGCAGTGCATCCGTCTTCGCAATCATCGAGATTGCGCCTTGCTTCGTAGAGGTTGGAAGTTGTCACGCCAACCAAAAAGACTCTACGGGTGAATAAACCTCTCGTGTGGGTTCCACAGAATGGGAACTAGGGGGTGATGGCAATACTGCTTGGCCGGGAGGAGCTCAATTCACATCAGCCAAATAGGTAGGGCCGAACCCCACGGTTTTGGCCGGTTTGGGGTGGACATGAGGGAGCGGTGAAAATACTACTTCGACCAGAAGACCTCAAGGCTAACAAGCGAGATAGCGAGGGCCAGACGCCACTATCCGGGGCTGCTAGTGATGAGGACGCGGGCGTGGTGAACGTGATCCTCAAGCCGGACGTCGTCAACCACGGAAGACCAGATGGCTGTCGACAAACAGCACTATTCAGTACGGCTTGGGTGTAACACCGGGGAGTGGTGGGAATAATGCTGGGCAGTATTAGCCCCGAGAGTCCTGATAAGCACAGTCAGGCGCGGCTTTGGAGTGGCGCTGAGATGGGGAACAGGGAGTGGCGAAATCACCACTGGAATGGGATAGCATCAACACCTCGGAGTTGTCGAATTACTACTCGACGAAGGGGCGCCAACCCCCATAACGCTGGCCAATTAAGACGAAAACCAGTCTGGTGGGCTGCCAAGAGTGGCCATGCCGCAGCGATGGCGCTGTTGCAGTCCCCGTCATCTCCTATAGTGCAAATGGGCTCAAACCTGGTCCTCCAAACAGGCAGAATGCGATCCCTATCTAGTCGACAACCACGGGGAATTTTACAGAGAAAACAGCACTGATAAAAAGCCACTTCTAAAAAGAACAAACGAGCGCTTTTCCCTTCGTAATTAAGTGCCCTAGGCAGGAGGAGAGAGAGGACAAAAAGTGAAAGTTTCTTGTGAGAGAGGAAGAAGTGACAGAATGTACAGAGTGCTATGATGAAAAATACAGTAGAGTGTAGACAAGTAAAACAGCTGGAAAATGAATGAAAAGAGAAAAAAGGAACAAATCTAACTAAGCCTTAATAGACATCCACACCTTCTGCAACAATTTACCAATAATCGTGAATACAATCGTGAATTACAATAAGTATAACTACGCAACCAGTACAACAAAAGCGAAAACACCTCAGTACTATCTGATCCCAAGGTGGTCATTCAAAAAACATCTGCCAAGCATTCTTAATTACCATTTCCAATGGTATTGCCCGTAGGTGTATCATTTGACCTTACTCTGGTTGTTTTGGCAATTTTTGGCTCAATTCCGAAAGGTTGCCACGGGATTGCAGTTCCACCGGAGAACCCACCTTTAGACACTTTTGCACAGTACCCTAGGAATTGACTGAGAAGGAGGAAGATACGCCCTCGGCGACACCGAGAACTGATATCCAATGTGCTTCTTCCGCAAGGGCCACGGCAGCTCCATTCGCATGTCCCCCGATGTCACAATCTCCCTCGTCTCATCCCTGCCAAATATCACCCCGTATTTTCAAACTCCGGGTTGCCGGAATTTCCTCTCCCATTCCTTTCCCGAATGCATCCACCAGATAATATTGGCTTAGATATGGTTAATTGGTTGATCGGAATTTACAATGTGAATATACCTATCTACCATTTACCCGCTCAAACCACTATTATTTTCTCCCGTGGTCGAGTCAAGCGTGGTTGATTGCTCTTGGTAACCCAGAACCTGGTGCCGTGGGCGGGCTATGTTTTATTGAGTTAAGCCAGCGTGGCTTGAAATCTTCGTCATATTACCTTCCCGTGTCGCTTTCCGGCCATAGGGCCTCTTTGCACATATGTTTTTCATGCCTATTTTTCTCTGTCTACGCATGCGCCCACAGCTTTGTTTCCCGAATATGCTGTGAAAGTACCTCCCAGGAAGGTGTCTCAAAATGACCGCAGTTCTTCCATCCCCAGTTTTGTTGATTGCCACGAGTTGTGTGTACATGTCTCGGAGGCTCGATTTATATCATCACCTGCATCCCCAGGAACATATAGTCTTTTTATTTTCTTCTTCCGGTTTGCTATATCCCCTGAAGACCCAGTTGCTGCGAATGGATATTTCATCCCCCATTTTAACCTCCTTTTGCCCACCGTGGTTTTCTTTTCTTTTTCTCTTTCTACCAAATTATGTCCAATACTCGATGTCGCGCCTCGCGAGCTCCATGCAATCTCCGCACTCGGCAGGGCGCTATCGGGAGGGGGAGGGGCTTGCCAATTTCCTGGGAGATCAGCGTTTGAGCTATATACCACCCGTTTAGCAGAATTGTGAAAACAACAACCTCAGTGACCATAAATTCCAGTTCTAAGGTTAGAATAATAATAATCCGAAAATGATGTCTTTTAGTAGATACAAAATTTGCTGTCATTAGGGACCTATCCCTATATACGAGCCTACATAGCAAAAATGAACCAAGGTGGTGATAATGAATTGAAGTTTTCTCCACAACAGCTGTACTTGAGGTGACTATGCAACCTGCAGAGGGTTCGGGGGTTTTCAGGCAAATGACTTGATAATAATAAAACTTTGGTATGATAGGATATAGGCGACCCAGTGCAGATGACCTTATCGGGGGGGAGTCACGTTTTCTCTTGAAACATTCCTCCAACAATGGAGGAGTGTTACACAGTTGTATTTGGAAAAGCAGACTGTCAGGGGGGGGTTATTACTTAATCTAGATGTAGTGGGAGATTACCCCCTGTCCCTCCCTCCTCGCCTTACATGACCCGGTTGAGCTCAAGGGATTGCGCTGTTCCGAGCCCACCCTATAACGAGATGAATCATAGTATGATATGATTTTTCCTTTCTTTTCCTTTCTTTCTAAAAGAAAAAAGAGCAAAAGTTTTAGATCCTAATACCCGAGGCGAGCGGGCTGAGTCCCGATACTATGAAGTTCAGGTCTCGCCAGGTTCCGAATGCGCTACTAAGAGGCAGTTGCAGGTATAACCGTTGAGGAGAAAGGGAAAAATAGTGGTATCGCAGCAAATTATTAGTATCTGCGTGGTGGCTGTTGCGCGAGTGTTGACTTGACAATATGCGGTCAATTGAGCTGCCGGTCGCATAATATATCACACGTTGAAAGGAATTAGGCACTTAGTCACCTGTTGTCAAGGAGTATCAAAAAAGGGGGCGCATTTCTTCTTCTTAGTGGAAATTATCTTCTCTTCATCTTTGAGCCAAACAATCAACGTGCTATTTAACCATGGTGATCTTTATCTCTCTGCCGCTTTCCCCCCTGCTTCACTGCAGCTAAAGTTAGTTGCAGCTTCCTCTTTCATGCAAGTAATAAATTTCCCACACTACCGTATACGCTTTCATCACAGCTAGCTGGCAGGGGGCGTGCATGTTGTCATGGGAGTGAATTGGCAAAGTGGAAGACACCCGGTTGATGCCTAAGGTACTTGGGGGCCACGATTGGATGTATGTTATGGTGGGGGTGATTAACGTCACTATCACACACAACCCGGGAGCAGCTGGGGCCCTGTGAAGAAACTATGAAGATTTTTCCCAACAACAACAACAATAATGATAATAATGACAATCGTTCATAAGGCGAGGTCAGAAGATACCATAACTTTAGAGAAGTATCAGACCGCACAGGATATAGATAACGGTCTGGGAATAAAAGAGGAAGAAAGCAGACAAGCAGAAACAAGAACCCACCCACTCTGGCAGCTGAGTTACATCAGCTTGAGGGGCTTGGAGGGCACATAGGCAAATAGTATGAAAGGTAGACATTCATAAAGCCGTAAGAGCAAATCCATCAAGTCCCGTAAAGCATCATGCTACAGGTGATACACACAGCCTCCTGAGGAGAATGAAAATGCAAGGAGAGCAAGAAGCCATCCACTCTGGTAGCTGAGTTAAACCTAGTAGCCGTTTCAACTTAGAAAGCGCCTAGCACCCGGGATACCGTAGGGATGGTAAACACAAGGGTAGGACCATATGACAGGCCAAATAGCCTTGGCCAAGAGGCCCTTACTGGAAAATGAAATTCTAGCGATGAGCAGAAGGAACATGGCGATGATCACGATAATCACAGAGACATACAGCACGCTAGCACTTCTCTCCAAACTCTGAAATATCACTCTCCACGAAACGGTGTATCTTGCTCTCGATTTTGGCCGCGACCCACTCGATCGCACCATAAATAACCACGGCAGCGATCCACATGAAGATGAGGAGTGAGATCTCTTGCGACAAGGTTATGCGGGTCTTTCCCAGCTCCTGCTGTAACGAGGTGCCCATGGCGGTTGTGGTCAGCGTAATCAGGGGGGACTCCTGATCTGGGATTGTTTTTATGGGTCAGCACCAGAGCGATCTTGGCTAGTGATGGGGAAGAACGCTCGAGAGCGCTTGCGGTAATCATTCCCCGGGTTCGGCATTAGTTCAGCATATTCATCAGAGTTTGCAAAACGGGTTGCTTTCCAAATACTATCGGTTTCGGTCCGGTGGCACTCGGGAGCATCACGGTATTCTCCGGCATATCCTCGTCTTCTAATCCTATGGGTTTAGGGATTCCGAGATCCCAAAGCAAGCTAGCTTTCCACCATTCCTTCTTTTTCCCATCCGGTTCGGGTCTTGGTTTGGGAAAGAGGAAATTAGTGCCGGCGATCAGGATGTCGTTGAACGATCTTTTCGCTTCGGTAGCTGCGAGTGGTAGTGGAGCCATTTCAAGAGTATTGGTTCTTGTGCAGCGCTAGTGAGAAACTTAATGCAGTGGTTGTGGCGAGGATGGATAAAGGGATTATGGCGATAGTTGTGGAGAGAGGTTTGAGAGGTGATAGGAGGGAGGTCGGGGGCTATATATACTCTCTGAGGAGACCCGGTGGTGTTTTTGACAGCTCACAAATTATCACATATCCCGCAGATTTAGCGTTAGTCATGTTGGCCTCCCCCGGACCTTTTTGTTGGGAGCGTTTCGCTGGCCTGAGCTAGATGCGGTTGGGAGCCCGGGGATGCCACAGTACAAACAAATAAAACCGCAACATCCAAACCAGCAAAGCCAGATGTCTACTCAACAGATCGTGACAATAAATTTAAATGAAAAAAAAAACCTTGCCGATGTAGATAATTCGAAAGAGGATAATTAGGTGGCTTTTCATTTTCAATTTCAAGGATCGTGTCGCCCAGGGTTAATGGCTAGGCTAATGGCTAGTAAGTCAAATTTTTGGGGACGTGAAACCAGGAACACAATCCACGGAGAGTCATGCTAAAAATGACCGCGGAGAATGGCGGAGATACGATGACACTAGGTAAAGAGTATGCGATGTTCGCCAGGAATTGGGTGCTATAAACTATTCAGAGTATTGTGGGAGGGCTTGAAGTTTAATATCTCTAGGGATTTGTTAGGCCTCAAGACTGTGAGATAAGATTTCGCAGCACCATAGAGTTAGCTCCACCATGGCAAGATTCGGGTACTACAAGTACCCGAGTTGAATATAGACAACAAACCGATCTCGATCGGTGTTACTGCGTGAGACTTAGATAGGTTCCTGTAACCTGGGAATCCGACAACATAGGAACAGAGAGTATAGGAGTGGCCTTTTCCCAAGATTCAATAGTTCCGGGAATAGCGGTTGCTATTCTGTTAGTTGTCCGGAGGTGTATCATTCGTCCATGTTTGTCCTGTCTTGGCACAACCACGATCGGGTTGAATGGAATTCTGGTTTCACCAATCCAGAATCCGGCAACACCCAAACTGCCATCATGGCCGGCGCAGAGGCCTTATGGGTCACTACCAGTAACCCTGACCTATCGCTTGTGCTCGACTAGTCGATTGTGGAGTTGTCGGCCGCTATCATAACTTCACGAGTGTTCCACCCATCCAGAAAATACCACATGATATCCTCCATTGGCCAACATGGGCGCGGTGCGCAGCTAACTTCCAGCCGTGGTTCCCGCCGCAGATGATATTTCACGCAAATTGTTTCAAACGAATTTATTCTGCTGGAATCTCCGGACTGGCATGTAATCATGATCTCCGGTGTTGTCCGATGGTTAATGAAAGCCCGGAGGGTGGTGTCGAGCCCCTGTTAAGAGTGTGAAAGGGAGTCCTTTCCATTAATATTCAACAAAGATTGAAGACTGATTACTCAGCAGTAGGCGATAGATATTATGAGTTGCGAGGGACTTAGGGAGGGAAAGTAAAGAATCATATGGTAAACACTTTCGTTCTCTTCGCGCCTCGATACTTCGTCGTCTAACTAAACTAATGGTCAAGTCGGGTGAATAAATAAAGTATAATTAACTCCTATGCTGCGGTCCCCTGCTCTGGGCTTTAAGGAGCAAGTTCGGAGGCTATCCAAACCTGGTAGTCTTGCATGTCAAGGAAAATCAATTACCCAGAGTGGACTTTTACCTGCAAAATTCATCAAGAGTCTATGAGCACCATGGAAACTCCCAAAGCCTAGTCCGTGGCCAAACCTCTCGTGCTTGTATGGCGTTATATACAAACTACCCTCATAGCATACGGCTCTCAAGCGTTGTGCTTCTCCACGCGGACTGGCATATTTTTTCTCCCGTCCGCCCACCCAAACAGAGCTATTTGTAAACGAATGAGCTGTGACCGTTGTGCCTCCGAAGGTGCTTCGATGACTGGAGTACCACGATCTCTGACTCTATTTTCTTTCTTTTTCCTTGACGGATCCTCTTAGTTTTCCATATCAGACCTCAGGATCCCCATGAAATTCCCTCACCCGACCACCGTGAGGCTTGCCATGTTCCCGGGATATCAGCCGTTGAGTTATATACTGCCCCTTCGCATAATTATGAAATCAACTGACGAAGTGACCGTAAGTTCCAGTTGTAAGGTATAATAATAATGACAAGCGGAACAAATGGTATCTCGTATCATATAGGAATGTGTCACCGCGTAAGGGTCTCACAATATGGACACCGTATGTAGAGGGTTCTACAGTAGGGGTGAGGAGTTAAGTTCCATTCGTGGAATATTCGGCACAATGCAGGGTGTTTACGTCTTGTATTTGGAACGCTGACTTCTTTTTTTTTTTACCAGGCCGCAACGTAAGTATGTATCCACTCTCTCCCCTCTCGCAATATTATAAAATAAATTTAATGTTGCATTTTTTCTTTTTTTTAAAAAAACAGTGATGTATATATTTTCTTAATCCCCACGGGGGGCCAAATCAGGATAATTGAGTTCAGGTCATCTTGGGCAGTAGGTGCGCAATGAGGGGGAAACTGGAGACTTAATCGTTGATGAGTAAGGATGAATAGTGATACCAAATGTTCCACCAATTGTTGGTATCCACTTGTTCAGAGTGTTCGCAGGAGGGGTGGATGAGGTGTTGATATCATGATGGGGAGAAGTCACCACAGGAGCGAATCGGCAAAGTGGCCGACGCAGGGTTGACACCTAAGGCGCTTCGGGATCACGATTGTACGTATGCTAATGGGGACGCGGTTCCCATAGCTACCAAGACCCACAAGAGCCTAGGGCCATGGAGATAAACGATCCCCTCGTTGGATAATAATAACAATAACAATAACAATAATAGGAATGGAAAAAACAAGTCATCCACCAGGGGAAGAAATTCAGAAAGTTCAGAGAAGTATCATACGGCACAGGATATATATGTTGTCCTCAGGTAAAAAGCGGGGGAAAAAGGAGAAAGGAAGAAACAACAAGCTACCCAGTCTCGTGGATAAGTGAAATATGCTTTCTGGGGGTTGAGGAACAAAGGGTTGTGATAAAGTGGTCACATTTATATAGCGGTAGTAGCAGATCCGAGCTTTATTAGGCCTCATACTACAAACGATACGCACAACCGCCTCAGAAAAATCAGAATCAAAGAACAGACCAAAGAGCCATCCACTGAGGTAGCTGAGTTAGATCTCTTTGCCATTTAAGCCTGGCAACCGCTAAACTTTCTGGATGCTTTGGAAACGGCGAGCGCAGGGATCGGGCCCTTAGACATCCCGGATGGCCGTACCCAAAAGCTCTTTAAGAGAAAGCATTACGCCCACGAGCCTACGAAACATGGCGATGATCACGATAATCACAGAGCCATATCCAACAAAGTAGGGAGCGAGACGCCAACCTTTTTTCTCCCCAAATCCTGTGAGGCCACGCTCCGCGAAACGCTTCATCATTCTTTCGATTTTGCCCAGGATCCAGGCGATCGCACCACAAATAAGCATCGCGGCGAGCCAGGTAAAGATCAGGAGCGAGATCTCCTGCGACATGGTGAGGGGTCATTTCCCCACCTCATACTGCATCGAGGGGTACATGCCGGGCGTTACCGCAATCGTGGAAGACCCCTGATCTTTCACGGCGTTCGTGGATCAGGACCATAGGCATCTTCAATATTGGGGGGGTGTGGGGGAGACGTACCAGAGCGCTTGCGGTAATCTTTCCCTGGGTTATTCATCAATTCCGCGTATTCATCGGTGTTCCCAAAGCCGGTAGCTTTCCAAATGCTATCACTTTCGATTTAACTGGATTCCGGAGAGAGCATTACGCGAGCTTTCGGCATGTCCTCACCCCTTTCAACCTTAGGGATTCCGAGACCGCACAGCACGGGAACTTTCAACTGGTCATTTTGGCTATCTGCCGCATCGGGCTTTCGTTTGGAGGAGAGCAAACCGGAGACGGATGAGAGAATATTATATGATGGCTTCGCTTCGGTGGCTGCTAGGGCTAGTTAAGCCATTTCAAGGATCATAGTTTGGGTTGAGGAATCGAGAAGGCTAATGCAGTTTTTGTGGAAATGGGAAGTGAGCAGCCTATTGTGAATGCACTGGAAAAGTGCAGTCAGTCAGGAGTACAGTGGAATCTCAGCCAGATTGGCCTGGGGGCAAGAGGACAAGTTAGATCGGGCAGTGGTCTAAGACAAACTCGAAGAAGGCGCGCGGCCGTGGGACAGATATAGTAAACCATAACCGATATGTGGATCATCTCAACTTCCACCTAACGAATGCACTTGATGCATGGTTGCCAGCCCCGAGGAAAGTCAGTTCTACTTGCAGCTTCCGATGCTACCCCATTTACCGAACTTGAAGCTACTATCTCCAGAATCCTGAAGGAGTTCAAGGTGGCTCCCAAAAGGTCTATCAAGCGGTTTGAAGAGCTGAAAACAAATGAACTATCCGTTCAGGAGGTCCTGGAATGTTCAGCTGAGCTTCGACCAGGGCGCAAACTCACCTACTGGGCAGAGATCAAGGTGAACCGCATCCAGAAGTCCAAGCCAAAACCCCACCGCAGAATCCTGAAGAGAGTGAGGGGGATCCATCAAAATGGCAGTATGGAGGCTTGGGCTCTTGAGCGGGGTGGCGACAGGAATGAGGACGATGTTATCGCGAGGGAGGGGAAAAGGCCAGAAGAGCGAATGATTTTGAGACGTGAGCAGAGCAAGCGGTCTAGAAGAACAAACGACTCGGGGTGTACTATTTAGGATAAGGAAGCGCAGAATGGCGCGGTAGAGATGGCTGGGTGCCCAGAGGTGCTTCGAATGAGGATTGCTGGGGAAGCGATTCTTGGGAAGGACGAAGAGTTTCAAACGCGGGGGGGTGATGAGGAGGCAGGTGGCTTGTTTAGCGAATATCAGCAGCGAGCAAAGCAGCGGTTGCTTCCAGATCTGGTGGGGTGGGGGGGTGGGGGTGGTNAATGCTAACGCTCTCCAACAGAACGTTAAATACCTGTCTCTTATACACATCTAGATGTGTATAAGAGACAGGGATTGCTGGGGAAGCGATTCTTGGGAAGGACGAAGAGTTTCAAACGCGGGGGGGTGATGAGGAGGCAGGTGGCTTGTTTAGCGAATATCAGCAGCGAGCAAAGCAGCGGTTGCTTCCAGATCTGGTGGGGTGGGGGGGTGGGGGTGGTTCCGCCGCGGGCCGACTCGGCGGGTGTAGGTTGGTGGCCATCCAGTTCATGCGAAATGCCGAAGCTTCTCAGAAGATAGCCAATAAGGCGGAAATTGTGGGCCTACGGCAGATTTCCGAATGCGGTCATGGGTCACATAAGAGTGATGAGGACGAGCACCAAGGCAATGACTCAGGAATAATGATCTTCGAAGCGGGGAGGAAGAATCTGGAATCAGCCAGGAAGCCCAAGCCGAAAAAGCCTGAGTTCGGGGAGGCTGAACGCTGGAGTGAGGATCAGGATGGAAAGGTTAGTCCGGATGAAGTTGAAGTAACCATAGTTAACAAGGCATCATTCAATATACCGAAGAAACCTGTTTCGAAACCCGGAGTATCGCGGCTACTGGTTTCTAACCTAAAAGCCATTGCTCGCGAAATGGGCAGTTCATCGACCAGGCTTTTGGGTGAAGGAGAGGAGGGCAAGGTGACCCTAGAGCCTAACACGGGTCTTGCCCAAGCCTCCACCTTCCGCCTCTTGTGGCCCAAAGCTCAGGCTCTGGCATCATACCAGCCAGGCCAGAATCCAACAACGGAAGGATAAACTCAAAGCTCGCCAAGGATCAAAAGCCATCACTCAAAAACCATGATGGCCTCGAACCGGATATCGAGATAGCTGTAAATGCAAAACTTCAACTTGACTCTCAAAGGAGCAAGGCCGGCGGCGATGGCGATAGAGGCGGGGAAGCGGAGATGGTGATGGTGCAGGAGTCATCAATCTTGTGCCAACCAAAGGAATGAAGGGCGTGAATACTGATCAAGGGGAACTTGTCTTCCGCCCTTTTTCAGGTGACAGAGTTGTCGCAGAATTCAAGGAGCAGAGATAGATCGAGTAGGAGGGCGACCACGTACTCCACAATTGGAGTCCGAGATGAGGTAGCTATACCGGCGCCGGTCCCGCTAATCAAAGGACAGAACATTTGGTTTCCCCTGAGGATCAAGGGTGTCGATAAAGACAAACGGAAGGTTAATAGCCTTTAAATATTATCATCAATTAGAAGCATGTGGAGAAGGTATGAAACTACCAAATTTATTTTATTACCAATAATGCTAACGCTCTCCAACAGAACGTTAAATACCANTATCATCAATTAGAAGCATGTGGAGAAGGTATGAAACTACCAAATTTATTTTATTACCAATAATGCTAACGCTCTCCAACAGAACGTTAAATACCAAGCATCTGCACTTACCTCTCCTTCAAATATCAGCAGTAATACGAATACAGGCTGTGCATCCCATTTGGCCCGAGTGGACTATGACGACGTTCCAGGATTCTACAATACCGAGTGTTATTGTCAAGCAGGGTACAGTAATCGAGCCTATGTCAGCACGATTCAAGTAATTGAGTTCTGTTGGTTGATGGGTGGGTTCATTGCAAGAATATTATAATACTTGGTTGTGCATAGCCCAAAAGGATTTGATCTCGTGCTGCTAATTCCAGTATTCTCAATCCTCCAACATCTAGAAAATCGAGTTTGACGTGCAGTACCATAACTTGCCCAAGCTGGATCCGAGGTTCCAGGAATCTGATTCCCAGCAACCAGTGTCAGGATTGGTGAACCAGATGCTTCTCCTAATGTCATGACATCCCTTCTAACACACAAGCCCCATAACAACATTCCGCCCCGCCGGACCAATAATGTCTGGAGGAATACTCACTCTCCTTCGTGTATGGCCCCCATTGATACGTCTTTCTAACTCTCTCAGGATCAATTCCACAAGACCGGTCTCAATTGGTTTCGTCAATCAGACCGATATTTCACACACTTCGGAAACCTAGCTACAACCTGGTGGGATCCCAACGGCTTGTCACGTCTCCTCAATCCAATGAACCCGATCCGTCTCTCCTTCATCCCACGCTGTATTCTCAGAGGTTCGCCAATACCAGTCGCCTCTTTGACGCGCACATCGTCGGAAAACCACGACCCAAAATTGGATGGGCAGGAAGCTGATAAACTGCCGAAACTCTCTTTCCTGACGATAGGTTGCTGCGGCGCAATTCTGGCGGAGGCGGTCGCAAGACTATCGAGCGCCGGGTCAGGCGTGCCACGCCAGGCGAGCAAGCTGGTTCTCCCCGTGGCGCTCTCCGACGCGCGACGGCGCCGGATGGTTACTGGGGGCAAACGTCGCTACATTAATACTATAATCGAGCTCCCGAAAAGACCCGTTGGCCAACGCGATATATTTGACGTTGTCACGTTAATCAAAGTCCTAGAGCATGTCATGTGTCCGAGTTAGCTCATGCAGTCCGCCATGGAGCATGGCAGGCTTGGGGCGGTGGCTTGTGCTGTCCACAATCGCGACCGGGGCGACCCTTTTGACGACAGAGTTTGATGCTGAGGATATTCTTGGGAACGTATGGAGGGGGACGCACGACTAGAATAAGTAGATTAATGCGCACGAGTTATGGGCTTTTTTTAAAGAGAAGGAGGGATGGCGCGATCCCCTTGCGATGGGATGTGTTTATGTGCCTGCGTTTGAATGGATTGAGGTCAGGGGTGGGTAGATGGATGGCAATTATTTCTTTGGAGTCACGAGGGGCTGGCAATTGTTGCGACGACGTTGAGCCCAAATCTTTTAGAGATTGTTATGGGACAGGGGGAGTTGATGGAAACGAGGTCTTGACAACCGGCATCAAGTCATGATGTTCCCATTCGGAAGCATAGTCTACTATCTGTATGAGATGTAGTCCGGCTTGGCGATAGGAAACCACAGATGGATCCCGTATGAAATCGAAATAGAGAGCACAGTTTTTCTGAGAATCTAAAGTACAGTACAAGATACACCTTGAATTTAATGATTGATAACTAAAAGGATAGTGCAGGGCTATCTGCTGCCGGATCTTTGCTGAAGGGCCGCGATATCAAGGCTTTAGTAGAGCGCATTGAGCTGACACCCAGTATTTGGGTTAACCATCATTAACCATCACTCGAAAAACCAATCCCATGCATGGAAATTAAACGTTCAAGACCCCTCCTGCGATGATACGGGCAAAATAGCTGACATCACCGACAGCAAAGAAGGAAAATGTGTAAACCACGATTGTCCTTGACAAAGTATCACAATATAGGCCCACAATCTAGGAGCAGATGATATTTAATCCCATGCTACATGGTAGCCCAGGGTGGGTAATTGCAATCTCCCCCCTATCACCAAAAGGATCTTCCATTTCCTCCTCAAGATTTGGCCTTCCCTGCTCCTTCAACCGCGGTCAGCCCCGGTAATACAGCTTCCGTCGCTCGGTAACCAAGGTTAGTTCCTCGATTTGACTTCTTACCAGTATTTAAGGGATCAGTACTGATTACATAGAAGACGGATGCGGGGGGGAGACTCACACTTCAGGCTGTTCCTTAAGTCTATCCATGAACCCTTCACGTGACCGCGCTGAATTAGACGTGAAATCTGGCGCCAAGTTTCCACAAACTGGACAATCGTCCTTGTTCTCTCTCGAGTTTATGTAGGAAGCGGAGGACTCAGGCTGTACTAGTGACTGTATCTACTTCGGTGCCGTGGGCAGTAGTGTGAGTGACCAGAATAGATTTGGATTGGACAAGCGAATGAAAAAGTAGACCATAATGAGATGATGGATGATATGAAAAGAAATGCAAACAATAGGTCTCTTATAGAGATAGAGTCCGCAAAGATCAGACAGAAAGTAGTGGAGAGAGGAACAATGAACAAGTAGGAAATCCACCACTGTTACGCATGTAAAACAATAGCAATACTAATTCAGTATCATGGTTAACAACCAGGGCTAGTCTGTTTAACATCAAACACAGAAAGAAGATCCAAACACACTACTGTTCCGGTGAGAGTGGGAAACACTAGAGCCAGCGATAGTCAGTTTCAACATTCTCCTCCTCAAAAGTATAGGTGTAGACACCCCCATTGCCGATATACATCATGTAGTTGTTCAGGTACGGATTAGCCCCCGCATCGATCTCGTGAGCTTCGTTGCAACAAGAAGCGGCGGTGATGGCCTTTGTCGAAGCGATGGCCTCGATGATATTTTTGATTACGCTCGAGTTAGGGGCCGCGTGGCGCTGGAAATATTGAACTCCTGGGCTCTCTGCAATGCCTGCTCGTAGACCCACTGGAATAAAGAAATTCAAACGAAATGATTGAAATAAAGGTATCCAAGAAATGCTTATGAGAGGGGAAGAGGATATATGAGGATTGACTTATTGACTTGCGACAACTTGCCTCTTCATCAACCGTGGGTGAACCAGACCCTTAAATACATGAAGCTATAGGTACACTCTCATCGTTCCGGGCATGATTCTTGCTCCAGCTTCACATGTACTAATTCCTCACACTACAGAGTCCTCACTGCCCCCTGTGCTTGTCCTTTCTTCAAGTCCATTCTTTACCATGCTTCTGTCCCTCTTTGCTCAGATGCCTTGTTCACCGGCATTCCACCGGTCTTCGTTCCGCCTCGTCTTCATCACCGTACCACCGGTCTTCGTTCCGATTCTTCTTCACCGCCGTTCCAACAGTATTCATTCTGCTTCGGAGTCTTTCACTGTGGTTAGCACCGGTGATTAACAATATGGACGTGCTCCGGATCATCATTATCCAACCTCTTCTCTATCCCACCAGTCAGATTTGAACCGTTCCTACCTTACTCCCTCGGGCAACCCCACCAATACTTTCAAACACTCGCGGCCACGCCAGAATACTCGCCCACTTAACACAATGTGCCAGCTTCCGGTGAATTGTATCAAGCATGCCGAGGGATAGAGCAGTCTGTGGAGTGAGCATATCAAGAATAACCCTGGACTGTCCCTTCAAACTTTCCGTCCCACCATCCATTAGTGGCTTTCAATCACTCCGGGTTATCGTTTTCCACCCTCTGGGCGAAAGTAGCATTAACCCACCTCCCGCTTGAACACAGCCCAGACCGCAGATAACGAGCTTGAACTACATGTAGCAGTCCTCATGCTTATTCTGAATCGCGCAGTAGTATGGAGTTATAGTGCCGTATTTGACAAGTGACATTACGAACAGTGTTCCCATCGGGCCAGGTTGCTTGTAGACTGGCATATAGGCAGTAGGCCGGGCCCAGCCAGGCCACTTCTAAAATAGCCTAGTCTGATATAGGCCGAATTCCATCAGCCTATGGAAGCCTATCAGGCTTTGTAGGCGCCTAGAGGCCGAACCATTGGCATTGGAAAATTGTTGTGATTAAAATCATGGTGTCGGATTTGGGACAAGTTTCCGAACACTGAGCATTTGGTTTCTTGTGTTTCTTTCTTTCTCCTAGGGGTCAGATGAGAGGTTCAGATTTGGCGCACTCGTGAGAATGTGTACAACCGCAGTAGTTTGCCACGTTTTTCAGCTTAGCCTATCCACCATAAATTAATCCTTTGCAATAGGATCTACTACCGGACCGAGTAATAATACATGGAGAGAATTCACTGGACTGATGAATCTTGGTAGTACAAAAGTCGCGTTAAACAGATGTCAAAGACAAGAGAAAAGAATATCCGACCAAGCGAGCTCGAAATGACCGGTAGTAGAAAGCCGATAGAGCCTATAGGCGGGCCTGGTCAGGCCCGCCTCAGGTACTTTGAGGCCTACGGAGGTACAGCGCCTAAGTTTTGAATATTTTGCTAGCTGGGGGTATCACACTAGCAGGGGTCAGGGTAATTAATGGGGAAAGGGCACTTAGGGTGGTGTTCAACACAATGGGATTTTCATCATCAGATTCTATGGTCATCCTGTTGTATCATACAAATAATTTCACTCCTGTCAGATAGCCACAACCTCTCTACTAGATCAAATACGTGGAATCAGTTATTGGTTCAAATAGTAAAAGCAATAATTGATTAATAAAAGAAATATAAAACTGGAACTTCTACTCAACAAC
The DNA here is from genome assembly GCA_014065205.1 of Tuber brumale. Classification (NCBI taxonomy): domain Eukaryota; kingdom Fungi; phylum Ascomycota; class Pezizomycetes; order Pezizales; family Tuberaceae; genus Tuber; species Tuber brumale. The sequence continues at coordinate 25,995 of JACCEG010000169.1, forward strand.
ACCCTCAAGCTGAAATCACTCTTACAGTTCTCGCAGTACACAATTATGTACAGGCTGATATGTCTTCCCTGCTGCTTGCTTTAATTCCCATGCTGACAAATGAAAGGACTAATGTCACACCTTTACTCAAGGGCTTTCAACTTTCCCTGGAAGTTAGGAGTCTACCAGCAATGGCGTGAAACAGTGTGAGTCCGCCATGAAGTGTCGAAGACTGCCAGAAAGTTTAAACGGTAATTGTAACCTACTTCTGAGTATCTCGAGTATCTGAGAGCGATTTCTGAACACCATTGCCATAGGAGGTGAACCATCAATAGGTGTGCTTAAAAGATAGTAAAGCTGAGAGAAATAGAGAGTAACAGTTCAACTTGTAGTATATTCAGCAGAGTATTCATCTGAGGCTCGAAAGACGATATCTTTAAAGGATTGTAGACCATTTAAATCACAAGATTGTAATTATGAAATATAATAATAATAGCTTACTTACGAGGAAATAATAGAATATAGCTATCATAGTAGTGAAGTCCTAAAGAAAAAGACTTCCAGCAACAAGCTATAACTAACAAAATAAGTAATGAAATCCAACCGAGATAAAACTAGCAATCAGTACAATTCGACTGATTGGGTAGTAAATGATTGCACCAGGCAGTACTCAACTGGGTAGTGACGTAAAATAAGAAATATAAGTACCACAATGAAAGTCCTGAGGAGGTTCAACTAATAGCGAGTATTACGTGATCCCCTGGGTAAGCACGTAGTATCAAGTGCGAGACTTTTTTGATGGAGTTATAGGTAGCTATACTTAGATCCTATACATATAGGACATAGATATAGCTAATGGAGATCTCGATAGGGTTGCAGAGCCGCTGCCTGGTACTATATTGCTAGCTCTCTAAGTCCTGGACTTGATAGCTATTCAAATGCGGACAGAAAAGTAGTAACTCCTCAACTATCTATATTCGGAAGTATATCTGACGAAGTCTGCTTCTCATAAGTTCTCAGAGGATCGCAGTCCTTAAAGGGATTTTATCCTCGCTATTGTAACCAGTACTAGACACTGGTTTAGGATTTCAGGTATTGGTTGATACTTGGTCAGTTTTGAATTTATTTCCGGAAATAAGGTCTGCCTCTCGCCTGCTAGCATAGAGTTTGATACTCTATATGTTTTATGTTTGATTTCAAGTTTTGGTTTGATACTGTGTACGGTTTATGTTTGGTTTTGAGTATCGGTTTGATACTTTATAGGTTTTATATTTCGTTTCTAGTATCAGGCTGTTACTTCTTTTGTTTTATATTTGATTTCAAGGCTACCACTGTTGGAGCCTTACATGTTATTACAATAAGGCTCCTAGTAGCGTAAGTAGGGTATTTAAGAACCATTATTCCTCATGGTAGAGGAGGAAGACTTGGACAGACAGAGTTTTCAATATACTTGATTGAATAGTTACTCTCTTCACTTTACTTTGAGAATCTTTAGTTCAAGATCCAACTAACATCAATAACTTCAGAAGGAGCAATATAGTAAGAGAGCTATTCAACAACCTCAGTCAAAGCTTCCAGACTGTGATTTGCTAGATACCATATTCGGTAAAGAAAAAAGCCATGTTGACCTACGCCTACGGCATCTGCTGAGAGCTGGTTGAAATTATGATAGGGAGCTGTTAGGCGGACGCCAAACTCAAGTATATAACTGAGGGACGTAGGCCCGAAATCTTTGATTGGAGAATCTGTCGAGGAAGGCTCGTCTCGATAAAATAGGTAAGGTAAAGATTTNTAACTGAGGGACGTAGGCCCGAAATCTTTGATTGGAGAATCTGTCGAGGAAGGCTCGTCTCGATAAAATAGGTAAGGTAAAGATTTAAAGCGTAAAACAATATTATATTGATAAAATCTCTTCTCCATTGCTTGATGATCCCTCATCAGCCTGGATTAAGTATCTTTTATCATACTCCATGTATCCAAGTACATTTATCATAATAATAACTTTGATCTCAGAGGGAGTTGAACACATGACCTTGTAAACCAATACAAAAGTCATACCAACTGAGCTACAGTATATGGTATAATTAAGTGGGCTTCATTGATGTGACATTTTGGTTATGGGACGCAACTCGCGAAATCTCGCTAATGACGTGCGGGCCCCATAAGGGGGCCGGAGGGGGGTGTTGGCACTCCGGTAAATTGAGGATCTGTTCGCAGTTACCCTACCGTGGGTCTGTGCACATGTCTCAGATTTCCATATGCCTAACAAGAGCTAGCATTTGGAACTTTCTTGTTATACTTTGCAATAAGGTTTTTATTTTAGTCTCAAGGTGTAACCTGTACTGGTTACTAGTTTAGGATTGCAGTTATTAGTTGATGCTGTTTGTGTTTTGAATTTGTTTCAGGAAATGAGGTGTGCCGGTAGCCTGATAATCTAGGATTGGATACTCCATATGTTTTATGTTTGGTTTAACATATTGGTTTGATACGTTATATGTTTTATATTTGGTTTTAAGTATTGGTTTGATACTCTATATGTTTTATATTTGGTTTCGAGTATTCGTTTAATACTCTATATATTTTCTGCTTGCTGTCGAGGCTACCACTTTCGCAATCTTGTAACCTTTGTGTTGCAAGACTCAGGGTAGCCTAATTTGCGTATTTAACAGCTACTATTCTTCAATGTAGAACTAGCAGACTTGGGAAAACAGAGTTTATGATATGCTGGATTGAATGATTGCCAACTTCCGTTCGCTTTGTGACTCATTAGTGGGAGATCTATAAAACATCGCACCGTGTTCAGTCGTTGCGATTCCCTAAGTATCACTTGGGATGCTGCGTCACATTTTGCATATCGGTTGGATACTGTATATGGCTTATTTTTGGTTTCAAGTCTACTGCTTTGAATCCTTACATGTTTGTGGTACATTGCTCAAGGTAGCCAGACAAGTGTAGTTAAAGGCTGCTATTCTTCGGGTTAGCGCAAGCAGACTTTGACAGGGAGAATCTTCAATAGACTTACTGGAACAGTTACTTTCTTCCGTTCCCGGCAAGAATGATTTGTTTAAGATCCATCCAACGTATCAGATCTTTAACGAGTACTAGTTACTGGTTAGAGATTTTAAGGTAGCAGTTGATATGGTTTGAGTTTCGAATTTGTTTAATGAATTGAGGTATCCTTGTAGCCGGATAATATCAGTTTGATACTCTATATGTTTTATGTTAGGTTACAAGTATCGGTTTCAGACTTTATATGTTTTATGCCCCGTTTCGAGTATTCGTTTCATACTCTATTTGTTTTATGTTTTGTTTCTTGGCTACCATTTGGGAGTCTGATATGTTGTGAGCAGTAAGACTTTGCGTGGCCTGAGAACTGAATTCAAAGACTACTATTTTTCACATTGGAAGAAGCAGACTTCCGCAGACAGAGTTTGCAATATAGTTGGCTGAATTATTACTCTGTCAAGTTCCCTTCGCAATTCTTTAGTTTCAGATATACCAAACATCTTGGAGACTTCTGCAGTTGAAATATAGTACGCAGTCTATTTAACAACCACCGCTAAAGCCTCCAGACTTTGATGTCCTAGTAGCCACCTTGGTAAAGAACCAAGCCCCTGCACCCCACAATTACCCCATCAGCTGAGAGGCAGTCGCACTTTTTTTAACATCAATGCATTATCAAGATAGATGGCATTCCAGGACCAAGTAAGGGTAAGGCCTCTGAGGAATATTTTGAACATCATGCCAGAGATGCCAAAGGATGGTTTGCAAAGACTCCAGACACGGAGCAAGCAGCAACCGGTGCAGCTATTAAGTGGTTAGCCAGAGTGCGTGCTACACAGTGAGCTGGAGCAGCATCACAACATCCACCGGAACCAGTACCGACTACCCTATAAGGGTATCTAGAGTCCCCGAGAAAGACTACAGGTACACAGGTACCTCTAGCACAACCAGGCTATGATCCAGATAGTACTGATAGTTACAAAGAATCAGACAATATGGCTGCAGAAGCCAGACCCAATGGGCCTAACGCCATCGTTACAGCTAAACTCAGTATCAAAGTACCTTCCACAAATAAGTTCACCGGTGAAGGAGACTACGTCAAACCAGAAGCATTCAATAAATACTATACCTCAGTGCAGTTATATCTACTTCTAAATAGGCTAAAACTAGTGAGGCTGGAGGAGGAAACTGTTAGATCCTCGACACTGAAGAACGAGCTCCAGAAGTAGCTTTCCCAGCATCTCAGCACTTTGGAGAAGACATGACCAGAGAAGACCTTTTTGGATATCTTTGAGAAAGATTACAATCGTGGAAACAGAAAGAAAATACGTGTCGCAAAGTCCACGAAATGCTGAAAGTGTATAATGACAAAATACAAAGTGTATGCACTATCGCAGCAGATTTGGTAATGTTCCAATCACGGCTAGCTGCAAACACCTTAAGTAACTATGTATTGGTTCAATGGTTCTTTAACAGCATGCAACCTAGACTGCTACAAGTAGCGAAATTACAGTACGCTGAAACAGACACTGTTATGAAACTTGTAAAAAATACAGAGAGCGTAGAGGCTATCCTAAAAAGCACCGGTGCTTATGGGAAAGAAAGGTTCGCGATACCGGCAAGGGAATTCACTTCCAAACAAGGAGGATGGAAGCAAAATAGAAAAAGGAACAACCGGCCCCACACCAAATTAAAGGATCGAAAACAAAATGTTCTGTACTAAACCTGCGCTGGCAAATAACATCGGGCATGAGACTGCGCCAGCTAAGGTGACAAGGGTAAAGGCAAAGGCAAACTGAAGTTGTAGAAGAAAGTCAACTGCAACCCAGTAGAATACGAACAACTAGAGGAAGAAGTATATATCAATGGCATGGAAATAGAAGCAAAAGGAGAAGATATCCTCCCAATGGCAGCTGGACTAACAAATATTACACATCATAATGCTCGCGAAGGAACACTGCATATCAATGGCAAAGAAGCCACAGTCGTGTTGGATACTGTATCAATAGGAGGAAGCCTAATTAGCCCCACCTTTGTGACCACAAACAGAATACCTTGTCAACCTTTGAAGGTGGCGATCGGAAAACACCTAGCTATAAAAGGATGCCGATCTGCAGGACATGAAGAATGTACAGTCAACTTATCAGTAGGAAAATGGAGTGTACCAGGAACTATGATGTTGGTCAGCAACCCTTCAAAATATGATTATCTAACAGGAATGCCTTTACTGTAACAACAACAAGGTTATATGGAATGTGGCGTATTAGCTATCTTGTTTTGCAAACAGAATGCGCAAATTGTTTGAATACCTACCAGTGGCATGATCCAAGCAGCAGTGATTAGCACTGCAGATGTCATGGACCAACCCTGGGCAGTATTTTAGGGGGAAATATAAGAAAATTTACCACCTTTAAGGAAGATCAATCAAGATATAAACTTTCATCCAGGCAAGAAGCAGCGCCCTTTACCTACTTACTCAATACCCGAATGATGGGGAACTGTTAGGCATATGGAAATCCCAAGGCATGTGCACAGACCCACGGCAGGGTAACTTTCGCACAGACCCTCAATTTACCGGAGTGCTAACACCCCCCTCCGGCCCCCTTATTGTGCCCGCACGTCATTAGTGAGATTGCGAGAGTTGCGTCCCATAACTAAAATGTTACATCAATGAAGTGCACTTAATATCACCAGATACGTTGCCGCCGTCCGTCCGACCGCTTGCTGTTCTCAGGATATAGGGGAGGGGACCTTTGGCGACATCTGGGAAGTGGAACGGAGGAGGTCCGTCCGAGGCGCATTGAGATAGTAGGCTTCAAAGTTGGGCTTCCTCAACTATGGGCCAAAGGTGACGGGACGTTTTCGGAGAAATACTCTAAGAGGATATCGCAGTAGTGAAAGCTATTAGGGGTATACCTAATCAACCCATACCCTTCTGAGATCAGCTGTAGGTTGTTTGGTCCTAGTAATAGGACCCCTCTACGGAGGCCGGTGGACCAAGGAGAAGCATGCTTAAAATGGAATACCCAGATAAGTTGGAGACCCTTAAGATGCAGACACGCCGGGCTCGGACTTGCGATTGGCACTAGGTGGCCCGGCATGAACCTGATCACTTCATGACCGAAGTGACGACTGGACGATAGTCAACAAGACTAAAAGTCATATAAAAGTCCATGCAGACATCTAAGGTGGAGGCGGCTGTTTGGTATAACAAATAGTACAGTCATCTCGACGGAGGAATACTATTCCGAGTCCGCAAAAGGGGGTGATAAGTTTGCGGGTCAAACAGAGTTCGCACTTGTAAGATTCTGGACGCTTGCGTATTAAAACCAGAGTGGTACTTCTGAGTCATAGTAGTTAGAAGTAGTCCGTGAACACTCAGACGCGGGATATAAATATTGAAGTGCCTCCCGAGCTTTACAGACATCATCAAGCAAGGGAGAAGAGATCTTATCAATATAAAATTGTTTACCTCATAAATTCTTACTTTACTTTTATTTTTATTGAGACGAGCCTTCCTCAACAGATTCTCCTAACGAAGATTTAGCCCACGTCCCTCGGTTATATACTTGAATTTGGCGTCCGCCTAACAGGAACAGACATGAGCATATGGCTAAGAGAAAAAGAAAAAGCCTGAATGATCAAACTATAAGGAGTTTCATCGGCAGCACCCATGTTTGCTCCTGAGAAAAAGGACAAATTACAAATGAGGCCAGTAGTAGACCTCATAGCCAGGAATGAGATTACAAGCAAGGATGTTGCAACCATTCCAAATCAATCAATGATGCTGAATGCTACAGGCAGGTTAAGATATCACAGGAAAATTCATCTTAGTGATGCATATTTACAAAGAAGAGGGAAACTATGGGATGTGAGGAAGAATGCTTTCAAAACACTATTTGGATGTTTCTTCAATAAGGTTATACTACAAGGAGATATGAATACTCCTGCGACCTTCATGCACATAATGTAGGACTGGTTTACACACGACTCAAGCATCCTCTGTCTCTTCTATTTTCAGCGTGCTTGCAATCAACCTCAAGCCTTGGGATCTCGTGATGCAGCCACCCCACCTCTCTCCTCCCTCCAGGTCTTTGGCCTAGAAGTGGCATCCATCATCCTCCCCTCACTGCGCTCTTGCGCTTTTTCAATGCGTTGCGGCTTTCCTTTCTTTGGTTCCGGTATGCCTTTGATGCCACCCGTCCCAGCCTGCTTTCTGGATTAGTGAGGCCCATCCACAGGGCGAGTGACCAGTCACTTCCTAGGCTGCAGACGGCTGGAAACACAGTCAGCAGTATGCGGCAACTCGACAACAGGCCAGCGGGTCGATCTCGCTCCTCCCCATGGTTGCCGCAAGTGGTGGTATCCCATCCACTAAGTGACACTCTCTCTTGTTGAACAAGGGACTACATGAGAGATGCGGTAAGATCACTTGCCCTCTGCCTCTGGGGACCGCCTAGAAAGAGCGGAACAAGATTACTAACAGTTGACATGGTCACGTTTGGTTCCCTTCCAGACCTAGCGGTTGGATCGGATAGTACCCTACTGCTACACCCTAACTTGACTACCACTCTACTGCTAGACCACCCTACCGCAACTCGCCTTGCGCTTCTCCACCTGGCTGCCGGGTCTGAGTGGGACTAGTCCCGTTGTCCTGCCACATGTTTTATTTTCCTTGGCCTGGGCTATTCCCTCTTCGCTTCCCGTTCCACTTGGTCCGGTATAGCCCTTAACCGTAAACGTTTTAAGTCTTAGGTAGCTCTTCTCCGCTGTGTTAAGACTGTTCATTGTGGCTCTTGCTATTGGGTTCGACCACGGTTGGAAACTGGGGTCTGTTTTGTTCCGATGGCCTTGTGTAGCTTCACTTCACAGTCTTTATCGTTTGTGTATACTACAAGTAGCGGGGCATTGGAGTTTTTTCGCTTGCGCGGGGTTCACGTGCAGGGTGTCGTGGTTCTGGGGTCTCAGTCCTGCCTGCCAGTGTACCTTTCTGTCTGGGCTCGTGGACGGTTTTTCTTCAGGCTGTTTAGTGCTGGCGTATGGGGGAAGGTTCATGTGTCTGCCATTGCTAGCCCTCCTATGAGATGGTGTACCTTAAATACAGAATAAAATGATGACAAAAAAAAAAAAAAGAGAAAAAAAAATCGCCCACCATCTAGGATATTTCACGACTGTATATATTGACAATATCCTCATCTTCTCGGAAACAGAGTCGGAATATTTGAAAGACATATTTCTCCTCCACAACCAACTAAAGGAGGCTCAATTCTATGGACGTTAGACGAAATCAGAACAATTCGCCACCAGCAGACAGGTCCTAGGCCATTTCTATCAATGATGCAGGACTCTTACCCACACCAGAAAAAATATCAAGGATCTAGGAACAAACTGCTCCAGAGACCAAGAAACAATGACAGTGATTTGTACGAATGTTCGACTAAATCTGTCAGTTTTTGCCACACAGTGCAACCATCACATAACCCTTAACAGAACTTACCGGAACTGCAGAATTTGAGTGAACGGCCACTCAAGACCAAACCAAGGAAAATGTTAGGCAAGTTGTTTCAAAATGCGAGTTCATGAAACCATTACCATATGATTCCTCAATTCCAATATGGCCAACAACCAATGCATCCAACAAGGGTGTAGGAGCATGGGTAGGAGAAGGAAAAACACCTGAGAATGCCAGGCCTGCTTCACTTCCTAGTAGGGAATTCTCTAATACCCTAATGAATTATGGTACAACCAACAAAGAAGCTCTAGCAATGATGGATGCACTGCCTGTATTCCACCACATACTTGCTTGAAGCAAGTTTGCCATCATTACAAATCATCTACCTCTAACCTATGTCGAGACAAGCACCACACCTACCAAAAAACAACCGCGATCGTGAGGATTCATGGCAAAATACCACACTACAATTGTGAATAGACCCGGGAAATAGGGCTATTTAGCGGATACGTTATCGCGTTATGATGCAGAGAATGATAACTACCCACATACTGCAAACCATCTTACAAAAGAGGACAATACTCCTACTTCCTCAGCTATTTCGTCCACCCTAGCTTGTCAAGAACTTATTACCCCATGGGAAATGTCTTGGTTCGAAGTCCGCACAGTTGAGCACATCACTGCTCATTCAAAATCTGCAAGCGACTGCAGCCTGGAGTAAGCACTGCTAGACGCATAGGATTACCGAAATAGCAAACATCTAAATTATAGTGGAGATCATGAAAGCTACACCAACGGAAGGAGTGAGGAGGAACTAGAGCCTACATCAATGCATTTGACAATCGGTGACATACCTTTTTGTCCCAACCATGAGGAATTGAAACCTATAACTAAGCTCTATGCTAGGTCTCCATGCAGTAGCCCACCGGCTACTCACACTGCACCCAATACCAGCGATAATCAAGGTGACAAAGATAATCAGTCTCCACATTCCGTCACAATATCTGCGGCATAAATGAGCATCTCCAGAAGCCTTTAGGCTATGGAACCTCCACTACTCAATGTCACAACTCCACGTACCCTGAACGTCGCCATAATGAACCTGTCTATGGAGGAGTCCTCACATACCTGATCGTGATTCCAGCAGTGGAACTACCCTTTCTGCCTTGCAAAAAACAAGGACTGAACAAAGGTTACGAAATACCAGATGAGGAGGAGGAGGTAATGGTATTAGAAAGGGTGCTCGATAACTGGCATATCATCTAAGGAGTAGATAATATGAGGAACATTTGGGAGGGAACAGGGGGTCAAAGGATATAAGACTGACCCTATCTACTAGTTAGCGAAGGATTCAAACCAGACTTCATCAAACGTCATGAACCAACATTACAAAATATGTAACAGTCTACTCTATAGTACTACAAGAGGAGCAGAACATTCCCTATATATTCCAAAATGTCATGACGTGAATGCAGAAATGCTATGAGAACTGATAATAGGGAAAGTACAAAATAAAGGACACCATAGTGCTGATCGAAGCCTCCGGTACACAACAGAATACATCTACTGGCCAAAGATGAGGCATGACTTCTAGGACTATGTCCAGCGGAATGATATATGTTAACTAAACCTAGAACAGATGACATTACCCAGCGGCATCACCATTTCGTTTCCCTTTGCTGTGGAGATATTTTCGAACTATGGTATCAATTTCAGGCTGTCTTTCACTAAACTCTGCGCACCGGACTCCGTATGATTTGTAATAGACACAGCTGTTGGGTACAGCTGGCTGATACGAATATCAGTAAATACTTCCGCAATGTCGACGATGGAATTACACAGGCACCATATCTGGATGCCGCCTGCAATACCTGCGTCGATTGTTAGTGATGCTGACCTCCAATTCATCTCCCAGTTTTGGAAACATACCCGGAAGAGGATTGGAACAGAATAGATTCTGGCGAGGCCAAGCTTTCACCAAACCAGTGGACAAGCAGAAAGAAAGATCAGGGAACATATAACAGTATTGAGGAAAGTTGTTAATGTTCAACAAACAAACTGGTTAACCTTGGTTGAAATTTTCTATTATTCGTTTTATAAGTATATTTCTTATAAATAACTTGTATTTCTCTCCCTAATTTATATTTCTGGTTTACCTATAGATCACGAACATTACTACAGCAGGAGTATATACATTAAGTATTTCATTTATATTTCATGATAACGATGTGATAATTGGATATATATTTTCTTATTGCATGTATGGGATGTCACGGTTATTCTCACTTATATACTGCAACCTTCTTGGAAGGTGCATTGCATGTTAGTTTTTCGCTTAAAATCTCTCGCACCATTGCAAGTTATATATATTTTACTTGGGATTTGCTTGGTAGTTTTTCGCGGTCAAACTTGTTCGCACTTATGGTTTTACAGGATTTTCCCGCTTATTTCTTTTCTTCGCTTAAGTATGCGTACCTGTATATATAGTTGGTTACCACTCCGAGTGTCAGAAAGAATTAAGGACAACTACTACTACCAATCTGTCTTCCTACTACCATCCTCCTCACCTAAGTGTGCCTACAGTATATCTTTAATTCTGTATCGTATTCTCGTACTCAAGCTATTAAGATGGTGCCGCTATGTACAAATTCAATTGGTTATGAGCCCGGCGCATTCATAGTCAAACGACATACACTTACACACCTTAAGTCAATTGGCTTTCAACCACTCTACTTCACACCAACAACATTATCTCTTGCTCCATCCGAACAGATTTATCACTTCCAATCTACAGTCCCAACCATCTCGCTTAACATCAGAGCTTGTACGCCCCACAACCCTAACCACTCCATCATACACCTTGTCGCTTCCTATAGCACGATAAGGCGCCCGATTGGCTAGACCTGTTATTTAATTTGCAATAGAAGTACCGATACTTAAGCGACATGAGCAAAACCTCCGTAAATGCTGCCGCAGCCCCTCCCCAACCTCAGTTACCTCCCCCAGCAACCGCTGGAGTACCTTTACCACCAGCTCCTGCTGCACCACTTCTAGCATCACCAGCTGTTGGACCACTCGCAGCAGCTCCCACCCCAGCTGCCAGAAATATCGCCAATAATTCCACGCGTTGTTGGTGCTGTCCTACAAACTGAGCTCTATCCCAAAGCCCACTGGGCCCGACAACGACGGATCATGGCTCAATATCTCACAATATGTGCAGGGACTTTACAACTGCTGGGACTTACTAACAGCAGGGGAGATAATACCGGAACCGTAGGAAGACGAAGAAGGCGAAAACAATAGCGAGAAAATAGATGAGTTTAGAGATCGATACCAATGGGCATGGACCTACTTCCTTGTAACAATAGACTCCCAGTGGCTAATCCTCCTGGCAACCCACAAAACACCAGCAGCCATATGGAAAGCCTTTCAAGACAAATTTGCTAGAAAAATACTTCCTCCATCTTTGAGCAACTCAATGCTGTCCTTGACGCCAAATGCGAGGCGGCCACAGCAATAGCCGATCACATCAACACCTACAATACCCTTTGGAATCGAATGCAACATCGTTGCTCCTCCTCCTACGCTGATGACTGATACACCTTGCCATTTGTTTTCAAAGCGGTTTTCGTGTCACCTGAAGCAAAAGCTGCTGTTCTTCTCCATTCTCTCCCCGCGTCAATGAGTAACATTGTTGACAACCTCCAGACCAAGGAGGACCTTACCTACGATCATGTCTATAACAAACTGTTGGACTTGGTACCTTCGGGTAATTCCGAAACAGACTAAGCGTATGAAAGCGCTGATATCAAAGGAAACGGAAAGGAAAGGGAAATGGTTAGAAAGAAGCCGGCCAACAACAAGCAATGTACCTACTGCGAAAAGCAATATCCCACTGCACGCTCAGAGGGATATACTTGGAATGAGTGTAACAAACTCAAGGCCGACAAGCAAAAGAAGCAGGAAAAGAAAGCAGTTAGTTCAACCAATATCGGAAAGGAACAGATATCCGAACCGGTCAGTAGATCCGCCCCCCTCCTCTCTACACAAAGAAATCCCGACCGACTCAACTGTGTAATCGAAACCGGCACAAGCTCACGCATGACGAATAACCTAGACCTTCTTATAAACTATGTGCCTAGCACTGGTACCATTAAGTTGGGAGATGAGTCCATAATAGAGTCATGTGGTTCAGGAATGGTTAGACTGAATGCCAAAACCTGAAAGGGTCATGTAGTTCGGATCGTCCTGCAACGAGTTCTCTGGGTCCCCAAGTTGGGTAAAAGCAACTTGATGTCATGGCGCGCTGTGGTTTCGATGGGAAAGGGATTTTCTTTAAGTAGTAAAGGGAAGGACATGTTCACTTTAGGGAAACATAAAGACAAAGTAATCTGGGGAAAGCTAGACGGTAAAGATTATGTTGTACAAGAAAAAAAGGTTATTGCGAACAAGATGACTTACCAACAATGGCATGAAGCACTTGGACACCCTTCACCTCCTTACCTCCAAAGCAACAACTACAGCGATGGCCCGTTACTCCACCAAGTTCCTAAAGACTGGCGTTGTGAAACCTGCATCACCTCAAGGTCAACAAAGTACAAACCTGAATAGATACAAAGCCGGTGTGAAAGCCCCTATGATCTAATCCATTCAAATCAAAGAGGAAAACTTTCGTCCCTGTCCTTTAGCAACACCTGGCACTTTGTCACATTTATAGACGACTGCACACAATATACTTGGGTTTACCCCATCAAGGCTAAATCCGATACCGCAAAAGTCTTCGCACAGTTCATCAAAGAAAGACAAACTCAGGCTAGTGCTATTATTAATCGATTCCGAATTGGTAATGGCAGAGAATATGTCAATAATGAGATGCTGATATTGTTACAAAAGCATGGAATCATACATGACAAAACCCCACCTTATTCTCACGAATCTAATGGTGTTGCCAAACGATACAATAGCAGGATAATCACATCAACACGTTCTATGCTTACAGGATTACCGCTGCGACTATGGGCTGAAGCAATCACAATAGCGGTATACCTAAGGAACAGACTCCCTAACTGATCCATAAGAAGCTCAACGCCCTATGAATCTCTCTACAACAAAACCCGTTAACAAACCACCTTGGCTCCTACGGGACCAAATGCTTTGTCCATATGCCAGAGGAGAGACGCAAACCAGGAACTAAGCTACAACCGCGGGCCATCGAAGGATACCTTGTCGGATATACTTCCTCCCACAAATTATACTGGATATACATCTCCTCACAGCATAAGAGATCTGAAACGCGACAGATACATTGGACGAACAAAATAATACAACCATCAACTCCAACAGAATCGTTACCGGAACCAGAGGTCTATGCGAAAGTCTTTCTACCATCTCTCCCTACTCCATATGAGAAACAGATACCTCTCTCTACCCCATATGAGCTACCTGAATCAGATACAGAAAAGACACCACCAAAACCGACCATTGAAGTACATCCTCCTCCACCGCCAGAAAACCCAGAAGATTATGATGAAACTGCAACCCCAGAGGCAACCCCGGAACCACCTGAACAGGAGGAACAACAGGAGGAACCACTGGCAACACGGACCAGATCCGGAAGACTCATTCGTCCACCTCAATACTATGGCAGAAATGTCAAAGTACAGGCAAACGAGGACCCCTTGACATATCACCAAGCGACCACTAGCTCGCTTAAGGAACAATGGACCTCAGGCATGGATGATGAGATTTAGGCACTGAAAAAGAATGGAACTTTCGATGAAGTAGATAAACTGATTGGAAGAAAGATAATCGACAGTAAGTGGGTATACAAAACGAAACGAAATACTGACTGTACATGGGAAAGAAACCGTGCAAGAGCCGTACCCAAAGGTTTCTCTCAAGTACCTGGGTTCGACTTTGATGACACCTTCGCACCAGTTGTTCGTTACGAATCACTCCGTTTCCTGCTTGCCATTTGCGCCAAAAACAAATGGCGACCGCGCCAATTCAATGTTAATTCAGCCTTCCTGTCTGGGGAATTCAAAGAAGAAGTCTACATGCGACCGTTACCTGGGTACAGTAACGGAAATAAAGTATGGCGACTTCATTGATGTCTCTATGGACCTAAGCAATTTGCGAATGACTGGTATGCTCTCCTCGCTAGATACTTAACATTTAGAGGCTGTACAATATCCTCCATTGACCCATGCATGTTTGTGCACAATAAATGCGACATCTACATTTCGGTTTATGTTGACAACATCGCTATATATTCGGCCGAAACTCCGGAAGCTACCTCCCCGATAGCGGACCTGAAAACGGCATACGAGATTACCGACTTAGGAGAAGCTACATTCCTGCTCGGCCTCCACATCGCGTATACATCAGACGCGATACAGCTTACCCAAGAATGATACATCATGTCAATCCTCGAAAGGTACTCTATGGAAAAATCGCGCTCTGTATCCTCACCCTTACCGATAGGCATTCAACTACGGAAAGGAACAGAAGAGGAATAGGCACCCGACCCTTCCACATACCAAGCGATAATAGGATCGCTTCTGTACCTGACGACTGGTACGAGACATGACCTAGCGTATACCATTTCATGTCTCGCTCAATTTTCAGGATGTCCCACGGAACAACACCTCCAGGCTACAAAACATGCCTTACGATACATCAATGGTTCAAAAAACATCGGCCTGCACTATCCGTACACTACTACAAACGCTATCGATACTTATGTCGATGCCGACTTTGCCGCTTGTCTGGATACCCACCCTTCCTTTACAGGATACATTATGCTTTTCAACGGCCCTTGTATCTCCTGGCGATCCAAGAAACAGGCCTCGGTCGCAACATCTACAACTGAAGCGCAATATGTAGCTATGTCACAGGCTGCGTGACAAATCCCATCGTACCTCAAAGTTGAACCAGCGAAAAAAACCTATCGATATCCCTTTTTACAAGATATGCGAAGCAATCGATAATGGCTGGTTAACACTACTTAAGAATGCAACGCCAGAAAACCAAGCCGACATATGTAGTAAGACTTTGGCAAAACCGGCGCATGAGCGCCTAATAAGACTGTGGGGCTGTAGATAATGAGGGGAAGTGTTGAAACTTTCTATTATTCGTTTCATAAGTATATTTCTTATAAATAACTTGTATTTCTCTCCCGAAGTTATATTTCTGGTTTACCTATAGATCACGAACATTACTACAGGAGGAGTATATACATTAAGTATTTCATTTATATTTCATAATAACGATGTGATAATTGGATATATATTTTCTTATTCCATGTGTGTGATGTCTCGGTTATTCTCACTTATGTACTGCAACCTTTTTGGAAGGTTCATTGCACGTTAGTTTTCCACTTAAAATCTCTCACACCGTTACAAGTTATATATATTTTACTTGGGATTTCCTTGGTAGTTTTTCCGGGTCAAACTTGTTCGCACTTATGTTTTTACAGGATTTTCCCCATTATTTCTTTTCTTCGCTTAAGTATGCGCACCTGTATATATAGCTAGTGACCGCTCCGAGTGTCAGAAAGAATTAAGGACAAGAACTACTACCAATCCGCCTTCCTACTACTATCCTCCTCGCCTAAGTGTGCCCACAGTATATCTTTAATACTGTATCGTATTCTCGTACTCAAGCTATTAAGATTGTGCTACTACATACAAATTCAATAACCTTCCTGCCTCAAGTTACTGCTTACTCCAATGCAGGACACTCTGATACTATTAGTATGTCTCCATACAAGGCTGCGTATGGGCGACAAAAGCAGCGGCACAATGTGTATAAAGTCCAGTTGACAACTGTCGCAGCGTCCGATGATTCCTTGAATAGTTACCAAGAGATTAGAAATGTGGCATATCAAGCATCCCGGTTGGCTAAGGTAAGATCATACACAGTAGCAGCTAAGAGGAGGACCTGCAACAAACCGATTGAGATGGAGGGAAGGATACGGGGTTTTGGAGCCCTGTTTGGGACAGAAACTGGCCGATCTCAGAAACTCCAGCCACCCTTGTGAGGCCCATTTGACAGTACTTCAATTCGATAAATATATGCAGAACTAGATACTTACCATCAATCCGAGTATGTACCGGAGCAAGATAGGAGTATTCCATTGTTGGGTATTCAAACCTTACCATTATAGTGATGCTTTTCGGTTTCCTCAACAAGTACAGGCAAAGCTGGCATCTATTCTTAGCAATAAAAAAAGGTTTTGGAACATTCAATCAGTCTTGAATTACAGGGAACGATATGGAAAAGCCAAATTCTTTAATAGTTGGAAAGCATATCCAGCAAGCAAGAATAGTTGGGAACCGGTAGAATGATTGAAACATGCAATAGATTTAGTTCAAGCATGGTGGATAGACAACATGCCAGCAGATGAGTTTCAGGCTCTATTTTCTGTGTTTATTCCAATGTGTTATTCTGTCACTAAAGATGACTTACAGAGCTATTCAGATGTACTTTCTGGTAATAAGGGTTTTTGGGATCCTTATTTGAATTCGGATCATCATAGCGAGGATAAAGGATTTTCTTGTTATATTTGAAATAAGGATTTTATTTTGTTTTCAAGGTGCAACCAGTACTGGTTACTGGTTTAGGATTTTCAGGTAGCAGTTGAGACTCCTTGAGTTTTGAATTTGTTTAAGGAAACGAGGTGCCCCTCTACCCTAATAATATCAGTAGGATACTCGATATGTTTTATATTTAGTTTCCAGTATCGTTTTGATCCTATATATGTTTTATATTTAGTTTCGAGAATCGTTTTGATACTGTATATATTTCATGTTTCGTTTCAAGGCTACCACTTGAATGTCTTACAAGTTGTGACCAGCAAGCCTGCGGGTGGCCTTAGATGTGTATTTAAGTACTTCTGTTAGGCATATGGAAATCCGAGACATGATCACAGACCCACGGTAGGGTAACTGCGCACAGACCCTCAAATTACCGGAGTGCCAACACCCCCCTCCGGCCCCCTCATGGGGCCCGCACGTCATTCGCGAGATTTCGCGAGTTGCGTCCCATAACTAAAATGTCAGATCAATGAAGCCCACTTCACAACACCATATACGTCGCCGCCGTCCATCCGACCGCATGCTGTTCGAAGGGTGTATGAGAGGGGACCGTTGGCGACATGTGGGAAGTAGAATGGAGGAGATCCATCGGAGGCGCATTGAGATAGTAGGCTTTAACGTTAGGCTTCCTAACTATGGGCCGAAGGTGACGGGACGCTTTTGGCGAAATACTCCAGGAGGATATCCCAGTGGCGGAAGCTATTCGGGGTATACCAAATCCACCCATACCCTTCTGAGATCAGCTGTAGGTTGGTTGGCCCTAGCAATAGGACCCCTCTACGGAGGCCGGCTGACCAAGCGGAAGGACGCTCAGAATAGCAGACCTAGATAGGTCAGAGCCCCTTAAGACGTTGACACGTTGGGCTGGGACTTGCAATTGGCACTAGGTGTCCCGGCATAAACCTGATCACTTCATGACTGAAGAGACTACAGGGACAATAGTCAACAAGACTAAAGTAATATAATAGTCTATGCGGACATCTAAGTTAGAGGCCGCTGTTTGGAATAACAAATAGTGCAGTCATCTCAACTGAGGAATACTATTCCGAGTCCGCAAAAGGTTGTGATAAATTTCAGGGTCAAACGGTGTTCGCACTTACAAGATTCTGGACGTTTGCGTATTAAATCCAGAGTGGTACTTCGGAGGCATAGTAGTTAGAAGCAATCCGCGAACACTCAGGCGCGTGATATACATATCGAAGTGCCTCGCGAGCTTTACAGACATCATCAACCAACGGAGAACCGATCTTATCAATATAATCTTGTTTTACGCTTTAAATCTTTACCTTACCTATTTTATCGAGATGAGCCTTCCTCGACAGATTCTCCAATCAAAGATTTCGTTCCTACGTCCCTCAGTAATATACGGGAGTTTGGCGTCTGCCTAACAGTATATTGATAGTTCGCCTGTTACCAAGGCTCACTATATGAACTGCGGGTTCACTTGAAACTCCACCCTCACCTCAGACTTCGCTTACATTTTCGAAGCACCTCAGTGTCATATCTATATTCATTCTTTGGAACAAATGTTTGAAACCGAGCAGTTCGAAATCGAAGAAGAATATACGCAAGAACCCTCGTGGTTCACATCACCTTTCGGGATCTCAACGAGGGATCAATTCAAGAGCATATATCGTACCAGGCACGGTTCGGAGTTTAAGTGGAATTCGACTGAGTCGGAAGATTTCGTCGCCTGGAGCACCCAGTGCTCCTTAAAGTCGGACGAAAAGGAAAAGCAAAACCCAGGGACAGTTATCCGGGGGCCAGACATCCCCTCGGCCTGGGCCTAATACACTTTTATATGTACTATAAGTACATCCTAAACCTTGAGAAAAAGGAGATTCAGGTTTTGAGTCCAGAGTCGGACCAACCGAACCCTTTTATACCTACACCCCTAGAGTGTCTCAACCGTTGGATAACTTACATACGATTCCTCAAACCATTTAGAGGATATCAAGAACTCTGGTACGAAGTGCCAGAAATCAATCATCCAGGACTATTAGAACAATTAGCATACCTGGAAAGTATCACAATGGCTGAGATACCTCAGGACCCAAGAAAGAGAATAACGGCGGGAGAACCAATGGACACCCGCCCAGATACGACAGATAAAACTGATGATTCGGCTACATGGAGTCCCTCTCCATCAACACCTCATGAACCTACATTTCCGAGAGGAAATGTACCTCCTCACCGGTCCTCAAGTGTCGCCAGCACTCATAGGATATCACGGGCCTCCACACCCAAACCCGGAGGAGACCATGCTGCAAACCTAGCCAGATTGGCTGCCCATCTTGGGATAACCTTGGGTCGAATAAGGCAGGATATAGACACCTCGCGCAACCAACCCAATATCGCCTTCAAATATTTGACGGGAGCTACCCGAGACCATACCTTAAAATTAATTAAGGTTCAGCAGCAAATCTGCGATGGACAAGATGTCCACGACAATGATATTGCAATTTTGTTAATGCAGCTAGCAGGCGTTGAAAGCGAAGTCAAGGGGATACAACAAGAGATGTTGCGAGAAGTCGCAAAGAAGATTGATGCTCAAGAACGGCGTCAACAGGAACATGAAGAGGTAACCATGAGGTTAGATGGAACCCTCGGGGAAGAAAGCCAAGCGGCATTAGCCCGAGACCAAACTCTGGAACAAATGGTCCTCGGTTTGAGAGCGGAATTCGTAGAATTCTGCGGGCAAAGTGTGACTCGTGAAAGAGAGGTCAACCGTACCCTAGGGCAGATGCGTTTAGATCAGACTACCCGCCAGCAGAAATCCACTGATCTCAGGACCAGCAGCAACAGCAAAATGACGAGACCAACAATACCTTAAAGGTGTTGACAAAGTCAATAAACAGAATGTTGGCTGGCGCACCAAGTCCGGAAGCTGCGGGACCAGCTCCTTTACCCGCAGTCCCAGAAACAGAGGATGGGGAGTATTACACTCCACCTACACGTAGGGAAAAGCGAAAAGGCAGGAGAGCCGCTGATGCATCCCCCTCAGGTGCCCAAGGAGGCAACCCAGGGGACCCTAGTGACGATGACGGTGATGATGATGACCAGAGAAGAAGACAAAGAGGAAGTCCTAGCCGCCGCGGGCAAGGACAGACACCCGGACAGCCTGGCATGGCAGAAACACTGGCCAACGCGATGGCGCTAAACATTAAGCGACCGTCAGAGCCACCACCATTCTTTGAGGATAGACCCACACAAGATATATATGTGTGGACTTTGCAATGCGCAGACTATTGCGAAAAAAACCCGCGCATCTGGGATGACGCCCGAGAACGTGTCATATATGCGCTCAGTCGTACAAAAGGAGACATGGTTCTTCCTTATACTATATGGTACCGGAAGGCTATGGACGGACTTCAAGGGGAAACCCAGCAACAAGACCTGGCGACTTGGACCCGCTTTGAACATGATATGATCCAGCGATTCGTGCGGGTAGAAGCCGAAAGACTAGCTCTTCCAGCAATGAAACTAGTCACGTACGACGGAAGTATTGAACGATATCAGACACTCATGCACAATCACAACATCCGTGCAGGCATGACCGGAGAATCCTGGAGGGAAGTAGTGGAAGACCAACTTCCGGAACTGATTGTGCGCAGGTTGTCGGCCCTGCAGTATACGACGGATCAAGAATGGGAGGAGGCACTAAGGCTATCCGGACGGTCAGAAGAAGCACTGTTAGCCAGAAAACGGATTGGGCGAGACCAACCATCAAAGCTCAAAATAGTCCCTGAGGTCAGAAGAGAAGACCGGCGGGACTCTAAACCAAAACGACAAAGGGATACTAAACCTGATGTCAAGGGAGGTGGAGCCCCGCCACGAAAACGGAAAAGGGACGATGAATCGGAGAAGCCTTGGAAGAGATTGGGAGGTGCGACAAAGACCACCCACACCAACTTTGCTCAGGCCCATACCGGTATCCCTCAAAGTGTGATAGACACTCAAAGGAAAGAAGGAGATTGCACACGTTGTGGAAAGAAAAACCACACCTATCAAACGTGTTGGAGAGATGCCCATATATCGGCAGCAACGGTCAGCTTCAGACCAATAAAAATGGGAATTCGACGAGCAAGGTCGGCTATTGTAACGCCTAAATTAGCTCGCCGAGTCGCAACTGTCCAGAACCCAGGCCGGGTAAATAAGATCTGGGAACTGGCGGACGACGAGGAACTGCCCTAGGTCAGTTCATTGGCACCAACGGCGACGGCGATTGGGTATTCCATGTCCTAAGTGAACTGGAATCGAAATGGGAACCCGCTTTGGCAGGGGTGTATTGGGTAGCGACAACGACGGGGATCGGGTAGTCTGTGTGCAACTACGGGAGTCGAAACTCAAAATGATCAAAGTGGCGTGAAGCAAGTCTCTCCTTGCAGCATCAACGCAAGTAGGCTCTAAGTTAAGGGACCCCATGAGGGACCTACGAGCTCGAACACAAGAATCAATATATGGAGAGTCTTGATCAAAAGAGAGGATAGTTAACTTGCCCACCTGGCCCGGGAGCCAACGGTACGAAGTCCCACGAGTCACCTGGTGGTTGCCTGCTACCCGTGTGCAAGCAAGTTACTATACCCAGAAGTTGGGACATAGCAATGCAAGATCTAGCTGATAACAATACACGACAGGAGGACAAGCGACGCGGGCCGTTCCACATACCACATGAGTCTGAGTCGTATTATACGTATGTACTATCTTGCCTTCTGGCCAGAGTGTAGGATAGGGATGTACCGCTTTGGTGCGTAAGGCCCCTCTGCGGGAGCTGGACGGATAACCGAAATCCTAAGGGAAAGGACTCAGTGAAAGCGGGAACCCGGCACCAGGGGAGTAAAATGGCTAATAACCGCCCAAAAACCTGCTATGAGCCTAGGTCTGGCGTGTCGGGAGAAGGCATCCAGCCTGAAAACTGGTCGTGCGCAATAGCGTATCGGTGAAACGCCGCGTTAGTATGTAGACCCAGATTGTTAGAGCTAAATGAGTTACTAGTTTGTCTGAGGAGACCTCAATGGTCGAAACTACGCGGGCGTACCAACAAACATCTTGTCACCTACACCCAACACCAACGATGCCTGAATGAAAGAAGCAAGAAGATCTCCTCCGCGCTAAGCGCATGGGGTTAGAAGCCCCAAAACCAAATCGATACAACTGTCCGGAGGGGATCGCTTACCTCCATATACACGATAAGGGATACAAAGTTAAAGTCTTGTTAGATTCAGGATGCAACATGTTCCTTATCAACAAGGACCTAGTTGAAGACCTTCGTGTTCCCTCAATAGAACAAGACAATACAGTTGATATCTTAGGCTTTGACGCATCGTCAGCCGCCTCTGGAGGGAAGTGTTACACCCTCCCAATAAAAATGGAAATTGGAAAAAACCGACACATGTCTGTAGTGTCGTGTGAAGTGGCTGAAGCAGGTCACTATGGAATGATAATTCCTTTTTGTTGGTGGCATGTGAACAGCGTGTGTCTCGCAGAGAAGATGCAGAAAATTGTACTTTCTCCGCAAAAAGTTGCGAAAATTGTGTGCAAGAAGATGAAGAAATAGGGGATATGTTCGAATATGATGAATCCGTCGCTTGGGATCCTAATGCCTGCCGCCGTCGGAAGAATTGGAGCCATCGAAAACACGGTACACCTCGAATCACTACCGCAACAATACTGGAATTACAAACATTTGTTTGAAGCCCAGACGGCATAAAAACTAGCCCCAAGATGAACATTCGACCATGAAATCAAACTGATTCCAGGTTCAACTCCCCCCTGGGGGCCAATATATCCACTGTCCGAAAAACAGCTTAAGGCTTTACGAGAATACTTGGAAACAATGATCAAGCAAGGAAAAATCACACGTAGTGAATCACCAGCAGGCGCACCTATATCATGCGTACCCAAACCAGATGGTAGACTACGTCTAGTTGTGGATTATCGAAATCTAAATAAGATTACCATCCTCAATAAAGATCCCCTTCCACTAATGTCTGCACTCAGAGATAGGGTAGCCGGCGCAAAGATCTTCACTAAGTTAGACCTTGAGGACGGCTGCCACCTGATTAGGATCAAAGAAGGAGATGAGTGGAAGACAGCCTTCTGTACGAGGTACGGGCACTACGAATATAAGGTTATGCCTTTTGGATTGGTTAATGCTCCGGCAACCTTCCAAGATATGATGAACCAAGTTCTACACCAATACTTGGACGTCGGAGTTGTGTGCTACCTTGATGATATTCTCATCTACTCAAAGGATGAAAAGGAACACATCGAAGCTGTTAAGAAAGTTTTACAAGGTCTATCAGACTTTCAATTAGCGGTATCGCTAAAAAAATCAACTTTCCATACCACGGAGGTGG
The DNA here is from genome assembly GCA_014065205.1 of Tuber brumale. Taxonomy (NCBI): domain Eukaryota; kingdom Fungi; phylum Ascomycota; class Pezizomycetes; order Pezizales; family Tuberaceae; genus Tuber; species Tuber brumale. The sequence goes on from JACCEG010000169.1 coordinate 49,385, forward strand.
AATTACTCGGCTATATGGTAGCAGTCGATGGGGTGTCTATCAGCACCCAACAGGTGGAATCCATAATGGTCTGGAAAGCGCCTAAGTCGGTCAGAGAAGTACAAGTCTTTATGGGATTTGCTACCTTCTACCGACGATTTATAAAAAACTTCTCGGCTATTTGCAAGCCAATAACCGAAACATTACGAGGAAATCCAAAGAATTTTAAGTGGGGAATTGAACCGGACACTGCTTTCGAAGAACTAAAGCACCGGTTCACCACAGTCCCCATACTCCACCACTTTTTCCCAGAAGGAGAGACGGTGGTAGAAACGGACGCAAGCGATTTTGCACTTGGCTGCGTCCTCTCTCAATACATTGAGAAAAGATTGCATCCAGTAGCCTTCCATTCCAGAAAATTAAACTCGGCAGAGCGCCATTATGAGATTCATGATAAGGAACTCCTCGCGATCCTAGAAGCTTTTAAACAATGGAGACACTACTTGCTTGGGACGGAAAAACCAATCACAGTCTTTACCGACCATCAAAACCTACAATACTTCCTCACCTCAAAAGTCTGGAGTGGCCGTCAAATTCGATGGGCTAAGAAGTTGGTAGAATACAATTTTCGCATTGTATACTGGCCAGGCACAAAGGTCGGAAAAGCTGATGCATTAAGCAGACGGCTGGAGTACCATCCTGAGGAGGGAGCTACGCATCGCGAACAGAAAACCTTAAAAGAGGCAAATTTCTTGGTATTGTTAGTAGCGAGTGTAGGCGATGAAGGAGAAGACTGGGATGGAGAAAAGGATTTGGATTGGGAACCTCGAAGAGGTGGAAAGGAACCCGTGATTAGGGTCAAGAGGTTGAGCAAAAAGGCATACTTGCCAACAAAGGGCTCACGAATGGCGGCAGGGCATGACCTTTACGCCATAGAAGATGACATTGTCCCGAAATATGGACAAGCATTAATAAGGACGGGTATAGCTGTGGGGTTACCTGAAGGAACTTATGGAAGAGTTGCACCAAGAAGTAGACTAGCGGTCCGAAGCGCAATCTCTACCGGCGCAGGAGTAATCGATGCTGATTACACCGGCGAACTCAAAGTCGTACTTTGCAACCATAAAGATGTGGACTGCCAAATAAGAATGGGCGATCGCATAGCTCAATTGGTGGTAGAAAGGTCAACACTTCAGACATGATGGAGGTCGATGACTGGGAAGAAACGGACCGGGGAACCGCGGGATTTGGAAGCACGGACATAGCAACAAGATCCTTGATCGTCAAGGAACAGGAACCTAGCATCAGCTACCTCCAAGCATCGGCTAAAGACAAGGGTGTTCGGAAGATGAGAACACCTGTGAGCCTGCCACCGGTATGGAAAATGCGGAGGAAGTTGTGGAGAGTTTTCATAATGAAAATCCGGACATGCCAGGCAGGGCAGAAGTAAGATCGTGAGGAAAAGGTTTTCCTACTGTGGCCAAGCAAACGCGGGAGGGTTTTTACCCGGACCACACTCAGTCTTAAAATGTATGTAGAAGAAATTATAAAATGGTTATAAAGGCATTCGAGGCGAAGCCTGGCAGGAGGGAGCTCATGTTAGGCATATGGAAATCCGAGACATGTGCACAGACCCACGGTAGGGTAACTGCGCACAGACCCACGGTAGGGTAACTGCGCACAGACCCTCAAATTACCGGAGTGCCGACACCCCCCTCCGGCCCCCTCATGGGGCCCGCATGTCATTACCGAGATTTCGAGAGGTGCGTCCCATGACTAAAATGTCACATCAATGAAGCCCACGTCATAATACCATATACGTCGCCGCCGTCTGTCCGACTGCATGCTGTTCGCAGGATATATGAGAGGGGACCTTTGGCGACATCTGGGAAGTAGAACGGAGGAGACCCATCGCAGGCGCATTGCGATAGTAGGCTTCAAAGTTAGGCTGCCTAACTATTGGCCAGAGGTGACGGGACGCTTTCAGCGAAATACTCCAAGAGGATATCCCAGTGGCGGAAGCTATTCGGGGTATACCAAATCCACCCATACCCTTCTGAGATCAGCTGCAGGTTGCTTGGCCCTAGCAATAGGACCCCTCTACGGAGGCCGGCGGACCAAGGGGAAGCATGCTCAGAATGGAAGATCTAGATAAGTCAGAGCCCCTTAAGACATTGACACATTGGGCTCGGACTTACGATTCGCACTAGGTGTCCCGGCATGAACCTGATCACTTCATGACCGAAGAGACTACTGGGACGATAGTCAACAAGACTAAAGTAATATAATAGTCTATACGGACATCTAAGTTAGAGGCCGCTGTTTGGAATAACAAATAGTGCAGTCATCTCAACTGAGGAATACTATTCCGAGTCCGCAAAAGGTTGTGATAAATTTCAGGGTCAAACGGTGTTCGCACTTACAAGATTCTGGACGTTTGCGTATTAAATCCAGAGTGGTACTTCGGAGGCATAGTAGTTAGAAGCAATCCGCGAACACTCAGACGCGTGATATACATATCGAAGTGCCTCGCGAGCTTTACAGACATNTATCAATATAATATTGTTTTACGCTTTAAATCTTTACCTTACCTATTTTATCGAGATGAGCCTTCCTCGACAGATTCTCCAATCAAAGATTTCGGGCCTACATCCCTCAGTTATATACTTGAGTTTGGCGTCCGCCTAACAACTTCCATTCTTCACGTTCAAAGAAGCTCCCTTCGGCAGACTGAGTTTTCAATATACTTGGTTGAACAGTCACTCCCTTTTGCTCCCTGCAAGAATCTTTAATTTCAGATCTACACAACATCTCCGAGACTTCAGCAGTTGCGATATAGTAAGATGCCTATTCAACAACCTGGGCTGAAGGCTTACGCCGTGGATTCGCTAGTAACCACCTTAGAACAAAACCGTGCCCCTTCACTACGTGACTACCGCATCTCTCGAGAGGCAGTTACAAGAACGTTTAGTAGTGGTGATATGGTTGGAAGTCTATACAAGAATTTTCTGGAATGCCTACAGACTTTACTTCACTAGTTACCAACTTCGGTTACGAATAAAACCAATTAACCCCACATTTACTGCATCTCCCTAGACACCACTACCACTAGTTCTTCCAGTCCCACACTTGATAGGTATTCAAATACCAACTCCAAAGAGGTAACTGCTCAATTGTGTGTATTCAGAACTGCGTCTCTGCAAGTCTGCTTCTCATAGGTTTTGGCAGGATAGGAATTTTTAATTATATCTTTTTCCCACTATTATGTCGTCTAAGTGACATGAAATACCTCAGGCGTCAATCGATACCCTAAATCAAACTTTAAATCTAACATAAAACTCTTGTCACCCTAACAGTTCTGACCTCCCAAGCCTTCCCAATTTTTATACCTTCAATCCTTATACCAGTAACCAAAGAACCAGTATTGGTCACATCAAGCCAGTTACAGTGGTAGGAGAACAGATTTCATTACACCTATTACGAAATGCACGTGACAGTAGGATACTCTGAAGATATCTCTATAGTACTGCTAGGATATGTGGATGACTACTTGGAGCTATAGAAGCCTGTAAGCAAATATCTCAGAATTATGAAAATCTGCCTGATAATGTGAAAGATGGTAAAAGATATTGAAGATGGGCTGAAAGACTGCTGAAGATGATAGAGCACAGCCAGAAACTCAGGTGGAATTAGCAGAAATGTGAAGGTGGTTAGTGATGGATGAGCATTGCAGAAGTGTACTTGAAGTAGTACCAGACTGACCAACAGTGACCGCAGAAGTTTGCTATTGTTGATAATTTGCGAAAATGTTGTTGACATTAATCACAGCCTGACAGCTTCCTTGCATGCTCTCGATCAGCTCCAAGAATACTGGCTCCCCAACATTTTGCCCTGCTGCCGTGACCACAGCCCCCGTAATCAATCATCTGTTAAACTCTTAGAATAACTATCAAAAGGTAGTCAATCAGGCTCTGCTAAACATTTTTCTTATGATTTGAGGCGGGCTAAAAGGTAGGTGTACCCGGGAATGGTTATTTGGTTGCTGATATAAAGTTTTACTGCATATAAATTGACAAAGCTTGCGAGATCAGGCCGGTTACGATGGCGAGGTTTTTGTGTTATATTTTGTGTTTCATTTCAAGCATTGATCGATGACTAAGTTATTTAGTTTTTAATTGGGCTACAGGATAGCCCAAAAAGATGTATTTAAAAACCGATATCCTCCCTGACCTTAGGATAAGCCGAGTTCTATAGACACGATTCTGAGTATATACAGTTGACTAGTTACTTCTTTCCAGTTATTAATCCGACTAGCTGGTAAGTCTATAACTTGGCTAGGTAGCAATATCGTGCTAGACAGCTGTTCATCAAACCGATCAAGACCTCTGTTCACTATATCCATATCCGACCGTTCTAGGATCTGAGTAGATGTAACATGTTCCCTCTAGGAATACTGAGGGAGCCATGTGAGAGCGACCTTTGATATAGTTATCGGTTACTATTCTCAGACCACAAAAATATGGAATATAGATAGAGCTAACTGAGATCCCAATACCCTTGTTGAACAGACATCTAGTACTATATTGCTAGCTCTCTAAGTCCCAAACTTGATAGCTATTGAAAAGCAAACTGAAATGAAGCAACTGTGCAACTGTGGGTATTCAGAACTGCATCTGTCAAAGTCTGTTCCTCCCAACTTCTGGGAGGATAGCAGACTTTAAATAGATCTATTTTGAGTTATTCTATTGTGTAACCAGTACAGGTTACTGGTTTAGGATTGTAGGTATCAGTTGATAGGGATTGTGTTTTGAAATTGTTTCCGGAAACGAGGTGCGCCTCTAGCTAGAGAGTATAGAGTTTCATACTCTACATGGTTTGTATTTGGTTTCAAGTGTTGGTTTGATACTCTATATGTTTTGTGTTTGTTTTCGAGTATTGGTTTGATACTCTACATGATTTGTGTTAGGTTTCGAGTATCGGTTGGATACTCTATATGTTTTATACTTAGTTTCTTGAGTCGGTTTGATACTAGATATGTTTTACGTTTGGTTTTAAGGCTACTCATTCGCTGCCTTATATCTCATCAGATTAAGACTCCCCATAGCCTAAGAAGTGCGTTTAAGAACCACTACTTTTGATGATAGAAAGAGCACACTGCGCCAGACAGAGCTTTCAATATACTTAGTTGAACCCTTACTCTTTTCAGTTCGCTTCGAGAATCTTTAGTTGGAGACCCACCAAACATCTTAGAGACTTCAGTAGTGGCGATACAGTAAGAAGTCTATTCAAGAACATTAGCCCAAGCCTCCAGATTTTGATTCACTAGTCGCCACCTTAGTACAGAACAAAGTCCGCTAACTCTACGATTATCGTATCTTCCGTGAGGTTGTTACATATAACCTAAACAAAACCAAATAACTTACGCATCAATCCATGCCTTAAATCCAACATATAACGTCACATGAAAACCACACTAGCCTAGCAAACCTGATCTCATAAGCCTTTTCAATTATTATGCCTTAAATCCTTATATCATTAACTAAATACCCAGTATCAGTTACACTATATTTATTGATTACCCTTATTAAAAGACGCTCCACCTGCTACCCTCAGATCAACTAAGCGATTTCATTACAGCAGGCCCTTTACTGACATTCATTTTTCTTTTCCTGAGTTCTTTCCTCATATTACCTACTTTCTGTCCGAGAATGCCATTTTGTATAAATATTATACATAATTCCTTTCACTGTTACTGCTCCTAATACATATCAATAATTGGTACTGGATATGCCCGCCAGTCATGAGGACTGATCCGCTCCAATTCCCCTTCAAAAATATCCGAGAACCATGTATATATCACTCTGAAAACAACCTCACACTATGCATCCCTTCTTTCTCAGGTGTTTTTCCACCATCCAATTGAGATTTTACTCTTATCCACCTCTCCCTATCACCCAGATATGTATATGCCTTCCTCCAGTAGTGTACGTTTCATCAGTCCATAATATCGAATTCCACACTCCCCAAGTCCAGTCCACAGGCTCACTTGCCCATTGGAGTCAAATAACTCAATTTCATTCTGACATTGGCAGTTTCCTTATCACTAAATGTTCGTGAAACTCCTCCTTCGCCAGAGCGGCTCTTCTAGCTTTCCATACCACACCCAAATATAATTCTTTATCTTATTATTGAAAAGAACATCTCCTATTCCTGACCAACAAGTGTACATATCCAATGCAGTCCTCAATTTTTGCTTGAGTAAGGGTGGAGGATGACCGGATTGCTTAGTTGGTATTGCTGGTCATGTGGATACACACTGAATTTGGTGTTGAGAAAATCCAGTTTTCCCCTGAACTCGCTTATACTACTGTCCTAGTGAGCGCAAAAGCTGGCAGTCACGACTTTAGTCTCGGTCCAAGTGTAGCATATTCGTTGATGATTGATATGTGCAAAAATGATATTAGGAACTTTAAAAAATGACTATGGATACAATAGGATTCCTAGGATTTGACTCTGTATTTGAAATCATATAGTCACTACTGTTGTGAAAAGATTTTCACTTCACATTCAGAGCCTCTAACTGACCGTGACAGTAGTACTTAGTTTTCTTAGTTTGCTACTCTCATCCCTGCTAGTGGAATATTGAAAACTTAGGTGCTGTACCTTCGTATAGGCTCCAGCCAGGCTAGATCCGGAAGAATTACCGCAGGCCAGGCCCGGCTTTCCTTCACCCTGGCCTACATGGCCCGTTGGGAACACTGATTACGAACAAGCCTGCCACCGTAGCCTTCGCTTTCCGGACATCGGAGGCTCACATGAGATATTTTGGGCGAAGCCTCATGACATCGATTGTGCCCATGTCTATTTCATGAATCTCAATCTAGAGAAGGAGAGATCTTCCAGGATTTCGCGGCCTTGACCTCCCTCTCCGCTCTTCCATTGTCAGCATAATTGCTTGTTCTCCTGCTGCAGGGTATGCTACAAACATCACTCTAACTGACCACAGCATTCGCTTCTCGAGCATTTACCGGTACGAATTTATGCAGCTTACAAGACTTTAAAACCACCTCAGAATCTCTTTTGCATGTCGGTGTCATAGACCTCATCGGTGAAGGCCCACTTCAAACTGAGCATCAGATCCAGGTATCATACCTCCCATAGAATTTTAAGCTTTATTCCAATCTCAGATAAAAGGTCCAATTGTTACCATCTTGGGGGGTTAGCTATCGTCATTTTTGCAAGGTCTGGTAGCTCCTCAGGTTGTGCGGAGCCCAAGTGCAAGGAGACTTCGGAGGCTGGGTTAGTGGTTGACCGTTGCTCATACGAGCGCTGGAGGGGTAGCTTGGAGGCTATGGGGGATTCGCCGGGGGGTTGCATTTCGATGCCGCACCTTGCACGGCTGAGCTTGATTGGAACCGTATCATGCGGGATCATCACACCTCTTCCGAGCCTCGAGTTCAATGTTTATGCCTCCAATAAGTCCGCCGTACCGCCTGTACTAGTATGATACATGACGTATAACCCACTTGCGGCCGGTAGAGGACCGTACAACAATACTAGAAATACGCTTTAAAAGAGCCCGATCAACTATAACTACCGAAGTTTATACTTGAAATACAGATTCCGTGCTATATCAAGCTGGCGAAAAACCGCTACATTGTTCAAGCGTCATGAGTTATACTGTTGAACAGCGAGAAGGCTAGAACAGACAGTGAAATACAGTCAGGATATCGAGGTAACCGCTGGCCTTGCTTCATCATCGCCCACCGTAAGTAGCATTATCTTATTCGGGTATGTTGGAGCGTTGTATTGGTGGCCTCTGCTCCAGTCGTAGCTAACCGCAGAGGACATGATCGTGCCATTTCTACTGACGCCGCTGGTGGAGATTATTCCGCCGACAGGAGGCAACCTTTTGGATACCAGTAATGGAAGGTTTCGTTAGCGCCAGCGTTGGAGCAAGTTCCATGCGCAGGATGAAATGGGATAGCATTCTCTCCATAAACGCCAGCCCAGGGGCCTCTAGTTCTAGCTGTTCTATGGCATTTAAACCAGAAATCCAACCTGGCAGGGCAGGACATTTGGCACCGGTCTATTCCTCGTTGACTATGAGATGATCATGAAAGAAAGGAGTAAAAAAATCGAAAACTCACGGGGAACCTTTGGGGTCGAGATAGACAAAATCTCATCTCCCCTCGATACCACTGGCTTCGGTCCTGCCACTGGAGCGCACTAACACTTGGTTCGAAGATAGTCTCCGGACATGATTGTTTTCTCCCATAATCCTGTGACTACCATTTGGGCGTCAGCTCCTGGCGGAGTAAAGCACAGAATATAACGGATAGGATCATCATGGGCAGCGATCTGAGCGCGTTGAGGGGCAGCAGCATCCCAGTCTTGCAGCGTCATGAGTATTTAGGGAGACGAGTTTATTACAAATCCTTTGGTGGGGAAACATTATAGTCGCAATTCCGGGGGAAAAACAGTGGGTTGGCTCGAATACCATTAACCAGGCCACACTCAGGACAGGTCCTTCATGTCTGTAAATCGCTTTACCCGAATTCACCCCCGGTCAGGGAAACATCATAACTGCGACCTCTCGTGTCCCGACTAGCTACTGCCGGAAGGTCTGACCCCCTTGGACACCCCCAGGTCTGAGAGACTCTCTTCAGGGGCTGTGGACAATGTTATATCGGCGCGGAGATCTCCCAGATTGCTGGTGGTGATAGCAGAACCGGAACCATTTACAATGTACGGAATGGCAACGGTTGCTCGCTCTAACGACGGAGAGGATGCGTTGAGTAAGGACCTGTTGGGATATGTATCTCAAGATATGTGCAGAGAGAGGAAACCGTTGTGGTTAAAAGCACCCAGTAATTTGGCGAACCTTCCAGTAGGGAAACGGGTAACTTTTGTGACGCGACAGACCAATGACTAACGGCAGAGCGGCTGGCTTCAATTTCCGCCTCAGGGGGAAAGGCTACGGTACTGGCGCTCCGGATGGGAAGTATTGATTCGCAATTGGTCGCTCGTTGGGGGGGTCGATGGATTTGCTCTTCTAAACCCTTAACTATAACTTGTTTCTTAAGTCTAGAGCATTGAGAGAGGTGCCTTCAGGGGAAAGACCCCACAGGCCCTCAGAGTTCATCGGTGATTGAGGTGCAAAAAAACAAGCTTTAAAGTTGTAGACCGTCACATACCTCATTTGGGCGATTTTGCCGAACTTATTCTTCCAATAAAAAAACGCCACAGCTCATACTGCCGAATTTGCTTTTCGAGGGGAGAAACTGCGGAAGTTTTGGTCCATATCTCACCTGTGCCGTCATGAGTCACGGGTACAGTACAAGGCGCTCAGACGCATGACACATAGATCGGTAAGGTTGGAGAAGGCGGAGGGGTGACACCGTATGATATGTTACTGACAGTCAAGCCATGCAATGGGTCGGGCCTTGGGTGGGTTAACCCGGGTCATTTGTTGGGTTAGGTAGGGTTCCTTGGGTCGGGTTCGGGATTGAGCTTCGTTGGGTTGGGTCGGGTTGAAGGGGGACTAACCCGCGTTACCCATTGAACCCAACCAATATTGTTCACTTTGCTTTGTCGCGATTACCATGGCGGTCACTTTGTTATCAATCCCGGCCATGTCCTCGGAGCCAGAGCGCAGACAACGTGGACTAGATGGACTGTGGCCGGGACGCGGAAGGGGACGATTGGAAAATTGGACATATTGACAGCCATGATGATGGCGACCTTGAGAGCCACTAGGCAATGGGTGTGAAAGATCCGGAAAGCATCGCGGATTTTACCTTCTGGGTCAGTACCTCTACGGTGATGGAGAGAAGGAGCAAGCCTGGGCAATCATTAGAGTAGGAGAGAGGGGTTGGTAGTGCCTGTAGCGGAGGCTGAGGGGGATTTACAAGCCTCCGAGGGGCTGGATGTGCCTGATTCTAGGGATCAGGAGGGTACTGTCGACGGAAGGGCGATGAGGAAGCCTCAGCGGCCCTTCTCTGACGACACAGAGCAATAGTGTGATGGGTTTAACGATATCTCTGCGAACAGTGAATCTGAATCTGGAGATGAGGACGATGAGGAATCGGTGGCCAACTGCCCGCAAGATATGGAGACACGAGAAGACCCCTCGAAACATGCAAATCTTCAAGAGATCGTATCCTCACCTTCTACACTGAAACTTGCCCCGAGAGTTCATGAAAATGACCCTAATAGAGGGAAGACTCCGTATCAGTACATAATTACTATATCTTCAACATCCGTTAAGCTTACCATGGCGGACCTCATCCTCGCCATCACTGATCCCCAACTTAGGCAATCGCTCTAACTCGTCGTCGTCAATGCACTGTCAAGGACGTAACTATAACCCCATTCTACGGCGCGATACAGGATAAGAATCAGGACTCCTACATGCAGTTGAAGCTCGTTATCACTCCATACATTATTGTAACTAGGAAATGTGTTAATGCTACCTTGGCCGATATGATGCATAATGATAATCCGGAGTGTTTAAACCGACTAATTGATGGGGGGGAAGGTTTCCAAGGACAGTCCAGTGTGATTCTTTCCGCCCTCACGAGCTGCTATGAGTGCTACCCGGATATGCTCACACCAGAGACTGCTGTACCCCTCCACACGGTTCCTCAAATTCCCCGGTAGCTGGCACATTGCTTTCAGTGAGTAGTCTGGCGTGGCCCCATGTATTTGAAGGAATTTTTAGCATTTCCCTACGGAGTGAGGTACGAGCGGTAGAAAGTTGACGGGCGGGAGAGATAAGAAGCTGCATAATGATGACCCAGAGCGCATCAAGTGGGTCTACGAGCAGGGATTGCGGAAAGCGCGGGTGTTTAATATTTCCCGCGTCACGTGTGCCCTAACTCACGACGTGATCAAAAATATCATCCCGGCCATCGCTTCAACAAACACCATCATCACCTCCCCTTGTTGCAACGAAGTTCTCAAGATCCGGACGAGTACCAATTCATACCTTAACAACTAGATGATGTATATCAGTAATCGGGGTGTCTACACCCTGGCCTTGGAGCACGAGAAAATGGACCATTGTCCAGTTTGTGGAAAGCTGGCGACTGATTTCAACAATGATCATGAGTGGCAACTGGAAGAGTTGGTCAATAAACTTAAGGAGCAGCCGGAAGTGTGAGTCTCCCCCTTATATCCACCTTTTCTGAAATTAATACTGATCCCTTAAATCCCGGTAAGAGGTCCAGTGGAGAAACCGACCTTGGTTACCGAGCAACGGAAGCTAGATTACCAGGGACAGCCACAGTGGAATGGGCAGACCATGCCAAATAGTGAGAACAAAATGAAAGATGTTGTGGATGACAAGGAGGAGATGGCAATTACCGACCCTGGGCTACCATTTCGCTTGATATTGAATATAAGTTTCTAATAGGTCGGGGGCTACATGGTTATACTTTGTGCAGGTTAATTGTGGCTTAAGCCTGAGTTTTTTCTGGCTGCGCTGTCACCTGGTTTGTCCGAATCATTCGAGGAGATGTCTTCGTTTAATTTCCTTGCTCTGGATTGGGTTTTACAAGTGATGGTTAATGATGGCTAAACCGAAGACCTGGTGTCAGCTCATTGCGCTCTACTATAACCTTGATATCATGGGCCTTCAGGAAGGCTCTGGCAGCAGATAACACTGCGCTATCTTCCTAGTTATCAAATTCAAGTCATTTGTGTAGCCCAAGTCCCTAGTAAACTGTGTTCTCCATTTCAAATTTGGGCTAGAGCCATCCGGCGATTCATATGGCCAAGCCTGACCACATGTCATACTGGTATTAGACTATGCTGCGGAATGGCAACACCATGACTTGATGCCAGTTATCAACATCTCGTTTCCACCAAGTCCCCCTACCCGGCAAAAGATTCCTAAAAGATTGGGGCCCAACATCGTGGCAACACTTTCCCGCCCCCTCCTGACTCGAAAGAAATTATTCCCCTCTGTTGCCCCCACCTCTCACCCACATCCATCCAAACGCAGGCACATAAACGCATCCCATGATAGAAACATCCCCTCATCCCTTCGTCTGGTTAAAAAAAGGCTCCCTTATCTCCTCCTCATTAATGTAAATAGTCCAGTCGCGCGCCCCCCTCCACATAATCCCCAGGATATGCTCATGAACAAACTTTCTCGGCAAAAATATCCTCGAGGTCCGGGCAGTCGTGGACAACAACAGTCACCCGCCAAGCCGGACATACGCGATGGCGGCGTTCAGGTGCAAACTCGCACAAGGGGATATGCTCTACGACTCGCATTAAAGTGACAACGTCAAATTGGTTCTGTTGGGCCGCGAGTTCTTTTAGGAATTATTCCAATGTGGTATTAATGTCGCGAAGTTTCTCACCATGACCATCGCCCCTCGCCGTGCGTGCACCAGCGCGACCGAGAGAACCTCCTTCCTCGTGTCAATTGCCGCGGCGGACTCTTGGCTCTATAGTCTTGCGAGCGCTGCCACGAGACTTGCGCTGCCGCAACCTATTTCCAGTAAACCGAGCCCCTGGAGCTTATCACCTTCTTGCACCCCCAATTTTGGGTCGAGTTTTCCCGGGGATGTGTACGCAGAAGAGGTTCTCAGTATTCACGAATCTTGGAGAATACAGCATTGGATAATGGAGAGACGAATTGGGTTCATTAGGTGTATGAGACGGGAGGATCAGTGGGGACCATATTGAGGCTAGGTTTGCAAACCTTGTGGAATTTCTGTTTAGTTTACGGAGCTGATTCTGAGATGTCTTGTGGAATTGATTCCAAGATATTTGGACATATCAATAGGGGCCGTATCCGAAGGGGAGGGGGTATTCGGGAAGATAATTAATTATGCCTCCGGTGGGGCGGGATGTTGTCATCGGCGCATCTGTGTGGGAGGGGATGGCAGGACGTTGGGTTAAGCGTGTGGTAGGCCAACCCTAACCCCCTTGACTGGGCAAAGGATTCCCCGAACCTCAAATGTAGCTGGGACAAATTGCTGGACGTCACACTCGATATTGTAGATGTGGGAAAATTGCGAATACTGGAAATCGCGGCACAAAATCAAATACCTTTAGGCCATGTACAACCAAATAATATAATTATCATACAATAAACCCACCCATCAACCAAAAAAAACCTATATTCCTTAACTGGAGCAGATAGGGGTTCGATAACAGTACCCTGCTTGACCAAAACCCTGGCCGTTGTATAATGCTCGAAACTCGTATTCATAGTGCATGCGGGCCAATGAGGATGCACAGGCTGCGTTTGTAGTGCTGTTGTGATTGGCAGGGGATTGGATGTGCAGATGCTTGATATATAATGTTCACTAGGAGAGCTTTAGCATTATTGGTAATAAAATCAATTTCGTCGTTTCATACCTTGTTCACAAGCTTCTGATTAATGATAACTTTCTCAAGGTTCCTATCCTACCTTTTATGTTTATCGACCCCCTTGATCATCATGAAACACCTAATGTCCTCTCCTTTTGTGCTCTGTGGGACGAGTGCCGGTCCAGCTACCCCATCCCGGAATACAGCTGACGATTACCGGCTGGCGTTCCTCATTAATCTTTCTCTTCTCCGCCTGTATCGTGCGACAGCACTGTCACCTGCACAATCCCATATCACCAGGCCCCTTTGATCAACATTCATCCCCTTCCTTCCTTTGGTTGGCACCAGATTTAGGGCTCTTTGATCATCCGCATCCTCCTCGCCGCCGCCTCTATCGCGATCGCCGCCTGCCTTGCGCTTGTTCGGGCCAAGTTTAAGTATCGCATTTACATCAATCTCGATATCCGGTACTGGGCCATCCCGGCCGTTTCGTGATTGTTTTCGATCATTGGAGAGCTGGGAGTTTACCCTCGCCTACTTGGATTCTAGGATCCTTGCCAACCAGCTACCAAAGCGTGCGTTTTGGGTCCACCGAGGCTGGACGTGGAGTCTTGAGCAAGCCAGGTGTTGGGCTCTAGGGTCATCTTCCCGTTCGGGTATAGGCCTCGATGAAGTACTACCCTTTTCGCTAGCCTTTGCTTTCTGGTTAGGAGACTGTAGCGGAGATACTCCGGGTAGTGAAATGCTTCCTAGGTATATTGGCAGATGCCTTGTTCACTATCGTAAGGAGCTTCATCCGGACACACCTTGCCGTCCTCACCCGCACTCCAGCATTCAGCCTCCTCGAACTCAGCCTTGTTTGACTTAGCCTTCTGAGCCGCGGCGTTCTTCCTGCCGGCTCTGGGCATCATCCTTGCGATATCACTGACTTCTACCTCGTCGTCCTCCGCACTCTTTTCTGACATATCATCACCTTCAACGACCTGCCAGAGACCCTCAACTTCGGCTTTGTTTGCTCTCTCCCCAGCCGCCTCGGTATTCTTCATGAACCTAAGGTTCATCATCATACTCTTATTGTCTTAACATTGAGCAGAATCACTTCCATTGTCCTCCTTTTCTAGATCTGGAATCAACCGCTACTTTTGTCGCTGATGATCGTTGTTAAACAACTCATCCTCGCCGTCCTTTCCACGAATTTCACACTCCTCGTCCTCCCTAAGAACTGCTTTCACCGAAATCGTCATTCCAAGGTCTTCTGAGCGCTTTGCCATTACTACCGCACCAAACTAGTCTTCCTAATCCCCCATAATCCGTCCAGCGCCAATTGCTCCTTTATGCCACTTGCTCTCCTTATGTCCCAAAGTGATTCACTCTTCTGCCATTTCCCTCTCCCTCTCGATAACATCTTCTTCACTGTGGATACTGCCACACTCAAAAGCCAAAGCCTCCTTAATGCCATTTCTCAATTTTCCCCTCACTCGCTTCTGGATTCTTTGGTGGGGTTTTGCCTTCGTATTCGTGGTGCGTTTCCCCTTGATTTCTTCCCGGAACGAGAGTTCCTGCCCAAGCGGAAGCTCAGTCGTATATTCCGGACCTTCCCCACTCCTTGTTGACGTGTTTTCAGCTCTTCAAACCCTTGATGGTCCTTTCCGAAGCCGCATTGAACTCCTTCAGGATTCCCGAGATAGTAACTTCAAGGTAGGTAAATTGGGTATCTCCGGAAGCTGAACGTACAGTGACTTTCCTCGGTGCTGGCAACCATGCATTAGATGCATCAGCTAATGGGAAACGCGGATGATCCACCCGCTAGTTATCCTCCCTTGTATCATATCTGTCGCACGACCGCGCGCCCCGCTTGACTTATCGTAGGCGGCTGCCCCATCTAACCTGTCCTGCTGCCTCCTTGCCAATTGGACTGAGAGGTTCCCTTGTGCTCCGGACTAACTGGATTTTGGCGTGGCATCACCTGGGACGAGGTCGTGCCGTTGGCTAAGTTGGTGGTCACTGGTGGGCGTGAGGTCCTCCGCGGTGAGCTTATCGGAGGTTGAATATATAGTAAAATTGTACTCGTTCGGCGTCTTGCCTTCATTAGCTTCATTTCCATGAATCGCCTTTGGTGGATTCATCATAGGAGGGAGTCAAGATATCATCTCTTGCTCCTTTGCAAGTTCTGAGGGATCTTCTGTTGTTTCGCCCTCCACTGAGAACTTGGCCACCAGTTCCTCGTGGTCCGCATATCCAGATCCACATTCCCTGCTTGCACAGGCATCGCTAAACTCAGGTCCCTCTTCCTGTGTGTCGTCCTAGACTGGTTGCTGATGTCCCCCCTGCACCTTTCCATTCACGGCCTCCTTCTCCGAATCCCCAGAATCAGGCATATCCAGCATCTTCGCTACTCTCCTCATCACCCCTATTCTCCTCCCCTAAACCTTGCCCACTCTTGCTCTTTTTCTCCTTCCCTCTAGAGGTACTCACCCTGAACCTGAAATCTGCAAACCTCTCCTCATCGCCCGCACCCACTGCCTCGCCGCTACATAGCCTCGGCGCTATCAAAATTCTTATCATTGTCGATGTCAAAATGTCCTATTTTCCACTCATCCCCTTCACTTTGGCAACTACAGTCGATCTCATCCAAGTGGTCATTTCTACCACAAGGACCGTTACCGCTATATCCATCACCCCTGCGAGACTGGAAAAGACAGTGATTCCGGAGTCTGCTTCCGGGAATGAGAGACTACTTTCAGATCTCGGTCCCAGCCATTGTGAAGGCATTTTGCACTCGATCATGGGCGTTCTCCATCATCTTTTTGCGGCGGTGAAGGAGGCACCTAGATGCCAAGTTGCTCAGTTGTCTTTTTTTGTCTCTTTTGGCTTTTCTTCCCTCTTTTGTATCCTCTTTTATCTTATTTTGTCTTTTTTCTGGTTTCACCACTTCTGTTTTTTGCAATGACACAGGTGCTGTTTGTGGGTTCGGTAAGACAAGCATATTTAATAGTCATCATCTGGCAAGCAGTTGCGTGCAAGGATTGCCCTTCTCGCTTTCACACGCAGCCGATCAAGGTCTAGGACAACATACCCCTCCGGGTCAATTCCAGGCGGACAATCCCCGGCAAAGAATTCATGGAAAGTGATCGCGGGGCTCCCACCAACATCGTTGCCCGGGGGACATATTTCCTACACATCAAAGTGGCACATTAGTAACAAAATAATGCGTATTAGGGATATAAAAGAGCCTTGCATATTGTTTAACTGAGGAGTTTCCATATGGATTGGCCCGGTTTATCCATAAACGAGCTCCAATCCGGTTCTCGCTCCTAGGGAAAAATTTAACCTGGATCACGACTCGCACTTGTCCCCCGGACCCTTGCTGCCATAGTGTGGCGTCTCGGTTTAGTTGTTCTGCGCCCTCACTCCAGCCTGACTCCAGTACCACTGAGGGGAATTCTGCATCGGTTGTCCAGTTGGGACTGACAAGTGGTACAAAAGTTAAATCCGCCTCCTTCATTGATCCTGTGTATTGGCCCATGAAATTAAGGTATTCTTTTGAACCTGGTTAGCTAGATTTCTGAATTTCGGCAGTGAGAAATTGGCAACAAACCAGGCGCAGGACTTATCGTCATTGTTTCCACCCAAGCCCTAGGAATAATTCTCTTTGCCAACCCGCTCATGATCATTTCGAAAAGCCATGCCCCAGAGCACTCGTGCAAATGTGAAGGCATGACCACCTTCAGGATTTTTTCGGCAGCGAACCAATGGATTCTATAGCAACGTTTTAGTAGTGCGGAATAAAGAAAAATGGATGAAGTAGGAAGGTTACCGAAAGGAACGCCGCTCAAGGTTATTGGTAGGATGTCGTAAGCTTTGAATGACATGGTGAAAGTCTTCAGGATCCAGGTCGTGAAAGATTAAGCGGTCCGGACTACGCGTCGTAATCGCATCGTGAATTTCTTTAAATATTGCTCCAGACATTATGACCGTGGTTTCTCCAGAAAACCGGAGAGAGGGAGTGGGCGGGGCGTGGGGGAGTCAGCGAGGGAGAGGGAGAGAGCGGTGGATGAGAGTTGAAGGAGATGTGTCGAAGTGGTAGGTAAGTTGCAGAGTCGGCAGATCGTTGCAACCGCAGGCCTCCGGAACCACTAGGTTATTTGTATGATATTAATACCAGTATCATACAGTAAAATCTCTTGAAATCAATCATCAGCCCGGGGATCTCCCCATTCTGAGTCGTAAGTGCTTAAGCAGGGTTAGTGCTATCCCAACCCAGGATAGCATGAGTCATTGTCAGTGCTGGATCTCATTAACAGGTTTTCGTAACGTGGTTAACTTTGCCAAATTAAACTTACCTGGGGCAGATGACGCAATTTGCCGGGATATCCCCAGTCAGCGGAAATGGTGGATTTCGAAATATTTTACGGTATACTAGTATGATGTCACGTAGGGCCTCTTTCGATGGCAGATAGACATTCAGTTTCAGGCTGAAAACTAGGGGTTAAAACACAAACGTGGGTTGAAAGTTCTAAAGGTATGCGGGGGTGTCAGCCGAACCATGGTTTAGAAGTAATACCGCAACAACTCGCGAAACTGGTTAAGTCCGGACCAGGATGTATTAAGTCCGGACCAGTAGTAGAGTGGCTTGGTAGGGGCTTGGCAACATGATCGTTATTGAAGATACTTCTCTTCAGAAGTACCTCCTGGTAGAATACAGAGTTGGTTTCAGAATTCATTATTGAATATTTGAAATAGGAAGAACGACTTAGGTAAACTCAAATGTTACTTCTGGGATTTTTGGTTGTTTTTTTGTACCAAGTGTTTGCACTGTCACGCATAAGGCTGGGTATGTGGTCGTGGTATGAAGTTTCCACAATGGCTCCGGCAATGATACTGGAAGCCAACTAAACTTAGAGAATATTTGTAGAAATATTAAATACAAAATCCTAAGTATTCATCTGTGATAATGTACTCATTATCACTATCATCCTGCTGGATAGCAATAACATCCTTGGAGTATAAATCTTCCTTCTTACCTTCAACTTCAACTCTCCAGTCTCCTACTTGAAGTTCTTGAAATCCCTTTATATCAAGCTCATCATCTCTGCTCCCCTCTGCTGGCAAAGATAACCCAACCTTTCTAAAAACCTTTTCTACTAACTCTTTCTTTTTCACACAAAACTGATACCATGCATCTCCAATACAATTTGCTGCCAAAATCCTCCCTTGACTAACTGACCATTTCTCAAAACTCTCAACACTCTCACAATCCAAAATATCTTCACCAGATAACCTTGGAAATATTCCCTTCAAAGGTTCGTTGATAGAAATATTCAGTCACTGCACAAGACCTCTACATCAAGGTGGAATCTGTGCAGGAATATTTTGATTCGATTGAACTAACTGAATAACAGATTCTGTTTTATGAGCGGTGCAGAGGTCTAAAGCAAAGAGACTTAGCCTTCCTTCCAGAACTGGGATTGTATATTCTTGAATATACTTGTAAAAGTGTTCGCTATTCATATAAGCCTCATCATTGAACTCTACAAGTATACCAGGATGGTATAGATCTTTTTCCTTTTCATATACATTTCCTTTTCCATGGAAAATGATAAGTGGAAGAACCCTATTAAAACCATCTACAAAAACCCATAATACCAGGCAGGCCATTCTCTTGTCCCGTCCTCCCTTTGTCTCCTAGGCCCCAATACACTTTCTCTTTGTGAATTGTTGGTATGCCCACTTAGGTATTCTAAAGGAAAAGCAGTTTCATTAACATTAAAGAGATTGCTTGTGACAAATCTATTAAGAGGTTGAATAAAACTATCACAATGGAGACACCTCGGACCAAAAGCACTAATAGAAGATGGCTTCCTGTTTCTTCTATTAGATCTCAACCAGTTTATTATGAGCTTCTTGTAATCTTCTGGCATCTGTATTTAATATATATCAGTATTTTTTCTCATTATAAATTATATACAAATAATATGAGTTTTACCCATCCTCTGTCTCCGCTGTACCTCTGGTGATTGAAATTTATTTCCTATTTGGGAGAAACTCAACAACACACCAAACTATCACCACTTTTCGGTCTGCACCCTCCCCTTGGAGGGGGTGTAGGCTATCACTATTCATCCTCCTGGACTTTGGGTCCATCTCCACTGCCCTCTCCCTTTGTGCTTTACCATCTGGGGATACCCCATCCTCTTCTTCCAGCATCTTACGATGCTGGGTACCTGTCTTATCCTGGTTTTGCTGGGCCTCCCTTAGCACTTGCATGGTCCGGTTTCCCCCTTTCCACCTCTCCAGAAGGCTAGGACTACGGTTTGCGGTACGTGATTGCAATGGCTTCCTATATCCCTCCCCTAAAGAAACTAGAGAGTTGTGTCAGGTCTCCTGAACTCCCTACGGTCGATTTCGCCACTCACCTTCCTCACACATCGCTTCAGCAGGTGGTATCCCATCCACTATAGTGACACTATCTCTCGTAGAACAAGGGAATACATGAGAGACGCGGTAAAACTACTGGCTTTGTCTGGGGCTTGCTGGAGCCGGCCTAGCAGGACACGAACATGATTCTGACAATTGTTTTTGCATCTGGTTCTACCCCTCCTCTACACTTTCTCTGTGCCATCGCCTGGCACCCTACTGCTACCACAGGCTGGCATCCTGCTGCTGACCCCCCACCTTACCTGGCACCTGACTGCCTCCTACACCTCCTTCTAGTCGGACCAGTACCACCCCCCCCAGCTGGTACCTTACTACCACCTCTTGCTGGTCAGCACTTGGGCTGCTGGCCTCCCCACCAGGTCTGGATTTCCGGCGGACCTCTCGGCGGTCTTGGGCCCTGCCACATGCCTTCCTCCGGCTTCGGTTGGGTTTCTCCAACTTTTGTTTCTCTTGCCCCTGTCCCTCAGTCTATCCGACATAGGGTACCATTACCAGCTTTAGTGCTCAGGGCTGGTTCTAAGATAGCGAACTCCGTATATCTGACACGCTTAGGTCATTGTAGTGTTCCCCAGGGTTCGGCTTCTGGGTTTTCATTGGTTTGGGATTTCTTTCTGTTGTTTTGGTTGGTTTACGGTTGGGGTTTGGGATTTCTCCTAAGTTCCGCATCTGTGGAGGTTTTAGCTTCTTGTATACTGTAGTAGTTGTGGTTTGGCGGAGTTTTTTGCCCCGACTGGCCTTGTAGTTAGACTGTATTTCTTCAGCCTTTCTAACCCCGGGCAGGGGTGGAGGTTTAGGTCTATATAGCTTGCACTGATGTGACCTTGTTCCTTAATAATAAATAAAAATGAATCAAAAACAAAAGAAAAACATGAGTTTTACCTTTTGTGCTTTTCTTGTTACCCCTCTCAAGCTCATCTTATGCCTTTTCAAGAATTTCTCAAATCATCCATTGGAGAATCTGAAAACTGATTGAAATATTTCCATAGCATGTCACCTGAACCACTCTCTTCTTATAGTCTGTCACTTGTCTCTGCTTGCTAAAAATCTTTCATCCAATTTAAACTCCATTTCATGCCATTGACAAAAGGCTTTACTTTTTAAAGTACTAACATGTGTATGATTTTTCGCTCCTCAGCTTTCAATCTTTTCCTTGTGTTTTACCTATCAAGAAATAGTTGTTTGAGGTACTCCAAACTGATGTGAGACTTTAGCTAGAATAGGAGGATAAAATAATTCTGTATCAGAGGTTGGTGGATGGATGGTAGGCGTGAGAGGAATTTGGTAGTGGTGGAGAATGGTCAAAACATGAAGTTTTTGAGCTTGACTCTAAGTATTTTGATTGCCCTTTCTTTGATTACTCTTGGTATTATTTATGCGGGTGTTGGAAAATGGTCTTTGGCTTGGGACCTCTGATCATTGGTTATATTGGGGTGCGTAGGAGAGGAGGTGGTTTAATGGGTTAAACTGACATTCACAGGCACTCGAGCATTGCCACCGTGCACAATACTCAAATACTTTCAATTGTCGTAGTAGTTTCTAGCTACCAATGATAATCATGGGCGAAGACTCTCTTGTACTTGTCTGAATTTAACATATCCTGGTTCAGACACAATGGGTTTCGCGAGTTTTTATGGCTAACAACTCTGTTAAACCCTGAGTGTTGGGTTTTCCCTATAGTGGTAAAACTCCAGAGAAACCTTGAAAACGGCGTGACAAAACGCAAAAAGTCCAGAATGGGCACTACTAACTATACTATTCCACTTAACTATGTTTGCAAAACTAATGGCACAAAGAGATGAGGCCGAATGGTGAGTTGTTGGGATAATAGAAGTAAGATTGCTGTAACCACAATACCGTGTAAATTTTCAGTTTTGGAGCCCAACCAAATACATGTGATACTAAAGACTTGACAGAAGATGCTTTATGCATTGCATAAACCCATTTGCTATCATTCAGGCTATGGCTACATAATAAGGTAATAGGTTGTAATAGCCGGTTACCCTCCTATTCGCTACGCTCATAGTCGAGATAAGCAAGTGTGACGGATAAGCAAGCGTGACGCTCAAGGGGTTTTTTTTTTTTGTAAACTGAGGCCGCGGATGTTGCCCCTCCATCCATGTAAACAGCACAGTGAGAGCAATCGAGGTACTAGCAAACTACAAGTTTGACACCGGTCAGCCCCACACCACTCCGACACGCCTCTGGATTCAATTAAATTCCTCACGCCATTTAGGCCAATACCAATGTCGGAAGCTATGCCAGTGGAAAACCTTCAAACGAAGATGCCCTTGGATGCAGCAATGGAATGGCTAGGAGAGGAGCCTGGTAAAAAGGCCAATACTGCAGCCAAAATCTGTAATGTGAAACAATCATCGATTCGTGTGCGCCAATACCGACAATGCCATCAAGAGAGAAACATTCCTCGTACTTGCAACCACCGTGGGGGAAATAATCTTATCCATAGTCTTCCTCTGACTCAATTGTGAGAAATGCAGACTTTGCAACCTTCAATTAAAGCAATGTAGCTTATACTGAAGTAGTAATATGTGATGGATAGCTAGTGTTTTGTCAACATATTTACAAAAAAAAAGACCCCCGGAGCGTCACACTTGCTTATCCGTCACACTTGCTTATCCCGACTATGAGAGCAGCGAATAGGAGGGTAACCTGCTATTATAAAGGTGCATGTCCTACCTTGATATTGAGTAACACTGGATAGATGAATGACGTTCGCCAAGGCCTAGATGATTGCGGCAGAGAAGACCGTTGAAGAACAAAACTTGCAACCTTCCAGGAGCTTGTACAAGTAGTGAGTAGACTAGCGTCTTTGATGGTACCAAGCGGATAAGTGTAGGGGAGCAGGTAGTCATCATGATGAACATTATGGTGGAAGGTAAACCAAATAAGATAATACAGGATCAATAAAGAAAAGAGGTGGGCTAACTGTTTCCTCACATTTCCTAGAGGTACAAGCAGGACTAGTGCATCTGGATCCCCAGTTGATGATACTGCATACATAGAATATGACCACTGAATTTACACCCAACCACTAGGTTTCAGAAAAGTTTTAAAACTGTTAGGAAGTAGCATACTCTAGGATCACTAAGAGTTTACCCGATTATGTTTATTTAGTTAGTGATATATGAATTTAATGAATACAAAGATTTATGGCAAGTGAAGCCACGCTGGTTATCCTGACGAGGTTTTTATGTTAGATTTTTGCTTTCAGGAAGCACCTGATGCCTAAGTTGTTTGGTTGTATTAGGATTACAGGATAGCGGGAAAAGATGTATGTAAGAACTGCTCACTGCCTATGACGCAAGAGAAGCAAACTTCGACTGACAGTCACGACTGTGGACTGAGAAATAGTAAAGACAAATGTGTGTACTATGAAAGGGATTATTGGTCTTGCAGTTTTATTTATCATATTATGACTTGATGGAGATGATCCAGTAAGATGTCAAGAGGGGTATGCAGGAACCCAAGTGAACTAAGAGCAAAGGATTGCTTCCATGCACTGGACCTGATATGAGATTATGGACTATATGGACTACCGCAACAAGGAGGCAGTGTAAGACGATAAGTTATTTCACCTGTGTGACCTATGAAGTGGTCATGTGGCTTCCACATGTGTCTGCAGATGAGGTCATATGACCTTTATATTATGCAAGTGTACGAGTTATGACAGCTGCTCATGGTTGTTTAGAGAGATAAGTAGATTAGGTGAAGAAGTATAAAAAGGGCTCTCTAGGCCTTCCTAGTGAGTTCATCCTCCGTCTCCTCTATTTTCCACGTTCTTGAAATTAACTCGCAATGCTGGAATCTCAGGATCCCCACCACCCTTCCCTCTCTTCCCATGATAGACTAAATGCCATGATGATGGCGATCTTTCTCTTCTTCTCATTCTCTGCTTTTGCCTTTCCCTGTATTGGGGCTCACCCTGCCTTGGGTTCTGGTACTAGGTTTTCAGCTGCCAATTCTCTCCTCTCTGCGGACTTACTGAGGCTGCTCTCACAGTTGCCGACAGGTCTCTTACAACAAAACCGATGGCAGGGAACATGGTTCGCAGTACATGAGAACTCTAAAGTGGATATTTAGTCAATGACTCCCCAATTCCTCGTTCGGCAGATGATGGTATCCTGTCTACTTAGTACTGCTATCCTTGGTAAAATTTGGGATTACATGGAAAACTCTTTAAAATATCTGGCCTTCTATCTAAATACTAGCTAGTCAGACATGGAGGTGATTACCGCGAGTTGGAACAGTCACATTCAATTTCCACCCTTTCTTGTAGTCGGATTAGCTGCTCCCATTCTGCTATACACCATCCTGACCTTACCGTCTCTAGAGCCCCACCTGCAGGTTTTCACATTTAGATTGCACTATCCTGAGTGTCTTGCCACAGCTTCTTTTGCCACAGGGTTGGGGTTTCCACACCATCTACCACCAGCTTCACCCTATATATCGCTGTTGGCGGTAGATTGATGTATCCCACATGGCTTCAGGCTTAGGCTCTGTGATTGGAGTTTCGGTTGTTTCGGTTGGCTTTTCACCCTGGGTTGTAGCCACAGGCGTGGTGCGGAGCTCTCTCTATCTGGATGGGTTGGCAGCCTTTTTCTGTACCATGTTAACTGTTCCAGTACACCACAGGATTCAGGAGCGGGGGAGGTTTCGCGACTCTCTAAGTTGTTTGAGTCGTTGACGCTAGGTGAGATTCTTCTACTATCTGGTCACGGGCCTTCTGGCTGGGCACCTGGTTGTCGCTTTTGAACTGCTTATTGCGGGTTTTTGTTTAGGCTCAGGGAGGGCTGTGGTACTGGATTCACCGCATACGTCTGCCATAGTGCGATAAGCTGTAGGTGGATGGTATACTGTCAACAAAGAACACAATTGAAGATAAAGAAGAAAGAAAACAGAAAAAAAAAGACCAACCGCATGGAGAGAGTTCATCCTCTGTCCTCTCCACTTTCATCATACTTGGAATCAAGCCTCAGTGGAAAAATGTCATAATCTCCCCACTCTACCTTTCTTCATATGATGGCTTGGACCTAGGAGGGACAGCTATCCTCATCCTCTCCTGCCTGTCCTCTTTTGCATTTCTATGCATTGAGGCTCATTCTTCCTAAGGTTCTCCTATTGCCTTCTAATTTCCCTGGCCTCTTCTTTCCTCATGTAGTGAAGTGCAGTTAATAGTCAGAGCCTGCACTCTACCTAGGTACCAGAGAGTCAGAAACACTGTTCGCAGTATGCGGGAGCTTTCAACATCATTTGCAGGTGATATCTGCGCTCTTCTTCCATTAGTAGGTAGGCGTAACGTGTCGACTAAGTAACCCTAGCACTTGTACAACTAGGAACTATATTAGAGACCTGGTAAAATATCTTGCCTCCTACCAGAGGACTAACTAGTCAGACATGCACATGATTACTAATAATTGACATAGTCATGTTCGGTTTCTTGACCTTTCTCATTGCTGAATTGGTAGCACCTAACTGCTAATTTAATAGGTTCTCCCGCGATGAGTTAAGCGCAACCTGAATGTGGTTTGTTCTTCATCTGCGATGGTAACTAGGGAATCAAAGTCAGGAGGCCGGAGCCAAGGTTGTGGAATAAACATCTCCTTGTATCACAACTACCAAGGTATCAGAGAGGTTGGCGCATCTGAAACTAATGATTCTGATAGTGAATAGAAGAAAGTAACCATTCAACCAAGTATGTTGAAAAACTCTCTTGCTAGAAGTCAGCTTCTTCTAAAGTTAAGAATAGCAGTTATTAAGTACACTAGTTAGGCTGCCCTGAGCCTTATATCATAAAACATCTAATGCTCAGAAATTGATAGCCTTGAATCCAAGCGTAAAATCTATAAAGTACCAAACCAATACTTGCAACTAACAATAAAAGATATGAAGTGAAAAACTATTACTGGAAGCCAAATATGCAATGTATAGTGTATCAAACTAGTACTCGCATCCTAAGGTAAAACATACAGAGCATTAAAGCAATCCTTGAAAGCAAAGATGAAACATATAGAGTCTCAAAGACTATACTATTAGGCTAAAGAAACATCATGTTTCGTGAAATAAATTGAAAATACAAATGGTATCCACTATTAGGCATACAGAAATCTAAGTCACGAAATGCTCATAGACACATAGTAGGGTAACTGCGCACAGACCGACAATTTACAGGAGACAACACACGGCTCCGGCCCCATGATTGGGCTCCTATGCCATTAGCGATAGGTGTCGAGTTGCGTCTTGTATCCAAAATGTCACCTCGATACAGCCAACCTCATAATAACAGATACGTCACTGCTGTGTGTCAAACCAAATCCTGTTCACCAGATATAGAGGAGGGGACCTTTGGCGACATCTGGGAAGTGGAACAGACCAGTGCCTGAGAGGCAAATTGAGATAGTTGGCTTCAAACTCTGGATCCCTAAACTATGGTCAGTAGGTGATGGACATTTTTGGCAAAATACTGTCAGATGATGTCCCAGCAGCAGAGGCTATTAAGGATATACAGAATCCACCCATATACTTCTCTGATCAGCTGTATGTTGGTTGGTCATAGTAATAGGACCTGTTCTGGAGGGTGGCGGACTAAAGGGAAAGTACACTCAGCAAGGCAGACCATGATAAATGGGTGACCGGTATGATGCTGTCACGCTGGGCGTGGATTTGCCATTGACACTAGCTCGCAGGCAAGAACCTGATTACTTCATGACCCAAGTGACTACTGCAATGATAGTAAACAAGAGAAAAGTAAGATAATAATGTATGCAGATAACCCTATTAAAGATCGCGGTTCGCTATAACAAATTACGCAGTGATATCAACTGAGGAATCATATTCCGTAACCACAAAAGGTGTCAGCGCAAGCCATGTAGACCTAAACCTGCATCGCTGGCCCGGCTCAGATAGGGGGAAGAAAAACCGTCTAACTAGAAGGCCTGTCAGTATAAAAAACTCCCCCAAACTACAAACCCTACAGGGTACACGAACCCAACACCTCCACCGACATGCAACATAAGAGAAATCCCAAAACCTCCACAGTGAACCAACCAAAACAACTGAAAGAAACCCAAAACAAATGAAAACCCATAAACCGAACCCTAAGGAACACCATATTGGCCTATGCTAACCAGATATACAGGGGTTACGATCAAAGAACTGGTCTTGAGTACTAAATAGGTAAATTTATCCTATGCCCAATAGGCTTGGCAACAGGGGCAAGGGAAAAAAAGGTGATGCGGCTGACGGAACTGGGAGGAAGGCATCTGGCATGGCCCAAGAACCCCCAGAGGTCCGCCAGGAAACCAGTCCTAGTGTGAAGGCCGGCAAACAAAGTACCCACCTGGCAGAAGTGGTAGTAAGATACTAGTCGGGCAGGGTGATACCTGTCCAAGACCAGCAGGAAGTGTAGGAGGCAGTAGGGTGCCAGCTAAGGTAGGGGGGTAGCAGTAGGGGGCCAGCCAATCACAGGGAGAATGTTTGGAGAAGGGGTAGGCCCCAGGGCCAAAGAACTGTGGGAATCGGGTTCATGTATTACTAGGCGGCCTCCAGGGAGCCACCGGCAAAGCCCGCAGTTATACCACATCTCTCGTGTAGTCTCTTGTTCTGGGAGAGATAGTGTCACTATAATGGAAGGGATACCCCCTACTGAAGTGATGCGGGAGGAAGTGTCAGGCAGACGCAAATCTCTAGTATAACTTCGTGACGTAGGCCCAAATCTTGGTTTGGAGAATTGGTCGAGGAAGGCTTGGCTTGGTTGGGTAAAGGTAACGTAAAGATTGATGAGGTAAACAATTTAAGATTGATAGGATCGCTTCTCCGTTGCTTGATAATGTCTGTTGAGCTCGTGAGGCACTTCGATAATTATATCGCGTGTTTGTATGTTCATGGACTACTTCTAACTACTATGCCTCCCAAGTACCATGCGGGTTTTAATATGCAAACATCCAAAATCTGATAAGTGCAAACACGTTTGACCCTTTAACTTATCACGCCCTTTCCTGGACCTGAATAGTATTCCTCCATTGCGATTACTGCGCTATTTGTTATATCAGGCCGTGGCCTACAACTTACATATCCGCATAAACTATTATATTACTTTAGTCTTATTGACTATCGTTGCAGTCATGTCTTCGGTTATGTAGTGATCAAGTTCATGCTGGGTTACCTAGTGCCAATCGCAAGTACAAGCGCAACGTGTCAACGTCACCAATGGCTCTGACTTATCTAGGTCTCCCATTCGGAGCATGCGGCTCCTTGGCCCTCCGGCTTCCATAGAGGCGACCTGTTACTAGGACCAACCAAACTACTGATAATCTCAAAAGGATATGGCTGGATTCGGTATATCCTTAAACGCTTCCACTACAGGGATATCCTCTTGCAGTATGTCTTCAGAAACATCGTGTCACCTTTGGCCCTATAGTTTAGAAAGCCTAGCTTGGAAGCCTAATATGTCAATGCTGGTGCAATAAATTTCCTCCATTCCACTTCCCAGATGTCGCCAACGGTCCCCCTCCTATGCCCAGTAAACGGCATGCGGTCGGACAGACGGCAGTGACCTATACGGTATAATGAAGTGGGCTACATTGGTGTGACCTTTCAGATATGGGATGGAACTCGTGAAATCTTACTAATGACGTGCGGGCTCCATAACGGGTCCGGAGGGGGGTGTTGTCACTGTAGTAACTCGCGTGTTGGTCCGCAGTTACACAACCCTGGGTCTGTACACTTGTCGCAGATTTCCATATGGCTAACATGAGGTCACTCCTTCAAGGCTTTGCCTCGAATGAGTTTATAAATGTCTCATATGTCCTTCTTAATACATTTTAAGACTTCATGTATTCAGGATAATGAACCTCACGCTTTGACTTGACCATGGTAGGAAACCCTTGTCCTCCCCATCTTGCTTCTGCACTTCCTGGCCTGTAAGTACTTGCATTAAGAAAACTGTCCACAACTTCCCCGGGGTTTTCCATCCCGGTAGCTGGCTCCCATGTGTTCCGATCTTCTGAACAACCGGGGAATTTAATGAAGTACCACAGTTCCCGCTTTTCTTGATCGCGGCCGGGTACTCGTTTCTCGTGAGAGCTAATCTTGCTTTTCGTAATTTTTTCAACCTCCTATTGTAGATCGCCGTCAATTTACTCCGACTCTCTAGCGGGTTGCTAACGATTGCCATGAGCAGTCTCGTGGTAGGGTTGCAACAGGGCGACATGGAATCCATGGTGACTGTTCCAGCGCACTGATCTGTTGAGCCTGAAGGCTCGTGATCAGTGTTTTTCCATGATCTGAACAGGACCGTATAGCTTTGGACTTGGCTTCTGTGATTTCCATCAGGTTCAAATGTTCTTGGTATTTAATCTTACTTTGTCTCTGATCTGGAAGTCGAGTTGTTGTCTAGCTTTCTGGTTATAATATTTAGACATTCGTTCTCGTGTCGTTTCTAGTAACCCTCTCACTGGTTCATGTATCGTCTTAATCCAATTCCCATAGAGTCTTGCTCCAGGATTTTGAGCCTGATGCTCCTTCCTCTTCTCTGTTTGTGGATGGAAACCGCAGTTCGCAGAGAATGGTGAAATCACATGAGCGGTAGTTGCGGAGTTGCTTTAGGAGTGTGCAGCTGGCGGTAATAGCTGATACCAGTCATCCTGATCGCAGTTGACAAAACTTCGCAGGTATCCTTACAGGACTTAGTTGGTACTTGCGGTTTGTCCGCCTGTCTAACGGCGATATGCTGCCAACATTCTTCTCTTAATTTCCAATGCTTCGGAAAGGGATGCCCTATGTTCTCCTGCAAACTTTGAGTCCATGTTCGCGACAATTTCGCTTGTTAGACTGCGTAGTCTCCATCCTACCTTCAGTAATGCGTTTCCGACATCTTTAGCCGTAGCGGACATTTGAAGTACGATGAAATATGCCATTTTTGTGAATCAATCAAGCACTACCATTATTGGAGTGCATCCTTGCGACTGCAGTCGTTGAGTAACAAAGTCCATCGCGATAGATGCCCATGCCACCTATGGTAATGGCCATAGTGGCAGCAGTCCGTACTTGATGTGTCTAGTCAATTTATTATGTTGGCATTCATCGCAGAATCCTACGTAATTGTTGACCCATTCCGCAAGGCCTTTCCCATACAAGTCTCTCATGATTGTTTCTTTGGTTCTTTCCTGTCCGTAATATTCTGCAACCTTTGTGTCGTGACATCCTTTTGCGATCTTAGTGTGCAGCGCAAGACCATCTGGTACCAATAGTCTTTGCTTACAATATAGTAGATGGTCGGCTAAAGTCCACGGCTAGGGAAAATCCTTTGTCGCGTAACTTAATGCGTTCTTCCCTCTGTTGCCTCCAACTTGCCTCTGTCCCTATAGCTGCCCCGATCTCGCTTGAGAATTCAGGGTTGAACTGCTTCATCCCTCTTTGCACAATTATCGTAGTGGACATTAGAACCTTCTCCAGTGGTCCTGAAATATCGTACCAGTGTTCCTGGTATTTTGCCGATACCTGTGCCTGGCTAATACTAGGTACCTGTTCCTTGATGATCCAGGATCATGTCGCTATATCGGGGCTTCCAAATCCCCTGGTTCCTCGTTTCCTGTTTCCCAAGTCGTCTACTTCCATCATGGCTGAGAAGTCGACTTTTTCTACAACTAGTTGAGCTATGAGATCCCCCATTCTTGTTTGGCAGTCCACATCCTTGTGGTTGAAAAGTACGACTTTGAGTTCGCCTGTGTTATCAGCATTGATTACTCCTGTGCCGGCAGACATTCGGCAGCGGACCGCTAATCCCACTCTCAGGGCAGCATGTCCGCAAGTTCGTCCGGGTAGCCCCCCAGCTATACCAATTCTTATTAATACTTGCCCATATTTCCTCACAATGTCATCCACAATGGCATACAGGTCATGTCCTGCCGCCATTCTTGAGCCCTTTGTTGACAAATATGCCTTTTTGCGCAATGTCTTGACCCTAATAATGGGTTCTTTTCCACCGCTTCGAGGTTACAAATCTAAATCTTTATCTCCAATCCTATCTTCTCCTTCATCGCCTACTCTCGCTACTAGTGATACAAAGACCTTTTCTTCCTGTAAATGTTTTGCTTCGCAATGTGTAGCCCCCTCCACAGGATGGTACTCCTGCCAGCTGCTTTATGTATCCGTCTTTCCCCCTTTTGTACCTGGTCAATGTAAAATACGAAAATTGTATTCCACTAGCATGTGCACCCATTTCAATTTGTCAGCCACTCTAAACTTTTCAGGTGAGGAAGTATTGTAGGTTCTGATGGTCGGTAAAGACTGTAATTGTTTTTCGTGTCCCGATCAAGTAGTGCCTTCATTCCTTAAACGCTGCAAGGATGGCACGAAGTTCTTTATCATAAATCACATAATTGCGCTCCGCTGAATCTAGTTTTCTGGAACAGAAATCCACTGGATGTACCCCTTTCTCAAAATATGGAGAAAGAACACAACCGAGCTTGAAATAGCTAGCCTCAGTTTCTGCCCCTGTTTCTCTTTCTGGGAACAGGTGATGTAGTATGGGGGCTGATGTAAACTGTTGCTTTAGTTGTTCAAAAGCCATATACTGCTCAACTCCACATTAGAAATTTTGAGGATTTCCTTGTAATGTCTCCATTATGGGTTTGTAAATAGCGGAGACGTTTTTGATAAATTGTCACTAGATGTTAGCAAATCCAATAAAAACTTCTACTTTTCTATCCGACTTAGGTGTTTTCCCCATCATTATGGATTCAAAGTTGCCCGTGCTCATAGACACCCTGTCAACCGCTACAATATAGCTGACCACTTCTACCACAGCGGCATGGAAGGTTGACCTTGTTAGCGATACCGCTAACTGCAAATCCGTCAAACTTTCTAAAACCTTTTTCACAGCTTCGCCGTGTTCTTTTTCATCCTTTGAGTAGATGAGAATATCATTCAAGTAACACAGGGCTCCAACATCCAGGTATTGTTTCGGCACTTGGTCCATGATATCTTGGAAACAGGCTGAAGCATTAACCAATCCAAAAGGCGTAACCATATATTCGTAATGTCCGTATCTTGCACGGAATGCCGTTTTCCATTCATCTCCTTCCTTTATCCTAATTTAGATTCAGCCGCCTTTAAGGTCTAGCCTGCCGAAGGTTTAGCGCCTGCGACTCTATTCCAGAGTTCGGACATAAGTGGAAAGTGATGTTTGCGGAAAATAGTAATCTTATCTAGATTTCGGTAATGCAAAACTAGGCGTGATCTGCTATCTGGCTGTGGTACGAATAATATGGGTGCTTCTGCAGGTGATTGACTACACCTAATCTTTCCTTGTTGTAACCTTGTTTCCAAGTATTCGCGTAAAGCCTTAAGCTGTTTCTCTGACAACAGATATATCGGCCCCCAGGGAGGAGCTGATCCTGTGATCAACTTGATCTTGTGGTAGTACAGGCCTCTCGGGGCTAGTGTTTCTGCCCTCCAGCCTTCAAACAGGTGTTTGTAATGGCAGTATTCTTTCGGTAAACACCCTAGTTCCAGAGTATTTTCTATGGCTCCGATCCTTTGGATAAAGTATGCGCTAGGATCCCAGGCTACTGATTCATCATAGTCGAACACATTCGCTATGCCTTCATCTTCTTCCATACAGTTTTCACAATTTTCTACGGAGAAGGTCCACTTTTCTGCATCTTCTATGTGAGACACTAGGTGTTCATGATGCCCGCAACCAAACGGAATTAGCATTCTATAGTGAGCTGCCTTAGCCAATTCACAAGACAGTTCTGAGATGTGTGGGTTTTTTCCTATTTCTTCTTTAAGAGGGCGAGTGTAAAACTGCCCTCCTGAGGTTGCTGATGATCTGTCAAAGTCTAAGATATCAACTGCATAGATGCGATCCACTGTAGGAATGTGAAGGTCATCAACTAGGTCCTTATTGATAAGGAATACATTGGATGCCGAGTCTAATAAGACTTTAACTTTGCAATGCGCATCGTGTATGTGAAGGTAAGTGATCCCCCATGGATAGTTATATCCTTTTGGCTTAGGAGCATCTAACACGGCGCGCTTTACGTGGATAAGATTTCCTGCATTCTTTTATTTAGGCATTGTTGGTACCAGGTGTAGGTAACAAGATGTTTGTTACTATGCCCGCATAGTTTTGACCATAGAGGTCTCCTCACACAAGTTGTAACTCTTGTAGCTTTAACAATCAGGGTCTACACCCTTAAGCGGCGCTTCACCAATACACAATTCAGCATGACTAGCTTTCAGGTTGCATGACCTCTCCCCATACGCCAAATCTAGGCTCATAGAAGATTTTTCTGGTGGTTGTTAGCTATTTTACTGCTCTAGTGTAGGGCTCGCATTTTCACTGATCCTTTTCCTTGGGGTTTCGGTTATCCATCCCGCTCTCGCAGAGGTGCCTTGCACACCAAAGCGGTACATTCCTATCCCACACTCTGGCCAGCAGGCTAGATAGTAGATACATATAATACAACTCAGACTAGTTTGGTAGGTGGAACGGCCAGTGTCCCTTGTCCTCCTGTCGGGTATTGTTATCAGCTAGATCTTGCATTGCTATGTCCCAACTTCTTCAGTATAATAGCTTGCTTGTATGCAGGTAGCAGGCAACCACCAGGTAACTCTAGGAACTTCGTATTGTTGGCTCCCAGGCCATGTGGGCATGTTAACCATCCTCTCTTTCGATTGAGAGTCTCCATATATTCATTCTTGTGTTCAGGCAGGTAAGTCCCTCATGGGGTCCCTTCACTTAGGTCCTACTTGCATTGATCCAGACCGGAGAGAGTGGTTTGGCACTGCTTTGATCATATTTGCATATCGACAACTATTGTTACACATGCACGACCCGATCCCCATCGTGGTCGGTACCCTATACACTCCAGCCAAAGGAAAGTTGCCATTGCCATTCCAGCTCCATCCAGACACTTAATACCCAAACGCCGCCGCCGTTGGTGCCAATGAAGTGACCTAGGTCAGTTTCCCATCATCCGCCAGTTTCCAGATCTTGCTAATGCAGATTGGGTTATGGACAGTACTGACCTTACGCGTTAATTTAACCTTTAGGCGGGCCAATCTTACTCGCCGAATTCACAATTTCATCGGGTCTGAACTGACCATTGCTGCCGATATATGGGCCTCTCCCCAACACGTGTGGTAGGTGTGGTTTTTCTTTCGATAACGTGTACAATCCCCATCTCGCCTCCGCGTGTCTATCACGCTCTGCGAAATACAGGTATGGGCGCCATCAAAGTTAAGGAAGGTGGTCTTTGCTGCACTACCCAACCTTTTCCTGGGCTTCTCCGGCTCATTATCCCTTTTCCGCTTTGGTAGTGGGGCCCCACCTCCAGTGGCGCAAGGTTTACTTTCCCTTTGTTGCTGCCGTTTAGACTCCTGCTGGTCTTGGCTTTTAACCACAATGGTCTTCTCTTTTGACCTCGCCGGTCATGTCATTTGACCTCCGGAATTAGTTTGGGCTTGGGCGGTTTGCCTAGCCCAATTTTGTCTCTGGCCAGAAGTCCATCTTCTGACCGACCATTCAGCCTTAGTGCCTCTACCCATTCATGATCCGTTGTATACTGCAGAGCCGACAATCTGTGAACAATTTGCTTTGGGAGTTTATCTTCGACCTCCTGCTTCCGGGAATCTCCCATCATGCCTGCACGAATGATATGGCTATGCATGATCGTCAGGCAACATTCGATACAACCCACCTACTGGACTTGCTTCATAGTGCGAAGTGCTAGGCGTTCGGCTTCCACTGTGGCAAATTGTTTGATCATATCGTGTTCAAATCGAGTCCACGTGGCCAGTTCCATTGGCCTGGTTTCCCCTTGAAGTCCACCCATAGCCTTCCTATACCAGATCATGTAATAAAGTACTATTCTGCTATTTTCTGCCTGTGTGCGTCCATAACTGGTTCCCGGGCATCCCCCCAAATTTGCAGGTTCCACGCGAAATAGTCAACTTACAGGAGAATCCAGATATACATGTCTGGTGCGGGCTTGTCTTCAAAGAATTGTGGTGGCTATGATAGTCGCTTGATGTTTACCGCTATCGCATTCGGAAGGGTCTCTGCCATACCAGACTGTTCTAGTGTTTGTCCTTTCCTTCTCTGGCTAGCACTTCTTTACCTTCTTACTCTTTCATCATTATCATGATCATCGTCGCTATGATCTCAGGGGTTACCTCCTTAGGCACTGAGGGGAATGCATCAGCGGCTTCCATGCCTTTCCCATTGTCTTGACGTATAGGTGGAGGGTAGTACTCCTCACCATCGGTTTTTTAGACTGCAGGAAACGGTGCGCGTCCTGCAGGTTCGCGACTATGTGCGCTGGCTAGTATTTTAATTATTGCCCCCTCAATCCGTTGAGTGTTTGGTTCCTCTCATTATTAAGCTGCTGCGACTACTCCTAGGACTTGCGCATTTCCGCTTGATGTGTCGGCTGATCTAGGAGTATTTGTCATAGAGTTCAGTTGACCTCTCTTTCCCCCGTACTGCTTTGAGCCCCAAATTCCACGCATTCCACTCTTAGACTAAGGACTATGTGTTTCAGAGTCTGATATTGGGCTAATGGCGCTGGGCCTTCTTGCCCGTGGCTTCCCTGTAACCTCGTATTCACCTCTCCATGTTCCTGTTGATGCCTCTCTTGGGTGTCTATCTTCTTTACCACTTGCGGCAGCATTTCCTCTTGCATCCCTTTGCCATCCGCTTCCACTCCTGCCAGTTGCATAAGCAGGAGTCCAATCACACTAGCATGGACATCTTGTCCATCAGCGATTTGCTGTTGAACCTTATTGTATTTTAAAATATTATCATGGGTAGCCCCTTCCAAATATTTGAAGGCGATATTAGATGGGGGGAGCAAGGTGTCTATATCTTGCCTTGTACGACCCAAGGTTATCCCCGGACGAGCAGCCAACCTAGCTAAGTTTGCAGCGTGGTCTCGTGGGAGTTTAGAGGTGGAGGTCCTTTATATCCGATGTGTGCTTACAACACTAGAGGATCGCTGAGAGTGTAAATTGCCTCTTGAAAATGTTTATTCAAGAGGTTTTGACGGGCAGGGACTCCATTTTGCCAAATCAACAGTTTTATCCTCTGTATCTGGGCGGGTATCCCGCCCTTCTCCCGCCGCTATCCTCTTTCACGGGTCTTGAGGAATCTCCACTACCGCGATACTTTCCAGATAAGCTAATTGTTCTAATAGCCTGTGATGAGTGGTAACTGGTACTTCATAGGAGAGTTCTTGCTATCCTGTAAAGGGTTCAAGGAATAATATATGAGTTATCCAACGTGTGAGGTATTCGACAGGTATAGGTGTGAACTGGTTCGCTTGATCTGATTCTGGACTCAAAATCTGGATTTCCCTTTTTTGATGTTTGCAATGTACTTATAGTACATATAAGAACTTGATAGGCCAGAGCCGAGGGGATTTCAGGCACTCTGATAGCTGTTCCTGGTTTCTTGTTGCCGGAGCACTGGGTACTCTACTCAACACAGGTTTCGAACCATGTGGAACTCCAGGGGAAGTCCAGACCGTACCTGGTACAACATACGCAATTGAATTGATACCTCGTGGGGATGACGAAAGGTATTTTGAAGCATTGAGGTTCTATGATAAACTCTTCTTCAATTTAGAATAACTCGCGGTTGAAGACTCCTTCGAATGTCTATATATGACGGATATTGTGAAGAGCTTCGAAAATTTAGGCGAAGCCTGCGGTGAGGTTACAGTTTGAAGTGAACTCGTAGTTCATATAGTGAGCCTTGGTAACGAGACAACTCTCAATATACTGTTAGGCGGAAGCCTGTCTCTAGTATAACCGTGAGACGTAGGCCCAAATCTTGGTTCGGAGAATATGTCACTGAAGGCTCATCTCGCTTGGGTCCAGGTAAAGTGAAGATTTAGGAGGTAAAGAATTGAATATTGATAAGATCGCTTCTCCATTGCTTGATGATATCTGTAAAGCTCAGGAGGCACTTCAATATTTATATCGCGCATCAGTGTGTTCACGAACTACTACTCACTGCTATGCCTCCAAAGTACCATTCTGGTTTTAATATGCAAACGTCTAGAATCTTTTAAGTGCGAACCCTGTTTAATCCTGAAACTTATCAGACCCTTTCGCGGAGTAGAATAGTATTCGGCGCTTGAGATAACTCCGCTATTTGTTGTACCAGACTGCGGCCTCCAACTTAGATATCTGCCAACACTATTATATTACTTTACTCTTGTTGACTATCATTCTAGTAGTCTTTGCAGTCATGAAGTGATCAAGTGGACGCCTGGTTACCTAGTGCTAATAGCGAGTCCGAGCCCGACGTATCATGTCCCAAATGACTCTCACCGATCTAGGTTTTCCATTCTGAGAATGCTTCCCCTTGGTCCACTGGCCTCCATACAGGGGACCTATTACTAGTACCAACAACCTACAGCTGATCTCAGAACGGTATAGCTGAATTCAGGATACCCATAATAGGTTCCACTACTGGGATATCCTCACGGAGCATTTCGTCGACTATGTTTCGTCACCATCAGCCCCGAGCTTTGGAAGCCGAAGGTTGCAGCCAAAGATCTCAATCTACCTACAACGGATTTCCTGTGCCCTACTTCCCAGATGTCGCCCAGGGTCCGCTCACGTATATCCTGCGAACAGCATGCAGATGGACTGACGGCGGTGATAACTCTGGTATTATGAAGCCGGGTCCGTGCATGTGACTTTCTCGTTATGGGATACAACTCTCGCAATATCGCTAATGATATTTGGGACCCATAATGGTACTAGAGAGGGGTGTTGGCACTCCGTGAAATCAAGGGTTGGTGCGCTGTTACCCTACACTGAGTCTGTACACTGGTCTCAGATTTGCAAATATCTAACGGGAAGGAGTGGGGTGAAATCCACTGCAGGGTGGTGAGAAAACCTGACACAACTCCGCCAATTTCTTTAGGAGGACGGATACAGGAATCTATCGTAATCGTATGCCGCAAACCATAATCCCAGCCATCTGTGATGATGAAAAAAGAAAAGCCCGCCTGTGCTGATGCTAAGCGAGGCCTAGCAAAAGGAAGATAAAGGATGAACCCAGCATCGTGAGATGCGGGAAGAAGAGGATGGGTTATCCCTAGAGGGTAAACCTCACATAGAGAGGGCAGTATAGATAGAGCTGAGGTCCAGAACGATGAACAGTGATAGCCTACACTGCCCCCAAGAGGGAAGGTGCAGACCGAGAAAGTGGTACTAGTTTAGTGTGATGTTGAGTTTATCCCAATTAGGAAACAAATTTCAATAACCGGAGGTGCAGTCCAGGCGGAAGATGGTGCAGATTAAATCTTTACTCTTCCTATTTTATAGATATGCACATTCCAAAACATATTCTGCAAATTTACATTTTGGCTTACGTCACTCAGTCATACTACACTTTCGTGTCCGCCATCATAGTATATTGGTAGTTCTTATATTATCAAGGCTCACTACATGAACTACCAGTTCACTTCAAAATCCACCCACAGCTCAGGCTTCAATTACATTTTTAAAGCACCTCATGGTGCTATTTTTATTCATCCCTTGAGGTAAACCTTTGACACTGAGCTATGTGAAAGTGAACAAGAGTTTATGCAAGAACCCTGGTGGTTCACCATACCATTCGAGGCCACAATGAGAGTTCAATTCAATCATGAATATTGCATCTAGCATGCTACAATTGCCCACTGGAGTTCGAACGAGGCAAAAGACCTCGCTTTCGAAGTACAAAGTATGCTAAAAACAATATTCCTGGCACCATTAGCCTAAGACCAACACCTCTGCTGGCTGGGGCCTAAGACTCATACATGTACTCTAATTACATCCCAATCTCCAAAACAGTAAATTCAGGCCCTGAATCCTGAAACCCATCGCCGGAACCCTTTTTTACCTACAGCTCTAGGATATCTCTGATATTTCATAGGGTAAAAATGGTTCCTTAAACAATTTGGAGGATACCGAGAACTGTAGCATGAAGTACTTGTAATAACGCCTCCAGGGCTCTTGGAACAACAAGCCCACTTTGCCAATATAACAATGGCCATGATACCACACCACCCGAGAAACAGGATACTGGTGGGAGCACTTGGGAACACCTGGCCAGATAGGACTTTGTCCAATTCTATGGACATATGGAGTTCTTTTCCCTGATAAGCTGCAGACAAACATTTCCGGCGAGGAATTGTACCCGCCTCCGCGCACCAATCCTCAGTTGTTGCCAGTCTAGATCAGATATTGAAGGTACAGACTTCAAAGCCCCCAGACTATTCTGCGAATCTACTCTAGCCAGCTAGTCGTTCATGAATAACTTGCAGTCTAACAAGGCAAGATATAGATATCAGACTTGACTAAGCCAACATCGCCTTCAACTAAGGGAAGGGAGCCTCCCAAGACAATACGTTAAAATGACTTAAGGTTCACCAGAAAATCATTTACTGACCCATGTTTGTGACAACGACACTGGAATCTTGTTGATACAGCTACCAGGTATGGCACTGGGGGTCCTGAATATCTAACAGGACACAAAGCACTATGTAGCAAACAAAATAGACGTATAAGATAGGTATCAACCTGAACAGGAAGAGGTACCCACGAGATTACCAGGAACTGTGGGTCAACCAACCCAGGTGGCATTAGCCCATGATCAACGTCGGTAACAAATTGTGAACAGCCGGAGATTGGGCTTGTTAGAATTTAGTTGACAAAACATCAAGTGAGAAAGTGATATGAACCATACCTGGGGGCAAGGGTATTGTTCCTAGGCTACAGGCCGAATGGAGATCCATAATCTGTAAAACCAGCAACAGCCAGAAAATGAAGAGACAAATCATACCCTGCAGGTATTAACGCTGGTGGTAAATAACATACAAGCTAGACAACAAGTGATTCATCTGCCGGACTAGTACCTGTACCCGTCGCCATGAAGGACAACAACAAAGAATACTATGCTCCAACCAGACGAAGAAAAAAGGGGCCAGGTGCGGGAGCCACTGAGGCATCGCCCTCAGGTGCCCAGGGAGGTGACCCAGGATATCCTTGTGCTGATGAGAACATTGAGGAGGAGAGAGGGGGGAGATGAGGAAGTTCCAGCCATGGTCGCTGAAGACAGACACCAGACCAGTTGTGTATAGCAAATACACTTCCTAATCTGCTAGTACTGAGTGTGAAATGAAAATCAGAACAGCCCCCATTCTGTGAGGACAAACCTACTTAAGACCTATATTCTTAGATCATACAATATAAGAACGATGTCAAATGACACCCCAAAATTTAGAATAATGCCTGCCAATAAATCATCTATGTACTCAATTGTACCAAATGCGACATCGTTCTTCTATATACCATCTGGTATAGAAACGCTAGGGATGGTCTTCTGCGACCAGCCAAATACCCAATGTTGGCTACATTGATCCAGTTTGAATATGAAATGATCCAACATTTCGCCCAAGTAGAAGCTGAAAGAATGGAGCTTCTGACATGCTGTATATCAAGTAGCAACATAATATGGGGTGATTTTTAACGTCTATGCATAATCTCAATATTGGAGCATGCCTGGTGGGAGAGTCTTGGTGCGAACAAGTCGCGAAGAAACTTAGGAAACACAAAACCTGCAGATTGATGTCGTTACAATATGACATGGATCAAGAACAGGAAGCAGCAAGGGGGAAGGTTGGTCGATCTGAAGAAGTAATATGGGTGAGGTAGAATCTACCATGAGATCCACTACCCAAGGTATGCGAAGTCCCTGATGTCAAAAGAGAAGATGGACGGGACTCTAAACTAAAAGAACAGCGTACTAATATACCTTAGGTTAAGGGAGTTGGAAGCCCTGTACGAAAATGATAAATGGGAAGATGAGAGGCGAAGGCCAAATAGCGAGATGTCCAGTGTAGTGCGACCAACCTACCCAAACTTTGCCAAGGCCTATACCAGGATCATGCAGAGTACGATAGACAGTGGGAGGTGTGTGAATAATTGTACTTGGTGTAGTAAAAAAAACCAACCCCAGAAAACATGTTGGGAAAGGTCCGATATATCGATGTCAACGGTCAGTTCAAGATCGATCAGAACGGGACCTGGTAGTGCAAGATTGACTATTATAAAGCCTACAGTAGTGCAAAGAATCGCTACAGTCTAGAAAGCAACGTGACCGAATAGGATCTGGAAACTGGTAGATGGCGAAGAACTGACCTGGGTCAATATGTAGTCGATAGGCGTGATGGGATTAGGATACTCAGTATCGCAATGGAACTGGAATCATACTGGGAAGCCCCTCTGGGTGTTCTGTATTCCCTACCAACTATGACAGGGATTGGGTAGTCCATCAGCAACCAGAGGAGTCGAAACTCAAAATCATCAAAGGTGTGCGAAGCAGGTCCGTGCATTCTGAATCAAACTTCTTATGCTCCCGGTGAAGGGACCCAGCGCGGTACCGGAGAGTTTGAATACAAGAATCAATATTTGGACAGTCTTGATCAAAGGAGAGCATAGTTAACAAGAATACAGGGCGTGTGAGCCAACAGTATGAAGATCCTCGAGTCAACTGGTAGCTGCCTGCTACACACATGTAAACAAGTTACTATACTACAAAGGGTAGCACATAGCAA
This sequence comes from Tuber brumale, assembly GCA_014065205.1. NCBI lineage: Eukaryota > Fungi > Ascomycota > Pezizomycetes > Pezizales > Tuberaceae > Tuber > Tuber brumale. The sequence goes on from JACCEG010000169.1 coordinate 90,769, forward strand.
TGTAACAACTACCAGGTGACAATACACCACAAGAGGACGTCCAACATGGACCATTCCACCAACCTGACCAGTCCGCAACATCTTATCCATACAAACCTCAGTGCCTTCTATTCAGAGTGTGGAGCAGGGATGTAGGGCTTTAGGGTGTAAGGCCCCTCTGCAGGCGGCAGACGAATATCTAAAGTACTAAGGGAAAGGATCCGTGAAAGCGGAAATGGCAAATGTGGCGAGCAAAATGGCTAATAACTTCGCCAATATCTGCTTTGGGACTAGGTTTAGGGTCTCCAGAGCAGGGATCTAGCCGTGAAACTGGTAGTGTCCAATTGGGTATCTGTGAAATTGCAATGAGTATGGGGACCGAGATTGTTAGCGCAAAAGTATTACTACTTTGTCTGTGGAGACCTCGCTGGTTCAAACTACCGTTACATAGTAACAGACATCTTGTTACCTACAAAGTGACACCGGTGGCGGCTAAACAGAGGAACCAAGGAAGTGTATTCGTCGATACGCACCTTCAATTAGGTGCAACAAAAGAAAAGCGATATAATTCCCAGGAGCTGGTTGCTTAACTCGACATACATGATAAAGGATCTGCAGTGAAGATGTTGCGACGCTCTTAATCCAGCCTATCCCTTAGCAACAATGACCTAGTTGAAGATCTTCACATTCCTATAGTGGAATATAATAATGGAGTTGCTATCTTAGTCTTTGATAGATCATCAGCAGACACAGGAGGCAAGTGTTACACGCTGGCTGTCAGACTAGAAGGCTGAAGGAACTGACACATTTCGGAAGTGTCGTGTGAAGTTACTATAGTACGCCAACATGGAATAACAATTCCAGTTGGTTGCTAGCATCGTGAATACCCAGGGTCTCACATAAAAGATGCAGAACAGCAGACTTTCTCCGCGAAGACTGGTGAAAACTGTGCGGAAGAAGAGGCAGTAGTAGTCGATATATTTGAATATGACAAAACAACCGCCTCAGACGATAATGAAAGATGACTCAATGTGACAATTGGACCCATCGCAGAGGCAGTTGTACTCGCATCACTACCGGTGCACTACCAGCATTAAAAACATTGGTTCCAAGCATAGGCAGCAGAAATGCTAGCCTCAAGATGTATCTTGGATGAAGAGATGATATGGATCCAAGGATCAACTCACTCTAGAGAATCGATATATCTATTATGAGAATAACAGCTTCCAGCTTGAAGGAAATACTTGGAAAGCATGATGCAACAAGGAAAGCTAACCAGCAGAGAATCACCGGCAGGAGCTACTATAGTATTAGTATCCAAACCCGACAGTCTACTATGCCTAGTGGGGGGTTACCGCCATCTAAACAAAATTACCATCCCTAACAATTTTCCCCTTCCGAAACTGTCTTAGCTTGGAGATTGAGTAGCTAACGCAAATAACTATGCTACGTTAAACCTATAAGCTGGTTATGACTAGATTAAGATAAATGAAGAAGATGAAGGGAAAACAACTTTCTGTACGAGATATGGGAACTACGAATACAAGGCTATGCCATTTGGATTAGTCAATACAAGGTCCACTTTCCAAGATATGATGAACTAAATTGTCTAGGAATAGTGGGATGTTGGGGTCGTTGGTTGCATTGACACTATCGAAATATATTCAAAGTACGAAAAGGAAAACATGGAAACTGTAAAAACAGTTTTAGAAACCCTATCCGACTTTCATTTAACAGTATCTCTAAATAGGTGGACCTTCTGCGTCCAAGAGGCGAAATTGCGTGGCTGTGTTGTGGTGGTCAACCGGGTATTGATAAGCACCCACCAGCTTGAATCCGCAATTGTTTGTGAAACACATAAAGTGGTAACAGATGTACAAGTCTTTATCGGATTTGCTAACTTCTGCCAACAATTTGTATAAGGGTTTTCCGCTATCAGTAGAGCAATAACTGACACGTTACAGGGAAATGGGAAGAGTTTTAAATATGAGGTAGAGAAGGATACCGCTTTTGAAGCGGTAAAGCAGCACTTGAATACCGGCCCCATACTGCACCACTCGCTACCTAAAAGTAAGACTGTGGTATAAACCTAGGCCAGCAATCTTGTATACCGTTGTGTCCTTTCTTACTACTTTGAGAAACATCTATATCTAGTAGTCTTCGATGGAAGAAAATTCAGCTCTAGGTAGTGCAATGGTGAAAAACGCCATAAAGAACATCAGGCTATCTATGAAGTATGTAAGGAACGGAGTCACTACTTCATTGAAATGGAAGAACCAGTAGTAGTGTTTAGTAACGATCACAACCTGGAATATTTCCAAGCCTCAAAACGGTAGTGTGGCTGTCAAATCCGTAGGGCGTAGAGGTTAAGAGTATACAATTTTCGTATTGTATACCGACCAGGGGCAAAAGGTGAAAAGCCTGATCCATTAAGTAGTTTGCTGGAATAGTGTCTCAAGGAGGGAGCTACACATAGTGAACTGAAAAACATTTGAAATTGTAAAGTTTCATGGTATCACCGGTAGTAAGAGTAGGCGATGAAGGAGAAAACAGGGACAGGGAGGAAGATTTGTATTAAGAACTAGAAAGAGGTGGAAAGTAAGCGATTATTAGAGTCAAGAGATTGAGAAAACTGACATAGTGGCCAATAAAGGTCAGTAGGATGCTGGCAGGGGATACCCTGGACTCCATAGAAGATGATATTATCTCGAACTACTGACTAGCATTGATAACGACGGGGATAGCAGAGGGGATACAGGATGGCAGTTAGCGAAGAGGTATCCTAAGATGCGGATTAGTGGTGAGAGGCAGAATCTCCTGCCAAGCTGGTGTCCTCAACGCCACTTACACGGGCGAACTCCAGGTCATACTATTCAATGATAAAGATATGCCAGGCAGATAAGACTGTGTGATTGCATAGCCAAGCATGGGGTGGAAATAGTCTGGACCTCTGACATGATCGCAGCAGAGGACTTGGAAGACCGAGAATGAGGAACTGCGGGATTCGGAAGGACTGATAAAGTAACAAGATCTTGGCTTGTCAAAGAAGCGGAAACTAGCATAATGGACCCGGTGGTATCTGCAAAATGAAAAGGAACACTGGTACCACATTACAGAAGTGCGGGAGAAAGTTGTAATGTCCATTGCGCTAATTCTACAAAAAGGTATACAGCACTTTAATCCAGAATTCTTAAGTGGGATACCCGCAGCTATCAGGACAGAGGCAGGTTGGAGTCCATGGAGGGAGGAACTCCTTAGACTACTAGACCAAGAAAAAGACTTCCAGAAGGACCGGATCCCACCCGGGAACCCGCAATATTATAAGACAAGTTTATTCTTACCAAATAGTTAGGCACTATATACGAAGATCACAGAAAGATGTTACGCTGTAACATTTGGCGTACATTTCTGACTAGACAATACCCTGAGAATTATTGTGAGGCACTTAAACAGAAAAGGATATGAGGAATGGGTCAATGATAGCGTACAATCCTGCAATAAATGCCAACACACTAAATAGCTGTGATGCGTCAAGTAACAATTATTGTGAGCATTGCACATACTCTGCGCAGCACGCGCATCTATCTCCATGGACTTTATCACAAAGCAACCAGAGTTGCAAGGATGCTCGGAAACAATTGTATTAATTGATCTATTCACTAAGATTGCATATTACATTGGACCACTGACCATGGCTGTAGCCCAATATGTCACAAAGGCATTCCTAATGAAGTACCGAGGCTGCACAGTGGGCGAACTGAAAGCGTGTCAGACATAAAGTCCAAGTATGCAGCTGAATTCCATAAATGCCTTCGCAAAGCACAGGAAGTTAGGTGCACAATGTCAGTGGTACACCACCTGCAAACTGATGGACAAACGAAATGGACCTACCCATTGCTAGAAAGATAGCTGCGAAGAGTTATCAACTATGATCAAGATAATGTGTATCAGGTATTACAGCTGGCTGAATATGGCTATACCAAATCTACAAGCAATGCTCATAGGATGTTACCATTTTACGTGAATTAGTGATTCCATCCACAGACAGCGTAGATGAAGGAGCGAGAATCTCAATATCCAGGAGCAATACTATACAGGAACTGGATTAACGCGATACATGAACAAGTATGAGAGTTGCTAGAAAAGACCATGGAATAAATGTCATGATGTCATTGCCTGAAAGCTCGATAATAGTATGACTTCAAGATCAAAGATAAAGTAAGCTTAATGTAACCACTACTCCATAGATGTGCTAAATGTAGGGTTACCGGACTTTGTCCTTTGCTGAAGGTAGTAACTAGCAGAGCAACATCAGGGGTCTTCAGCCATGGTTGTCGAATAGAATTCCTACTAAATCGTGACAACTGAAGTCGGTCTAAGGTTTGCGGGATCTCCAACAGAAGATTCACAAAGCGAACTGAAGAAAGTAACTGTTCAACCAAGTATATTGAAAGCGCTGTCTGTCGTGGCCTGCTTCTTCTAATGCGAACAATAGTAGTTCTTAAATAGACTTATTAGACTACCGAGAGCCTTATTCTCATAACCTGTAAGAATCCAAATTTGTGGCCTGGAAACCAAATATAAAACAAATAAAGTCTGATACTGATACTCGAAACAAAACATAAAAGAAACACAGTATCAAACTGATACTCAGAACCAAAGATAAAATATATCCAGTATCAGACCGATACTCGAAACCAAAGATGTAATATATTGAGTATCCAACCCTGTACTATGAGTCTAGAGGCCCACCTGATTTCCTAAAACAAATTCAAAATACAAATAGTATCAACTAGTATCTGAAAATCGTAAACCAGTAACCTGAACCAGTTTCAGTTAAATGCGCAAAACATGTGTACCCAATTGAAATAAAAGAAGGCAAGCCACAACGTTTATGCATATTACCAAATCATGGAAAAGTATGGGTGTTAAGCCTTTAAGTACAACATAGCTGAAGAGGGAACCATCAATCCCATTTTCCATGTCGCATTACTGGCACACAATCCAGGGTCAGTTCACGAAAATCGCACACGACCCGGTAGGGAACTAGAGGATATTGGCAGCGATCTACACCAAGCGGTTGAAAAAAGTCCCAGAATACTAATTAGTTCTCTAACAATCGGGGTTTACATACTTAAGCAGCATTTCACCGATAAACAATTGCGCGCGACCAGTTTTCCGGCTGGATGCCTTCTCCCAACACGCCAGACCTAGGCTCCTAGCACATTTTCGCGTGGTTATTAGCCCTTTTATTCCCCTGGTGAGGGGTTTCCGCTTGCGCGAAGTCCTTTCCCTTAGATTATCCGTTATCCGTCCAGCTACCTCTGAGGGGCCTTGCGCCCCCAAGCAGTACATCCCTATCCTATACTTGGGGCAGAAGGCAAGATAGTACATACGTATAATGTGACTCCGACTTGTGTGGTAGGTGGAACAGCCCGCGTCGGTTGTCCTCCTGTCCTGGATTTGTCATCCCCTAAATCTTGCGTGGCTATGTCCTGACTTCTTTGGCATAGTGACTTGCTAGTACACAGGTAGCACGTAACTACCAGGTGACTCAGGGAACTTCGTACTGTTGGCTCGCGGGCCATCTGGGCTTGTTGACGGTCCTCTCTTTCGATCAAGACTCTCCATATATTGATTCCTGTGTTAGAGCTCCTAAGTCCCTTGCGGGGTTCCGTCACGTACAGCCTACATGCATGGATCCTGTAACCGCCTCTCAAGAGATGCGGTAATCGTAGGGTTAACGGGCTTTGTTCTGTACCAAGGTGGTAACTAGCGAATCAAAGTCCGGAGGCTTTAGCCAAGGTTGTTGAATAGACTCCTTACTGTATCGCAACTACTGAAGTCTCCGAGATGTTTGGTAGGTCTTAGACTAAAGATTCTTGAAACGAACTGAAGAAAGTAACTGTTCAACCAAGTATATTGAAAACTCTGTCTGCCGAAGTCTACTCCTTCTAACGGAAAGAGTAGCAGTTCTTAAATACACTTCCTAGGCTACCGAGAGCCTTGTTCTCATAACATAATAGACTCCAAAACGGTAGCCTTGAAACCAAACATAAAACATATAGAGTATCAAACCGATACTCGAAACCAAACATAAAACATATAGAGTATCAAACCGATACTCGAAACCAAACATAAAACATATAGAGTATCAAACCGATACTCGAAACCAAACATAAAACATATAGAGTATCAAACCGATACTCGAAACCAAACATAAAACATATAGAGTATCAAACCGATACTCGAAACCAAACATAAAACATATAGAGTATCAAACCGATACTCGAAACCAAACATAAAACATATAGAGTATCAAACCGATACTCGAAACCAAACATAAAACATATAGAGTATCAAACCGATACTCGAAACCAAACATAAAACATATAGAGTATCAAACCGATACTCGAAACCAAACATAAAACATATAGAGTATCAAACCGATACTCGAAACCAAACATAAAACATATAGAGTATCAAACCGATACTCGAAACCAAACATAAAACATATAGAGTATCAAACCGATACTCGAAACCAAACATAAAACATATAGAGTATCAAACCGATACTCGAAACCAAACATAAAACATATAGAGTATCAAACCGATACTCGAAACCAAACATAAAACATATAGAGTATCAAACCGATACTCGAAACCAAACATAAAACATATAGAGTATCAAACCGATACTCGAAACCAAACATAAAACATATAGAGTATCAAACCGATACTCGAAACCAAACATAAAACATATAGAGTATCAAACCGATACTCGAAACCAAACATAAAACATATAGAGTATCAAACCGATACTCGAAACCAAACATAAAACATATAGAGTATCAAACCGATACTCGAAACCAAACATAAAACATATAGAGTATCAAACCGATACTCGAAACCAAACATAAAACATATAGAGTATCAAACCGATACTCGAAACCAAACATAAAACATATAGAGTATCAAACCGATACTCGAAACCAAACATAAAACATATAGAGTATCAAACCGATACTCGAAACCAAACATAAAACATATAGAGTATCAAACCGATACTCGAAACCAAACATAAAACATATAGAGTATCAAACCGATACTCGAAACCAAACATAAAACATATAGAGTATCAAACCGATACTCGAAACCAAACATAAAACATATAGAGTATCAAACCGATACTCGAAACCAAACATAAAACATATAGAGTATCAAACCGATACTCGAAACCAAACATAAAACATATAGAGTATCAAACCGATACTCGAAACCAAACATAAAACATATAGAGTATCAAACCGATACTCGAAACCAAACATAAAACATATAGAGTATCAAACCGATACTCGAAACCAAACATAAAACATATAGAGTATCAAACCGATACTCGAAACCAAACATAAAACATATAGAGTATCAAACCGATACTCGAAACCAAACATAAAACATATAGAGTATCAAACCGATACTCGAAACCAAACATAAAACATATAGAGTATCAAACCGATACTCGAAACCAAACATAAAACATATAGAGTATCAAACCGATACTCGAAACCAAACATAAAACATATAGAGTATCAAACCGATACTCGAAACCAAACATAAAACATATAGAGTATCAAACCGATACTCGAAACCAAACATAAAACATATAGAGTATCAAACCGATACTCGAAACCAAACATAAAACATATAGAGTATCAAACCGATACTCGAAACCAAACATAAAACATATAGAGTATCAAACCGATACTCGAAACCAAACATAAAACATATAGAGTATCAAACCGATACTCGAAACCAAACATAAAACATATAGAGTATCAAACCGATACTCGAAACCAAACATAAAACATATAGAGTATCAAACCGATACTCGAAACCAAACATAAAACATATAGAGTATCAAACCGATACTCGAAACCAAACATAAAACATATAGAGTATCAAACCGATACTCGAAACCAAACATAAAACATATAGAGTATCAAACCGATACTCGAAACCAAACATAAAACATATAGAGTATCAAACCGATACTCGAAACCAAACATAAAACATATAGAGTATCAAACCGATACTCGAAACCAAACATAAAACATATAGAGTATCAAACCGATACTCGAAACCAAACATAAAACATATAGAGTATCAAACCGATACTCGAAACCAAACATAAAACATATAGAGTATCAAACCGATACTCGAAACCAAACATAAAACATATAGAGTATCAAACCGATACTCGAAACCAAACATAAAACATATAGAGTATCAAACCGATACTCGAAACCAAACATAAAACATATAGAGTATCAAACCGATACTCGAAACCAAACATAAAACATATAGAGTATCAAACCGATACTCGAAACCAAACATAAAACATATAGAGTATCAAACCGATACTCGAAACCAAACATAAAACATATAGAGTATCAAACCGATACTCGAAACCAAACATAAAACATATAGAGTATCAAACCGATACTCGAAACCAAACATAAAACATATAGAGTATCAAACCGATACTCGAAACCAAACATAAAACATATAGAGTATCAAACCGATACTCGAAACCAAACATAAAACATATAGAGTATCAAACCGATACTCGAAACCAAACATAAAACATATAGAGTATCAAACCGATACTCGAAACCAAACATAAAACATATAGAGTATCAAACCGATACTCGAAACCAAACATAAAACATATAGAGTATCAAACCGATACTCGAAACCAAACATAAAACATATAGAGTATCAAACCGATACTCGAAACCAAACATAAAACATATAGAGTATCAAACCGATACTCGAAACCAAACATAAAACATATAGAGTATCAAACCGATACTCGAAACCAAACATAAAACATATAGAGTATCAAACCGATACTCGAAACCAAACATAAAACATATAGAGTATCAAACCGATACTCGAAACCAAACATAAAACATATAGAGTATCAAACCGATACTCGAAACCAAACATAAAACATATAGAGTATCAAACCGATACTCGAAACCAAACATAAAACATATAGAGTATCAAACCGATACTCGAAACCAAACATAAAACATATAGAGTATCAAACCGATACTCGAAACCAAACATAAAACATATAGAGTATCAAACCGATACTCGAAACCAAACATAAAACATATAGAGTATCAAACCGATACTCGAAACCAAACATAAAACATATAGAGTATCAAACCGATACTCGAAACCAAACATAAAACATATAGAGTATCAAACCGATACTCGAAACCAAACATAAAACATATAGAGTATCAAACCGATACTCGAAACCAAACATAAAACATATAGAGTATCAAACCGATACTCGAAACCAAACATAAAACATATAGAGTATCAAACCGATACTCGAAACCAAACATAAAACATATAGAGTATCAAACCGATACTCGAAACCAAACATAAAACATATAGAGTATCAAACCGATACTCGAAACCAAACATAAAACATATAGAGTATCAAACCGATACTCGAAACCAAACATAAAACATATAGAGTATCAAACCGATACTCGAAACCAAACATAAAACATATAGAGTATCAAACCGATACTCGAAACCAAACATAAAACATATAGAGTATCAAACCGATACTCGAAACCAAACATAAAACATATAGAGTATCAAACCGATACTCGAAACCAAACATAAAACATATAGAGTATCAAACCGATACTCGAAACCAAACATAAAACATATAGAGTATCAAACCGATACTCGAAACCAAACATAAAACATATAGAGTATCAAACCGATACTCGAAACCAAACATAAAACATATAGAGTATCAAACCGATACTCGAAACCAAACATAAAACATATAGAGTATCAAACCGATACTCGAAACCAAACATAAAACATATAGAGTATCAAACCGATACTCGAAACCAAACATAAAACATATAGAGTATCAAACCGATACTCGAAACCAAACATAAAACATATAGAGTATCAAACCGATACTCGAAACCAAACATAAAACATATAGAGTATCAAACCGATACTCGAAACCAAACATAAAACATATAGAGTATCAAACCGATACTCGAAACCAAACATAAAACATATAGAGTATCAAACCGATACTCGAAACCAAACATAAAACATATAGAGTATCAAACCGATACTCGAAACCAAACATAAAACATATAGAGTATCAAACCGATACTCGCAACCAAACATAAAACATATAGAGTATCAAACCGATACTCGAAACCAAACATAAAACATATAGAGTATCAAACCGATACTCGAAACCAAACATAAAACGTATAGAGTATCAAACCGATACTCGAAACCAAACATAAAACGTATAGAGTATCAAACCCTATACTATCAGGCTAGAGGCACACCTCGTTTCCTGAAACATATTCAAAACTCAAACAATATTAACTGGTACATGAAATTCCTAAACCAGTAACCAGTACCGGTTACACCGGGAATACAATACAACCAAGAACATGGGCCGCGTATGGAGGACAGCAAAAGACAGTTTAGTAGTAGGGTGCAAGTTGACTAAGTGTGAAGCCGTAGGGTGCAAGCTGATCAAGCCACCAGAACAGGTGGGAAACCTAACGCGACCATGTTGAATCATGGTACTCATGTTTGTATCTGACTAGGCGTTCCCTAGCAGCTTAAGGCAGCATTTTACCGCTCCTCTCATTTTGTCCCGGGTTCAGAAAGTGATAGTGTCAGATAGTGGATGGGATACTACTGCTTAAACCAACTGTGGGGAGGGGAGAGATCGACCCATGAGCCTGTTGAAAAGTTGTCACGTACCGCAAACTGTGTTCCAGGCCGTCGGAAGCAGGGGAAGCCAACGGTTTGCCGACTATATAGAGGGGCCTCGATAAGAGAAGAAGCGGGCGAGAATGGGCAGTGCAAGAGTCATACCGGGTCGCAAAGGAACTAAAGCCCTAACATCTTGCCAAAGCAGAAGAGGGCAGTTAGGAGAGGAGGCAAGTGGCCGCAAGTTTTAGGCCGAAGCTGTCATGGGAGGAGAGATGGGTGGATAGTTCGTGAACTGCGCCTGTTGAGGGTTGATTTCAAGCATGTGGAAAATAGAGGAGACGGAAAATAGTACAGGAAACGTAGGAGGATAGAGGAGACGGAGGATGCCTATCTACAGGATCTTGTTTTTCTTTTCTTTCTTTTTTTTTTTTTTTCAGCATCAATGTTATCCTGTATTTCAGATACACCGTCTGTAGGCAGCGCTGGCTATGGCAGATACATAAACCTCCCCCCCTATGCCAGGCCAAAATAGCGAGAAGAAAATCCGTCAATGAACCCGAATAGGAAGGCACATTGGCAGACAGGACCGCAACCCGCTTTACCTGACACCCCATGCCCGCACCCTGTGCATTCGAAAAAGCTCCCCCTCCACACAACTTGTGGTATACACAAACTGTAAAGACTGCAAAAGAAAGCCACCCAAGCCCAGCAGGACTAGAGAAACCCGACTTCCCGATAGTTGTCTAACCCCATAGCATGAGGCGGGTAAACAGTCTTAACCCAGGCGAATCAGTGCCACCGGCGACATAAACCATGTAGGGCCAATGGATGAATCCGACAAAGTAGAAGGGGATCTGGGGAGGGAGAAGCCCAGGCCGTAGAAACAGAACGAGTGGGAGGGCACAGGGACTAGTACTCTCCTGACTGGGAGGCCCGGTGGTGACAAGCGAGACGTGTTGAGGTAAGGTGGTGTAGCAGTAGGGTGCAAGCCGAGTGAGGGTGTAGCAGTAGGGTGCAAACCGATCCAAGTGCCAGGTAAGGAAGGAAACAGAATGCGACTGTATCAACTTGCAGAAATCGTGTTCGTGTCTTTCTAGGCGTCCCCAGAGGAGGAAGGCAAGGGATCTTACTGCGTCTCTCATGTAGTCCCTTGTTCTGCGCGACATAGGGTCATATAGTGGATGGGATACCACTGCTTAAGCGAACAGTGGGGAGGAGAGAGATCGACCTGATGGCCTATTGGAGAGTCGTCGCGTACCGCAAACTTTGTTCCCAGCCATCTGTATAATGGGAAGCGAACCGTCGCTTACCGTGTGGCAGGACCTCGCAAAGTGAGGGGAGAGGTGGGGACAGACAGCGCGAAAGGCATACCAGAACCCAGAGGCAGGAAAGCCTCAATTGGTAAAAATGGAAAAGAGGGCTGTGGAAGGAGGTCGACGGCCGTCACTCCACGGCCGAAACCATTATAGGAGTATAGGGGGGGGCGTTGTTCATGAGATCCGAAGCTTCGAGCGTTGATTTCCAGCACGTGGAAAATAGAGGAAATAGAGGATGGCCTCTCTACATGATCTCTCTTTTTTTTCTTTTTTTTCTTTTTTCTTTTTTTCTCCTTTTTTTTTCTTTTTTTTTATCATCATCTATTTCTTGTTGTTTAGAATACAAGAACTTGCATGCAGTGCTAGCTATGGCATAAACAATCCCCATTCCTCGCTCCGCCAGGCCTGACCGTATCTGCAGTTCCCTCTGGTATGGGCCTAACCGCACATCGCGCCTCAAAGAAATACCCGCGCGTACCTTACAAGCGATCCCAGAACACAGGAGAAGCCCAACTGAGAAGAAAGCAGGAAAATGTAGGAAGGTAGCTGTGCGGAACATTGCGGAAAAAACAAAGGAAAACAAGCACTGCGGATCCCACAACAACCTGAGACAGATATACGCGCTGGCAGCAGAAAACCATAGAACTTCTCACAAAATGCGACGCAACCAACAAACTGAGCCACCTATGGGGCAGAGGCAGCAGAGTGTAATGCAGTAGGTTGCAAGGCGAGTGAAGGTGTAGCAGTAGGGTGCAAGCCAATCCTACCCCCAGAACAGGGTGGAGCCCAAATGCGACCGCGTCTATTCTCACTAATCATGTTCGTGTTTGACTAGGCAGTCGCCAGTGGTAGAATACAAGCGTTTTACTGCCTCTCTCACGTAGTCCCTGCTTCACAGAGAGATACTGGGACTTAGTGCATGGGATACCTGCCATTAAACCGACCGCGGGTAGGGGAGAGATCGACCCATGAGCCTGTTGATGAGTACTCGTGTACTGTAAACCGTCTTCCAAGCGGTCGGAAGCATAAGAAGCGAACGGTCGCTGACTGTGTGCAGGGACCTCGCTAAGCGTGGAGAGGGGCGTGAAGGGGCAGAGCGAAAGGCGTAACGGCACCCAGAGGTAGGACACCCCAGACCTGTAGAAATGCGAACGAGGGCCATGAGTAAAGGATGAAAATGCCTGTCACTCGGAGGACAACGGCATCATGGAAGGGGAGGGCGGGTGGATTGTCAGTCAATACCAAGCGTTGAGGGTTAATTTCAAGCGCGAGGAAAATCGAGGAGATGGAGGTTGGCCTATCTACATGATCTTCTTTTGTTTTTTCTTTTTGTTTTTTTTATCTTCAATTTTATTCTGTGTTTAAGGTACACCGTCGGTATGCAGCGCTAGCTATGACCAACGCAAGAAACCTCCACCCCTACTCCAGCCCAAAACAGCCAGAAGAAAAACCGTCACGAAGTCCATCAACATCAGAGACCAGGTGCCCAGCCCGTGGGCCCCACGACTTGAACGCGGAAGGGTCTCGCCTAGAGCCGCCAACTCCAACACCCCGCGCAGTCGAAAAAACTGCCACGCCCCGCAACTTGTAGTATACACAAACGGTAAAGACTGTAAAAGAAAGCCACCCAAGCCCATCAGAACAAAAGAAGCCCCAGTACCCAACAGTGGCCTAATATAGAAAAAGGACCCG